>OY796880.1:23555129-23995552 GCA_963680785.1 Diplosoma virens | reverse complement strand
CAAAAACAAATTTCTTGCTCAATTAATTCGCTATTAATTAATAAAGATTCTTCTTAATGCAAAAAATTAATCTTTTTTTTCAAGTTTTATGAAGCAAAGCTATATAAAAAAAAATGAGCAATTAATCATTTTATGAATAATTGCTAAATTTCCTGTAGCAAAGTTATTATTTGAGACAAGTAGCATATTTTTTTCTCAATTCTAAAAGCAAGTCTACATTTGTGCGAGCGCAGCGTAGAGAATTTCAATAAACAGATAAACGTACCCTAGCCTTTACATTATAAATGTAGATCAATCTTTAAATGCAATTCTTTGGAAATGATTAAGCAAAATCAACAGTTTTCAACAAAATTTAATTCACTAAACCTCAATACAACGGATACAGCTCTGTTTACGTATCTCGTCACAAGACACTTTTAAAAAATTAATCTTCACTGTAATTTTCGTCGGGTTCAAAAATGAAGTTTCCTTATAGCTTCTGCTAAAAGGTTAATCCTGAATTTAAAAAATTAGATAATAAAGAGCTCAAAACAAAAAATATATTGTTTTCAGTGCACTAATCGTGTAATTTTGAAAGAATCAAAATATTTTGCAAAATGAAATTTAAAGCAAAGGTTGGTTGAATTTTATTAAGACTGCCAAGAACATAAAGCTTTCACACAAAATAAAATTTCAACTCTTGTTGTAGCGTTTGACCATTTATATCAGAGACACTCTTGCAAGCATGATTATCATTGGTTGGTTTTCGTGTATGCTTTCAATAATGAAATACGGCGTGCTAAAAACAGAAAAATAATCAAAATAGTCTACATCTGAAGTAAGAAAAGATCTAAATTTAATGTTTCCAATTTATTTGTTGGTAAAAATTTAAAGTTTTAACATGGGCAAGAATTAATTTGAGTGCAACATAAAAAAAATGTTTGGTAAATCATGGCAATTTTGATATACTTCTCGATGTGGTTTGATTTAACAAATAAAAATCAATAGATAAATAGTAAAAACAAGAATAGTAGCTGGAACGTTATAATTTATAAGTAAAGTTTGTTAAAATTAAAAATCTTTTTGTATTCTTGAAGCATCGATATAATTTTTAGTTTTAAGCCTCAGCTATGTTCAAGCCTTAGACCAAAGTCTACACTTGAGACAAAACAATTGAGAGTAGACACCAAAAAAGCAAGCAAGAAATTTTAACCAGGTGTAGGCCAGATCTTATTCTCGAAAATAAACCTGAAAAAATTGAATATGACGTCATTTTCTATGGTTCAACGATAAACCGCTGTTTGACATAAAGCTGTTCAGTAATTTCTTTTTATATTTTGAGAAAAAAACTTATTTGTCTCACTTCTTCTTCGTTTTGATTTGGAAGTCCGCAGTTATGAGTCCTAAGTCTAGTTCTTGTTCCTCCGTTGCAGGATCTTGAGCATGCTGTCCACAATGACCAGTCACTGTAAACTCCTGTTTGAGTGTTACAAAGTTCCGTTTGTAATTCGTCGTCCAAACCACAAGTGTGTGATCGTGTCTAAATAATCTAGATTTAGTGTTTGTCATATACAAAAAAACAAAGTTAAACATAACGAATAACTAAACACAAGTGTTATATTTTTCTAATAATATTGATAGCAAAAATAGCCGGAAGATAAAGAAGCAACTCGGAAGAATTTTGATGATTGTGAAGTTCTTGTTGCAGCACAGTAAACAATTTTTCTCGTAATCAGAAGCTGCTGTTCACACATTGTTTGGCCCAGATGGCAGTAGCTTTCTCGCAGCCTGAGCCATGAGTATGTCTTCTCTTGTTGCTGTGCATGACAGACCGAAACCAAAACTGCCCAAACTGAATAGTACTATACCCATCCCAACCAACGGCCTGTTGATCGGAAAGCGATTTTTTCAAAACGGTCAATGTGCAGTATGTAAACAACTTTTCTTTTCAAGGCAAACTGCCAACAAATCCCAAAATCCAATTATTTTCCAGTTGGACATCGAAGGTTCTACTGCCAACAAGACAAACATTTTCCATTGTTTTTCTTTACACTATGAGTGCGGCTGCTTCCGATTTACACGATAAATTTGACAGAAAATGGTGCAATCGATGGTCTGAACAGTTTAAAACGACTATATACATTACGGTCGTTTAAGTGGGTCCACAAATGGCTTTCGAAAGAGACTAAAATCTAGACGCTCGTTTGTGTCAGCTACGCAAAAATTACTAAACAAACTCGCGGAACAAGGCATCCACTGTGCCAGTGGACGAATCATAGATAGAACACGGAGTTCTATGAAATTAAATCCAGGTTCGGTACTTTCATTCTTATGACAAGTACCAAGCCTGTTATAATAAACTTGTCCCGAACAGCTTGGGTTAAGCTCAATTGCCCACGGACTGGTGTTAGACAGTTTTATTTCTTTTTGTTCAAATGGGGTCTTGCTGCGGATTACGAGTGCGGTGCCACTAAACAAACCGCAGACCATGTCTTAACCGCGTGCTTTATACATTGGAAACTACGCGGAGCACGACGTATGATAATTTTGAATGACGAAACCCAATGCTGCTCAACACCATCGCTGTCATGATCTGTTCGAGAAGTACATTAATTTTTGGTAGTAAAAGGATAAACCCTCGGTCCCAGTTCTGCTTTCGTCTGACCTGGAGTTAATGCCCTTCCAAATGATAACGACCACACATTGTTTAGTCAGTACTTGTGGTTTCCATATTATTGTAAAAAGGAGAGAGAGAGAGAGAGAGAGAGACAAGAAAGAGACAGTTTATAAGCTATAGCACACACTATATTTAATGGATAAAATTAATGGGAATTTAATGGATCATTGACCAGTTACTAACTATTGTATTAGAGTTGTATGCAAGCGGTCCTTGAAGCAGTTATTTGATCAGAGTTCGGCCTGGTTAGGAATGAATACAGTCTGCTATTTTGCTCAGTTAGTTCCGGCGTTTATCGACATTGATGAACTTAATCTCTACAACAATTTAAGCAGAAGATGTCTAAGCGACTTACTCGCGTGCGTGTTCCTCCTCCGCAGGATGAACTGCACACAGTCCATGCATTCCATGTTGTCCAAAACCCTGGACTTGTATTACAAGGTTCAGACACTCTGTCAATGAAGCCCGTGCATGTCTGTCGGCGCTCACGATTTCGAATACCGCCTCCGCATGTTCGAGTACAAACTGACCAGAAGGACCAGGGAAGAAAAACTCCTGCAAAGAATTTGGCTTCACAAAAAACTTTCTTTATAATGTAAAAAAATTGATATCAATAAATAAAAAGGTTTAATTTGTGTGGATTTTACATTTTCTCAAAGATTCTATTTTTTGAATTAATCAATCGCACAACTTAAATATTTTTCATTCAAAATATAACAGTTTTATCTGTACATTTAACAATTTTTTATACATCAGCAGTATTTGATTAAATATCAAAGGTTGACTTTACCGTAAAACTTGTAAATTTTACTATAAGTAATTAATAAATACTGTAAAAGTCAAAATTGAAGTTTGCAATTAAAAAAAAACAAAACAAGATAGTCTGTTAACTATCTCTGATAAAGGTTTGAAATATAAAGCCTTTGTCGGGGAGTAGGCAATGAACTTCAGGTAATATCTAATATCGCGAAAAAAACATTACGAGAATCTTGTTTTTTCTTTTTCTTAATAAAGATAGTTTTAAAAGTTTGTAGTCGGATTAATTAATTAAAATTAAAAACTTAAATTGATTTTTTTAATCTTGGTCAATTTTGATTTAAAATTTTTTTTTTCACCTGGATTGGTGTTGCAGGTTCGAGTCTCGTCTTCTCGAGGCAATCCACAAGGGTGATCTCGTTGGCGGGTCTGAATTCCTTCACCACAGGTTGCCTGGTTAAAAAAGTCCAGTTTTAAGAAAACTGATTGACTTTCCTCTTCTGCTTAATGTTGTGTCTGTAATGGCAAATCACCAGAATTTTCTGAGATTGCCTATTTTTACAAACAATTTTCAACTATCTTTATATCATTTTGTCCAAACTGCAAAGTCAAATAAAAATTTGGGCCGGAACAACAAAATCTGGGCTTTTCCAAAATACGTTGAAATAACTGCTTGAGGATTGTCTAAGTTTAGTCGTTCCGCCGCTGTCCATCAAGTAAAAAGAATCAAAGTAGATACGAGCATGATGAGGAAAAACTAATGAAACAGCAAAAGAGAGCAACTTAACAAATTATTTACCGTGCAAACTGTCCAAGTTGTCCATGGATTCCATGGTCTAGGTGGAGCGCTGCACTCAAGTTCTTCCCTCCCATTTCCTAAGCAATCCTGGCTAGCAATACCACCGGAACAGACCCGAGTTCGAACGATTACACCTAAAGATACCGTTTGGAGAAAATATGCTATAAAGCATAGTTTTTTAACTGGGGGTCTACGAGTATGTAAACTATAAGGTCCGTTCCAAATAACATGTTAACCTTTGTTTAACGTTGAAGTTTTGTTCAACTCATATTGATTTTTGCTTATCGTTAAATTTCAACATAACGAGTTGAACTTGGGTTCACATGTTATCTTGTATTGTGATCTATTAAGGCGTCCACAAATTTTTTCTATAAAATAACAATTTGTAATAAACATTGTATTTGATCAAAAACCATTTCTAACATCGAAAAAACTTGTTTGTGATATCTGCATTTAAAAATCTAGAATTGTAAGCTAACAAGGTAGAACTATCATTTAATGGTTGTTTAAACTTTTTGTGCGTTTGAAAATATATTTAATTGTTTTTCTTGGTTTGCAGAGTTTACTAAAATAGCCTGGTGGAGCACGTACTCAAAACCAGTTCAGAAATTCTTCTTAAGAGAATAGAATATTCAAAATCCAGTTTGATTTTTGGTAAGAATGTGGCGAAAGCTATTTGAAATTGTTTTTGGAATAAATATCATTCTAAGCTTTAGCTGGTATAGAACTCTAGTCACGGTCATCGACCAATAAAATGTACTTTTTACAGTAGCTCAGCAGTTTTTTCCCAAGCAATCTCAGCTTTCATACAATCTAATTTCATAGATTCTATGTTGACAAATTAAAATTCCTCTGAAATTAAGTGAAGCTGTAAAGCGATCAGCGATTAATTAAATTCGTAATCGCTTGATTGTCAGTTTAACTAGCGTTCAGTAAGTTTGTCGTGTTTTGCCTTTAAAAAAAACAATTTACGAGAACTTTCTCATCCAAAAGGTTTTGACAAGCAATTCTAAACTGAAGCCGTATCACAGTAAAAATAAGAAAGACTAAGTAAAATAGTCATCAGTTTAGCAAATGATTGCATTTTCAAACCCAGATTGAAGTAATTAATTTTTGTTCGAGGCGTCCTCCTTTGTTTTTCTAGCCAAAAAGACAAGCTAATACACACAAATTGACCGTTCTTAACACTAAATATTGATATCAAAGGCCGAACAAACATAAAGTTAATTGCTTAATGAATCTTAAACTTTTTTTTCTCATCACTATTATGTCATTTGTCGTACTTAAATATTGTATATTGGATTCAAGAAAATAGTGCGTCATGATTGCGCTTTTCTACTTTAAAAAACTCTGTTCTAGTTGCCATTTTCTACTTGGGTTGATAAAAGTTACCTCTGAAACATGTTGCACTGCAAGTTGACCAGAATGTCCAAGACGACCAAACTATGCAACGTTGAGTGTTGCAAGGTCTTTGCTCGATGGTGGGATTGCTCGAGCAAGTGTTAGTTCTGCTCCGTCTTTGGAAACCACCTCCACAATCTGCCGAACAAGGCTCCCATTCTGTCCATTGGGATGTCACTCCACCTTTATATAAGTACCATTCGTTGTCGTTACACAGTTCACACATTGTCTCACAAAAATTTTTTCGATTAAGTTAAAGTCAAACAAAGTCTGCTATTACTACAGTCAGGACCGGATTGAGGGTAGTGCGAACCTAAGGCCGTTTGCTTGAAAAGAACCAATAATTTTGCAAACTAAATCATAAGAATCAAACCTATTAGAAATCGTGCATATTGATGAAAAAAATATGCTAAATAACTCGAACGTAGGATAAAAATCTGCTGTAATGTAACTGTGTCATCATGTTAAAAATTACATTTTTTATAGTGTTACAGCTGGCAAACATATGAATCATCTCATCTACTTTAAACCTTAAACAAAACCCGCTTCTATACTGGAAAGTTATAATGCATTAAAAAAAAACATTCAAACTATTATTTTTCTCTCTTTTTTAAATGTAAAATTAAATGGAATAAACTTGCAAATAAATTGAATTGTTTTATTAGTGAGATCAGATATTTTATTAGATTTAATGAATTTTGAGGTCGTAATTCGGTAGTCACTCTTAATCAGGGGTTCCCAAACTGGGGTACATGTATCCCTAGGGGTACATTTAGGCTTCTCAAAGGGTACATTATCATGTAACAGAATGTCCTTATTTAAGTTAAATTCCGTGTCCGGAAGAAATAATAGACTCAAATATCTAGAAATTTCGAATCCGGTTGATTGTAATTACGTCAAACAGGACAATTAAGAGGGAAGACTTTTTTTTACAGATCACCGTGATTTTGGGTTTGAATGGGGAAATTTTCTGGCTGCTGTAAAGTGAAGACTTTTCTTTCTTTTTTAGAGATCACCTTGATTTTTGGCATAAATTGGGAAAATTTGTATCTGACCTTTTTTTTTCAGAGATCACCTTGATTTTGGGCATGAATAGGGAAAATTAGTGGTTGATTCTAACTAAAAGCCTTTTTTTTTAGAGAAACGTCACAAAATTTTGGGGGTACACGCAAACCTGCTACAGTGTCCAAAGGGTACCGATGAACTAAAAGTTTGGGAAACCCTGCTCTTAATAAAAGCAATAAACCAAATATAAAAAATAAACAATGATGAATTTTTAAAGTCAAAACTTTTGGACTCAGTAGCTTATTGTTTAATTCGACTCTGAATAAACTAAATAAGCTTAACTGTTTAACAATTTTTGAAAAGATAATAATAATAAAAATTTACTTCATTACTTATGTAGATAAAAACCATTTTACAGTCTTTGTGATAAACTTGCTTTGCTATTTAATTTAAAAAACGTGTGAGTTAAAAAAACTAATCTTGAAAAAAGGCTAGAAATTCACAATATACAGGTAAAGTAACAAAAATATGACATCAATTGAAGGCTTGGTATCCAAAATTAATCAGCCAAATTTGAAAATTGAATTGGCATCCTGAAAATTGCAACTTATTTTAGATTTAGCATAGTTTCATGGTTAGTAGCTACTAATGTAGACCAACTTAGCAACTAAAGTATCCGTAAACTTTGTAAAAGTCTGGTTTATTCTCAATTTTATTATCATTTTTAAGCAAAAGAAGACGAAAAGGCTGACACGTTGACATCTTTGGGCGACTTAAACCTTGTACAAAAGTGAAACGAAAAAAAAGAACATAAAAAATAATGACCCAGAATTTGCTTTTAATTAAATGTTTAGACCACAAATAAAAAAGTTTGAAAACGTATAAAAACTATTTAAAGACCACTTGTATTGTTTTGACAAGTTTAAAACATTAATTTTCAAACTCAACAAGCCAATGGTAAGATTGTTAAAAACTTATGTCTTGTTAAATGCATAAAATTGCTGCAGAGTTACAACTATCTATTAATCTTAAAAACGTTTGATAATTGTTGAATGGCTCATAAATACAGAGACGTAACGGGTAAAAAAAATCCGCTTTTATACAAATTTGCAAATACAAATTAACTTCCAGCGTTGCAACTCTCAATTTCAGAATTGGCAGAAACGGTCGGAGCACAAGTGCTGAATCGTTCCCTTATTCGTTGCCCAACAAAGCACGAAACGGAACATGGACCCCACGACTGCCATTCTGTAAGGAAGCAGCAAGGACCAATCGAACATTCAATGGTCTAAAATGTAAGGAAAAAAAATCTGTCATCATAGGAATTGTGATTGACATGGTCTCGGTTCAAAACCTACGCGCATCATTTTGTTGTGTTCTTGGAAAATACACTCTACGGCACTTTCCCCTGTTTGGTGGTCTTGGTAAGCACTTCTGAATTAAAGTCATATCTCTATTAAATTTCAAGAGTGTAGAGTATAGCAATATCTTGGTATCTCCGGAAACAGGTCGGGGTAATTGCTTACCCTATGTATTAGCGCCTCCGTCGGTTTCCTACGAATCAGAAGGATAAATATCGAGATAAAATAAAATAAATAAAAAAATATTAATTAAATAAAAGTTTTTTGCATGCCTTTTTTATAATTTTATCTGCTGCTCTGAGTTTTCATTGAGATTTTTACTAACAATCTTACCATTTATATTGTATAATTGCTTACTAAACAACACGGTTTCACTTAAAACACAAATACAATTTTAAAGTTAAACCTCTTGTTGGTTTTGATTGCCGCAAAATCCTACGCGGTTCCTAGTTCGTGTTCCCGTTCCACATGTCTGCGTACAGGAACTCCACATAGACCATTCTCCGTAAAATGATGGACTTCCACAGTTCTGGTTCTCAACTTGTGCATCGGTGCAAGTGTTTCTTCGACTTCGACTTCGTGTGCCTTGGTAAAAAAAAATCGAAAAAATTACAAATCTTTCGATTTTCTGTTCTATTAAAATATTTTTGTTGTTTTTAATATTTTGTTTTTAATTATTATTTTGCTTCAAACCCTTTCCCTCCAAATAGGAGAGAAACACTTTTCTAAGTATTTTATTCATTTTTTTGGGGGGAGAGAGTGAATTAATGAATAATCTACGATTGGAAGATATTAAAGATAAAAAATGTAAAATTCGAATAAAAGTATTTTATTCTACGTAAATACCTTATTCTACGCAGATTGTTTACAAGTGATGAATGTTAAAATCAATAGTATTTTTTGTGGTTCAGGGTCTCTTTAGGATTTTCATAGAACTTTCAAACCTCTTCCAACTCTCATATCTACTGACATACATAATTTCAATTATTATCTTGACTTTCATAAATTTTCTTGAAATAACTTGCAACCTCCGAATTGAACTTGAAGTACTATATATAAATATAACAATGAAAAGAAGTGAGCGTAAATGAATAACGCCTAGATCAGTGGTTTTCAACCGATGAGGAATTTTATGATTTTAGGGGAAGAATTTATGCGTTTAATCTTTTGAGTTAAATCAAAAAAATTCAGTTTAACTTTTTCGCTGGAGTTACTTTTTGAAATTTTTGATTGATGGTATTCAATTCTATTCTTATGTAACAGTAACGCATATACACCCCGAGGCCAAGTTGCAAATTTTTATATTTATTACAAATTATTTTTTCCTTCAAAAACCTATACATTCGTAACAATGGAGTAATTTGACGATCATGCGCAGAAGACTAAGCCGTCTCAGAGA
This sequence comes from Diplosoma virens, assembly GCA_963680785.1. Taxonomy (NCBI): domain Eukaryota; kingdom Metazoa; phylum Chordata; class Ascidiacea; order Aplousobranchia; family Didemnidae; genus Diplosoma; species Diplosoma virens. Next base: position 23,986,175 of record OY796880.1, on the reverse strand, counting down.
AAGAGCAGTGATTTAATAGTTATTTAACATTTTGAAGTGGATCTGAAGGCGTTAAATTTATTAGTGTACTTTAATACAGGTAACTTGTTGCTTAACATTACTGATTGTAGTGGTCACTGTTTAGCCAGCTAACTATTAACTAAGATGAGTAATAAAAACGAAGTATGATATATCTTTAATGCAGTATGGTTTTACTTTTATCATATTTAGTAATGAAGAAAACCACAGTGTGAATAAACAAGGAAAGGCATGCAACCAAAAAGGTTGAAAACCACTGGCCTAGACACTGCTAAAACCAATTTTTCAATAGGTTTTACCCTTGTTTGGACTTGTTAAAAGGACTTGGCGGTCTTTAAACTGAACATTTGTGAATGGAGTTTTTTGATTGCTTTAACATCATCTTGGTTTTACGATAATTAAATTAAATTTTGCCAAAGTTGGATCATGCTAAGTCTAAAACATGAATAGGCCAAAATGTTCACGATCAAATCACTTTATAAAGTTTGAAAAAGTGTGTGGATCTCCTTTAAACCGAAATTACGCAGTATGGCTATTTATTAATTAACAATATTTTGCCAAAATTTAATCTTAATTTTAATTAAACTGGTTTTGGTAAAAATTGAAATTTCAAAAACTTGTATAAATAGTACAAAAGGAATCTTAAAAACGTTGATTTTCAGACATCAATGACATCACTTTGAGTAAACATTGTTTTCTTGACCCAGTAAATTGTTCTACTTGCAAGATATGGGCATATACAAAATTTGATAAAATTTAAGCTTTGAAAAAGCTTCAAGCTAACAAGTTTAAAGAAAAATAAATATTTCTAATTATGGAAAATATAAGTTTTGCTGTTTAATTGACAAATTTTTTGACGTAAAACTTGGAAACTTTAAAATTTAAAATTTAATTATTGTTGCACACGATCTTATTGGCTTTGGTAATTTAAAAATTTTGTTTTTTATTTGATTTATACATAAATAAAACTAATTAACTGCAACAAGCTTTGCAGCGCATTTTGCATTTTTGAAAATCTCAAATTTTTCTCATAATATTTAACTCTGTTTGTTTTTGAAAAATATTTAAATTTATGAAAACTTGTTCGGCCGAGTGTGGCTGGAAAAAAGCAAAGCCATCACTAGTTTTTTGTATGTAAACGAAAAATTTTTAGACAGTTTTCAATTAATGACAATTCTTTTAAAGATGTACGTTTTTTGGATTAAAATTGAGAAAACAGAGCTAGAATCTAAGTGATGGCCGTTTTTTTAAAGATCATTATGTTTTTGGGACAAAAATCAAGAAAACAAAGCTAGAATTTAAGTGATGACTTTTTTGTAGAGATCGCTATGTTCTTGGGATCAAAGATAGAACGTAAGTGATGACTTGTTTTTAGGTGTTTACCATAAATTAATAATAAAATTCTTTCTCATATCCGTGAAGTGCTAAAAGGTTATGATTCAGAAAAAACTATGTTGCACCCAAAATTTTATGCGGCCCGCACCAATTTTTTAATTTTAGGATGCGGTCCGCAGGAGCACTGAGGTTCCCCATCCCTGTGATAAACCATGTAGCAAAGAAAACCTCTGTTTTCTAAAAACCTAACTCCGTGCAAAAAGAAAAGATTCGTCAGAACCACATCAAATAAGAGTCTTAATATAGTGGTCCTCCTAACAATGGAATCATTACCATTAACATTGAGGCATTTTTTCCAACTTTAATTATCAAAAAACACTGATTGTTGTGAATTAATATTTCGAAGCATTTCATACCACATAATCACAGTAAACCCTTCTTAAAAAGATATGATTCCAAAACAGTTATGAGTTTATGCTTCGTTGACAAGAAAGCTTTTGTGTAGTCTACTTGGCTCTTTTAATGAAAAGTTAATTTGGTCGATTCTGTTTTAATTAATTTCATAACATAATAATTTTTGTAATTTTTTAAAGCAGACTAATTTCTGCAAAATTACCTCCTGCGCAACTTTGTGAACAAGTACTCCAAAGCGTCCAGTCGAGGAATATTCCAGAAGAACCACAAGGTAGCGTTTCCATTTGCAATTCATCTGTGCACTGATGTCGTCTTCTTCTCATCTAAAAAAATCAACAAGTTTAAATATAATTTTAGTATTCAGCAATATATTATAATAAAAAAGGAAATGGTTTCAGGGAACAAAAATACAAAAGAAAAAAAATTCGAATCCTATAAACAATTTGTGTTAAAACACTAGGCACTGTTTTGTTAATAGTCCGTATACTCCCTACCGGTAACTTCCACACCTACTCCAAAAGTGCTGAAAGCAAGGGGACAGGGGGAAAGTGCTCTTCAAAGTTCTGCTTTTGAAAAAAGGAGGGCACAGGTTGGCAGATACAGAAGTATTGGGTTAGATTTGCCCCTAAAATCTTAGAAACTTGGTGAAAATATTAGATGGGTTGAAGGTAAAAGCATTTATTGTGGTTCTTATCCCTCCCTTAAAATTAGGACAAAAATAGAAATTTGGGACATCGATTGATAGTGATGATTTTTTTTTAGAGATTACTAGATATTTGCTTTGAAAACGGTCACTATTAGGAATTGGTAATTTTGTAAAAGTATCTTTTTTAAAAAATCAGGTGCTTTTTTTATTTATGCTTTCCCTGATGTTTGACTTTCCCACGCAAGTTAGCATAATTGCAAAGAGCGCTTTCCACAAAAAATGGAGTGTCCTTTTTTAAATTTTGCCCTCTCCCACCGGCACCTCTGGGCTACACATAAATGCATAAATGCTTTTTTGAAAAATATTTTGTTCCAATGTGCTGAAGAAAAAACGACTTAACAGTCAACATGCATGTTAATTATTAAAAAAATATATTTTCTTACTGATATTCCTCCAAAACAAGATTGTGAACAACCACTCCATTCACTCCACGGTAAGAAGTCTCCTACAATTCCACATTCATCATCTCTCTGGAGCGTGCTTGGAAGACCGCAAGTATGAGTTCGACTTTGTGTTCGCGACCCTTGACCTCTGCATACTGCTGAACATGGTGTCCAATCACTGAGGATGTATCGGCCGGGATCAGTGTTGCATTCTCTGTTTTCAAAAATATTTTATGAGTTTTATAAATTGTCACAAACTTTGTTTGGGAATCCCAAAGGACCAGTTGAGCTAGGTAACCCGAATACCCGCGCTGAAACAAAGCTGTGTCTAAATTTTATTTTATTCCGGCTCAAGAAGTAGTCTTGCTATGAGCCTGACGGTTTATACAGTTGGTTAACGAAAGCTCGGATTGATTTTGTTGAAGATTCTTTTTCACAACAAAAAGATACCCTTGTCTCTAATAAAAGCAAATGTATTACGAAAATATCACGTCCGACGAAACTTCTATTCCACGCTTTGCCAAACTGCAAAGCGAAATCAACACTATAACTCGACTCAATCAACACAAATAATTCTACCTCTGTAGAACAAAACTGCCAACCACTGGCACAAAATAAATTCAACAATTGTCCACCGACACAAAATCTAACGGTCCACCTCCTGTGGCCAAACAAAATCACCTTCGCTCGAGCCGCCACTCGAGTCGCTTCAAATTACCTCACAACGATAATAATCATCATAATAATTTCTCGCTACGCATCGGCTTTATTTAGAAAACAAAATCACGTGACGTAAACTTTTTCGTAAATTCAAGATTCAGCCAGAAACCCCTGGAGAGTTCGTTACGCGAATCAAGTGGAATATACGCGAATTTTCCAGTACAATGACGTTAGTCAAAAACATATTACGTCAATACAAAGAAAAAAAAAGAGAAAAAGATACATGTATCGAGCCATATAACAAATTGGACGTATATCGCAGACAGCGCTCAAAGAGCCGCATTTATTCTCTTATAATAAAACTACGAACTGCTTTTAACGGGGATACACTACATCGTTATGATTAAAATTATGAATGAAGTGTGACATAAATATTGTTTAAAATTTCAAATGATGTTTTTAACAAAAAATTTATACTGCTTTACACCAGTTATAACAGGATTTTTCAAACTCATTGGGACGCGTGGATCCTTAAGCTAATTTTGCAAAACTCTTTGGACCCCAAGTCTAAATGTTTTTTTCTAAAGTCGATTAAAGAACAAAAACCTCGTTACCTAAACTTTAATCAATTGCTTTTTTGTTTTGATTCGACTTTTGGAAACATTTGTACGACGTTTTTGAATAATGCTCTTACCATTGGCAAGTTTTTACGATCTTAAAAATGCTCTTGGATAAGGTGGAATAGAGAAAGCAAACGAAGCTATTACTTTTGTCACAACTTTACTTGAAAATCCAAAAGGAATAGTAGAATTAGATAACCCAAATACCGGCGCTAAAGTAAAGCTGTATATATTTTTATTTATGCCGGCTCTAGAAACAGTTTGCCGAAATAATGAAGTTTTTAAACAGTTAATTCTGGCTGAGTACGAATGGATTAAATAGAAAATTATCTCGATAGACGGAAAGAAACCAAGATTTCTGACTGTAAAAAATGTATTCATCAAATCAAACAAATTCGATTAATTCTTGTAAAACGTGGCTCTCAAGCTTCACCAAACTTTAAAGCCAATCACAGCGCCAACAACTGCGAAAAATCACTCAACAACTTTGTACTGACAAGCTATACAAATAAATTAGAAACCCGATGGCTAATATTACAATTAATAGTTTATCGAGCACACAGGCTAAAACCATTCTATCTCACTATATAGAATTAACTGTCAAGACGTCAACACCGACCGTCAAACAACTGCAGTCACACAGGCAACAACAACACGAAACGATTCTAAATACTATAGCAATCGAATAAATGAATAAAAAAATGCAACGCTGTTTATATACATTGACCAACCCAGCGAGAACAATCGAAGTTACGAACTCGGGCCAGAATTCTCAAATTAATATCACATTAAGTTTACAATCGGAAAAATCAATTTATGATGTTGTAGTACAACTAATCAAAAGGCACCCCAGTATACAATTAACTAACTTGTAATGTCGAATCAGCTAAAGTTTAGATAAACACTTATCGAAAATTTCATTTAGTCTTTCTTGCATTTATCGAAAAACTGATGTTGGGCACTTCCATTTGTCTGTGCACAAATGGTGTCTCGCTCCTTCACAAACTTGCGAGTGCGCTGCGTCTAAACAAACCGCAGACCATGTTCTAATAGCGTACCCCATACATCGGGTATTTGATTCGGGCAGTACAGCAGCCTGGGGAAGTAAAAGGATAAACCCTCAGCCCCATAATTGTTTGTGTCTGACGTGGAGTGGATGCCCTTTCAAACGACAACGACGAGCTTTTCTTAAACGTTTGAGGTAATTGAGTTGGACCCCTAGTTTAGAAACCCTGAATTATGATAACAAACAATCGATCAATGCTTAGCTATGATTATCATTTTAGAAAAAGCAATTACTTCTAAAGCAAATTTGTTTACTTGAAGACATAAATAGGAAATGTACAATGGCGGTTGCTATCAACAATATCACATCTAAGCTGCATAATTTATATCAGGCAAGTAAAGTTTATTGGGAGCAACTAAGTAAATTTGAACCCAATAAAAAATAAATCTTAAACTAAGTTTTGGACCGCTATGTCTTGAATCTTTACCTGCTTTGATTTAGTCTTGGAGCAACCGCAATTGGATTGCATGCTAACGCTTGATATCGCGTTTGCATTCCTCCTCCACAGCTTCTCGAACATCGACTCCATTCACTCCATTCGAGATATCTTATTTCTCCGCAAGAACGAGTTTCTGTTTCTTGTTCGGTTAAGCAAGAGTGAGATCTGCTACGAACTTGAGTCCCGTTACAGGCCGCGGAACACAAGCTCCACTGACTCCAATTGTTCCAGGCTCCGCTGCCTACTTGGCAAAACTAAAAAGTTATTATTTCGTTTATGTTGTAAAACAATAGTAGGTTTTTTAAAAGGAAAAAAATTAAATTTCTATAATCTAAATCGTTAATGAATATTTTTACTGCAAATTATTGCTTTTAATTTTTTAGACAACTAAAATTTTGATATCAACAAAAGTCATAAAAAATTTTCATCACTTTTATTTAAGTACCTTTCAAAAAGTTTGAAAAATATGGAAACGCATACTTTGTAGAGCAATTTTGCTTTTTATGCCAATTGCCATTTAAGCACTAATTGTTTTCATAATGATGGTGTGAAGATTTTTTTGAAAAAAACACGTTTAATTCTTAATGGATACCTTCAAAACAAAAGCTATAGTTCGCACTTGCAACTTTCTTTGGCTGAATTTTTGAATTTCATTTGTGCAAGAACAAAGTCGTAATCTTTAACTCACCCTTCGCTCAACAATCGGATCAACTTCTGAACAAGTGCTAATTCGTTGACGAGTAACAAATCCAAAATTACACGTGACAGGACAATCACTCCAGGTAGACCACTCCAAAAACGTACAACAATTTGGTAGGTTGCAGACTTGTTCTTCAATTCGGACTGACCACTCCAGGAAAGTTCGCTAGACATACCGTACGAAATTAGGTTGTTGTTTTTTTTTAAGTAATTTTTAAGATTACATTTCTAAAATACATTTTTTATTTTTAAGCCTAATTGTTTTATGTCCTGCCTTTTGAGAGTTTCAAAGTAATGAAGATTATTCAAGTCTTATTTTGAACGCATCTGAAGCAAACATTATTTACTGAAACATTGATGAACACACAACACTAAACATCGAGGTACAGCGCGTTTTTCATCGGAGGGGTAAATTACAAGGATAACAAAGGGTGCGATGAATCGAACCCATTCGATTGAACGCTTTTTCATCAATGCCTTTTGTATTTTGCTTAATCGCTGCATGCCCTTTTAGTTCGTTATAACTTTTTATTTAAGAACATTCTTTTGTTGTATTTTATTTAAGCAGTATAAGTTTTAGTTGAGGTTTAGTTCTATACAATTAAATTTATATTTATAATATTAAATTGTAGGCTACCTTTTGTTTATAGATTTTAGTTGTTTAATGTGAATAAAGCCAAATTTACTTTTTGTTAACAATTTATTCAGATTAAAAAATTGATGGACCGTCTACTGAAACCTGGCGAGCTCGAAGTTTTATCTGAAGAGCCTGACGTTACAAAAATTTTCGACTACTGACCAACGTTCTCTCTAAGAGCTTGCTTATTGTGCGCGGAATGAAAGGCCGTGTGAGCAGTGGTGGATATTCAAATTTAGGGACTCGAGGCAAGGATTTTCAGAAATTGATGTTCAGTAAAAAAGAAAAGGAGTTTTTTGATCTCGTCTTTCAGTTTTCTCTCTCAAAATCAAGGCGTTCTCTAAAAAGAAAACAAAAAAGTCTTCACTTCGATTTCATCTCTAATTTTACTATTTTGTTCCCGAAATCAGGGTGTTCTCTAAAAAAAAAGTCTTCACTTCGATTTCATCTCTGATTTTCCTATTTTGTTCCCGAAATCAAGGTGTTCTTTAAAAAAAATTTTTTTTCGAGGTTTCGTACCGTTTTCGAAGTGAAGACTTTTTTTTTAGAGAACACCTTAATTTCGGGAACAAAATAGGGAAATCAGGGATGAAATCGAAGTGAAGACTTTTCTTTTTTTTAAAAACACCGCGGGTTTGGGAGGAAAATAGGGAAGTCAGAGATGATACCAAAGATATTATCTTGTTTTTTTTAGCGATCACCATGATTTTTAAAGAAAAAACTGAAAGATGAGATGAAAGCTGTTTGAATATCCACCACTAGTGGAGCTTGCTTCTGATTGAAATCATGCATTTAGCCGCCGCGCAGCCGCGCAGCTTAGAGGGAACGTTGCTACTGACAAAAACATTTGTTATTTTTAAAACCAAAGTTTTAGAAAATCCGAAGATGCAGATTTATTGAATAAACAAGGTTTACTTACAAATTTTCTTACTCATAAAGCGTATGCATTCGTCGTGGATACAATTATACAACTATATTTTTATTTAATCTTTATATTTATCCTCCTGACTCGCAGGAAAGCGACGAAGGCGCTAATACATGGGGAACCAATTACCCGCATCTACTCCCGGAGATGTCAAGATATTGCCGCCCGCTTGTATTTCAATAGAAATGTGGTTAAAATTTAGAACCTTGCAGCGGCTTTTCTAACAAGCTTGTATGAGAAACTATCATTTGCAGTCCAATGCGAGGTCTCAGAACATACGCTTGCTGCTACTTTAAATCAAGGAGAAAAATCGGTAGAATCTCGCTGTTCAATTGTAGAAAAAAAAGACTGCAGCTATAATCGACGGGGTAAGAAAATGGAGTCACTTTTTACGTGGAAGAAAATTTACTCTCGTAACAGACCAAAAAATCCGTGTCTTTTATGCTAAATTCAAAACGTTAAAAAATATCAAAAACAACCAAATTCAAATGTGACGTGATGAATTAGGTAATTTCTATTATGATATGAAGCATCTTCTGGAAAAAGTAATTTGGCACCTGACGCTTTGTCGCGAGTTTGTTCAATGATTTCTTTTGCAGAGGACCTTTTACAATTGCACAATAAACTAGGACAGAGTGGTACAAGAGTGCGAGCATGAAAAGCCACATTTCGGTTCAAGAAAAAATTTGCGGGCCGCAAACAAAAATATTCCATTGTGAAAAAACTCGTTTGGTGCATCTGCACGTAAAACACAACTTTAGCTTAGGGTAATTTAAAGCTTTCTGTTTGCCTGTGACTCAAAGCATTATTGCAAAAAAAAAAATACAAAACACACCAACTAAATAGCAAAACAATTCATTGTATCTCGGTTTTGATAATCGTTTCAATGTCCGCTTTGATTTCGCTAGTCGACAGACCTAAACCGGAATCCAGGGTCTCATCTGCCATTCTGTTCCGTGTGTTGCTTTTTATCCGCTTCATAATTGAAAAAGCGCTTTCACAAATCTGCGTGCTACCGAACATGGAGTACATTTTCTGTGCAAAGTCTCTTAAGTGGGAGAACTGCTTTTTGCTTACAAGCTTTCAAAACGCGTCGTAACGCTCATTTTTTCTTGACAAGAGAAAAAATCCGATTGCAATTCACATAATTCTTGCTGAGGATAAGGTGGTTGAGACTCTGTATCTATTTTCATCAGATTGTTGAAAAGCTCCACATTTGCTTTCAGCAAATCAAAGTCAGCAAATCTATCATTAAACTCATCACTGATTTCACCAATTTTTTCAAAAAATGTAGAAAAATTAATGCTTTTTTTTTTAGCAAGTAATTTGTTGCATGAAGAAAAATAGGTCGCATCATTCCTTTGTCATGAAACCCTAAACTGCACCAGTTTTTGCAAAAACCTTCAATGTATCCAACCAGTTAAAATATATTTTGTTTTTTTACCTTGCAATTTCATGTTTAGGATGTACAAGTGATTACTAATATCTGTCAAGAATGCCATTGAACCGATAAACTTGTCATCGCTCAATTTAAGCTGGTATTTCGCAGTAGTTCCTTTTGTTTCGTTCTTCAGAAAATTTAATACTTTTTTTGCAAATGACCAGCCTATAATGGCCTGCACTATGATCCTAAGCGACTTACTAGGGATGTGCGGCTAGTAATAGCAATATCATATATTTATGATTTTATAATTATACGACATTCAGAAAGTGTTCGTGGATTGCATGCGGCTTGTGTGCCAGTATTTGGACCATACTGAACTAGGAAACCCCGGTATTTCTCGACTTTTTCATTTTGTACGTTCCAAAAATCTAAATTTTGGACGCAAATCTGAGCTTTTCTCATGTTTTTTTGCAAACAACTGAGAATCGGAGGTTTCAACCGAGGACCTTGCTCCAAAACCGGTAGACGATTCCAAAGCTACTAATGTCAGACAAATGATAACTACTGAGCCTAAACCTTAGAATGAAGAACTATCCAATCCTTGTACCAACAATAGCGAAAGTCTCCCTAATCGTTCTTCTAAATCCTCGCCTACTCTTCCTAAATCTAATACTTTACCAACTTAACCGACCGTTCTTAGACGTTCTACTAGAACCTGCAAAGCTCCACAAAGATACGGGAATAATATATTTGACTCGTAATTAGTTTTAATTGATAAATTTAATTACTCGTCTATTTTTAAGGAGGAAAGAATGTGATGAATCGAACCAGAACAATTGAACTCTTTTTCATCAATGCCTTTTGTATTTTGCTTAATCACTGCGTGCCCTTTTAGTTCGTAATAGCTTTTCTTTTTAAGAAAATGTTTTTGTTGTATTTTATTTGAGCAGTGCAAGTTTTAGTTGAGGTTTTGTTCTATACCTTTAAATTTGTATTTATAACATTAAATTGTACCTTTTGTTTATAGATTTTAGTTGTTTACTTTAATGTGAATAAAACCAAATTATACTTCCGGTTAACAAAGGGTTCCTGATCAAATTTTTTGATTTTTTATAATTTTTTCCTTATTTATTCTCCTGATTTGCAAAAAGACTTCAGAAACGTTATACTTCGGTCAATCGTCAAGCGATTATCCCGACCTTCATTCAGAGCTGCCAAATATCGCTGTCCGGTTGAAGTTATTTATTTATTTATTCTTTTTAATTTTATTAAAGATAAAAAAGAAATTTAGATTTGCTTGATAAGACCTCCGAGCAAAGTATTGTGCCCTCAAATGTCTTTTTCATGGACACAACAAACTAACGGGGGTAAGTTTTGAACCACGAATTTGTTGATTGAAACGTCATCAAATTAGCGCTTGTAACCATTTGACCACATGCCGACAATTGAAATATTTCTTACAACACGCTCTAGACATCGGCCATGAACAATAAATTAGTGTATACATTGTACAGCATTTCCAATCAAGTTATTTTTATTGGAGTGATAGGCCTACATGAATTTGTAAGTTATTAAATGGATGATATGATAACACAACTTGTTTGCAATGGGAAATATTCGTTTCTGATTTGCATTGGCAAAAAAAGGAAGCCTCATACAAAGTATTTTTATATGAAAATAGATTTTGAAACTCGGGTTGTTTTAATAAAATACACAAATTTTTGGACATTGTTGCATAAAGAGGAAAAATTAAACCAACTATGTTTTTGCTGCAATCGTTACATTGCTTCCAGTGATTTCAATTTCGACATTACTTTTAATATCTACTCACGACATGAGTGGATTCTGAATCTTGTCCTTCTTGCTTCCCCGCAGGTTGCACTACATGAGGTCCATTGCGAATAATCTCCATAAGCTCCACGACTTCCGCAGTTTCGGGTTTCAGGCTAAATGTTTCAAGCTTGATTGCACTAACTATGTATTAAAATATACCATGAAAAACAACGTTCAACATAGTCAATTTTTAAATGAATTTTTGGACTTATTTTAATTTTTTGTTCCTTTTACAGTATGTATTTCGAAATCCACATTGGCAATTTATATGCTATAATTTAAAACGATATATGACATCTTTATGTTAGAAATATTTTAAACAATGCAAACTTAAAAGTCTATGAACAAGTTACTAAAATTAAAAATTAAAATATTTTTATTGACGGTTTTTACTATCATACATGGCCTTAGTATGCGCAATCTAAATTTGTTTCCTTCCAATAAGTGTCAAACAAACAACAAATATAACAAAGAAAAATGTTTAAACGTTAAAAAAGTTGATTGTGTCGCGTCAAACCTCTATTTGGCCGGTACAGGGCTGCATTCGAGTTCGAGTTTGTGTTCCTCCTAAACACGTTTGCGAACATGTTCCGTATGGAGTCCAGGCAGTCCAAAAAGCTACGACAACAATAGTTGTTGATTAGATATTACTTACATTATAAAATATTTCTAAACAAACAACAGTTGTTAAATCATTGTATATAATTTGTATTTGCTATAAGTTGTGCCGAGAAAAGATTGGCACAAAAATGGCGTCACTATATGGAGTCATACGTAAAACAAGACTGTCAATCAATTTTTTCTTAACTCAATTCTCTAATCTCCTATTTGAGTGTAAGTTTAGAATTGCAGTTGACTTTATTTGCCGAAACACAAGCTGCTACGATCAGTCGGGTAAAGTTTCTGACAACATTTTAAGGGATGCACAGTAAATGTGGTCATGGATGGAACAAATTTTATTCGTTGAATATCTGGAACTATCTGTTTTTTAAAAACTTCAAAAAAGCAGCAATGCCATATTCTCACTTCTAAATCTCTTACTTTGTGAATTTTAAGAGAAAGTAAATTTAGATTTAAATCAACTTTATACGTTCGGAGAATTCCTCTCGTTTATTTGCATCGATTACTTGTGCTAAAGTATCAAAAGAAGCGAATCTATGAATAGGTTCATGTAGAGTCACTCACAGTTGGAACCACACGTCTCCTCTTCTCTTTGAGGTTCAAGACAGGGATTGAACCGCTGTCGCACTCTTCTTCCGATGCAAGAACTGCTGCACTGACTGAAGTCAGTCCAGGGCGTAAAGTCGGCCACGACACCACACGAAGTCTCCTGCCTCTAAACCTCATTCGAGCACGTGTGTCTGCGTGTTAGCTGCTGGATTCCACCGGGACATGAAGTAGAGCACGGACCAGAAACAGTCCTAAAATGTTGTCTATGTCTTCAATTTCAGTATTTTTAGATATAAGATGGAGAACGTATAATCGGACTTTGTCTGGGACATTAAAACTACCAAGAGTATTTCTGTTTTGTGTTTGTGAACTTACATTAAATCGGAAACTTTAATAACAGGAAAGCAATAAATTGTTTTTTTTACCATTGTGTCCATCCTCCTGGATTTCCACAAGATCGTTGTTCTACTTTATCAGCACTAACACAAGGGTTTGATCTTCGACGAGATGAAAATCCTCCTGGACACGTCGTACTGCAACTTCCCCAGGGCGCCCAATCACTCCATAATCCACTTCCTGTTGAAAATAAAACGAAACGATTTCCATTTTTTGGGAAAGAAAGTAAATATTTTAATAAAAGATAAAAATTCTAAAAATTCTTTTAATGACAAAAATAGTTTTTGATAAAAAAAGTTTGTTTGTAAAAATCCAGCTGCTGATTCTTGCTATTTTTTTGCTACTTTCTTACATATATTTCTTGAAATATTTGTTATTTGTTATTTTCAGAAAATGATTTCAATAAAAAAAACTTAAATAGTAAAAAAACAGTAAAAAATACTGTTTTTTTACAACTTTAATCTTGCTCTCACTATTTTATTCTATGTTTTATCGTTTTAATTTATTTGGTGTTAATAAACACAAATAAGCCTGAAACTTTATCGTTTTATTGCTCAAAATTTTCAGATTCTAATTTGACTTTAGACCAAGGCTACAAATTCTAAATAAGTTATATCTTAACCAGCGAAAAGCTCCAAAACAATTTGTTATTATAGACCTACAATCTTAGAAATGAGAAAATTTGTTATGTAGGAAAAAAGTAGACACGTGCGACAAGATGTGATTTTTCCGTCACGCCTTTAACAAAGATTCTACTATTTTAATATTTTTTAAAATAATTTTTATTACTCATTTCCTTATCATTTATGACAAACTTTTACTGACATGTCATGCACATAAAGCGATAAATTAAAGTAAAAAGGAATTTTTGTTCGTCCGTAATTGTGGCCCATGCTCGAGGCACAATGCTCGTAACTAAAAACCTGAATGCAACAAAACATTTTAAAGCTGACCAAGCACATTAAAAGATTTTATTCAACAAAAAACATCCTTGCTTTTTGACTACAATGATGATGAATATTCAGCAATACAGGGATTGATAAGTGAACTTGTGATTATTAAAATGAACAAGTAGGGTTATCGTGTCAAGAATTTAAGTTCTTTACAAAAAGTTTCATAAGTCAAACAATAGAGGACTGCTCATCCAACTACTTGTTTATACAACAATCCAAAGCTGATAGCCTACTACGTAAATAAGGACTAGGGAGCACAATAAAACACCGTCACATTGTGCCCCCCCTGGCCATTAAAGAAATATCTATTGTTTGGTTTTTAACCTTAGTACATATTAATACTAACCAGTCAAGCTATCTTTGAAAGAAATATGTTAACAACAATTTAATACGCAATAAACCTAAACTCATTTAAATTTAACAACGAACATAAAATTTGGTTCGATAAAACTATTCGAAAAACTCACTATAGATAAAAATAATATAAAAATAACTCTTTTGCAGTAAATGAAATTACAGTAAAATTATGTCAGAGTATGGTTGTTCAAAGACAAATTTTTTCTTCATGCTTCAAAACTACATTTTAAATGCTCTTTCTATTCTACTCATTGTGCTCCTCTCTCTTCTAAATGTTCAATAGGAATCTTAAAGTGTTGCTGTAACATTTTTTGTGAAAAGTTTTCGAATTTATACCTACGTTTTCTGCTATGTTGTGCACGTGCGTGCACTCACATTTGCCTGCAACTAACGGACGAAAAAAGCCCATAAGACTTTCGAATCACTTTTTATGGATTTAATTTTAATTTATTTTTAACAAATTTAAATTTGTTTCATGCGCGAAATACCTGTGCAAAAAAAAAGATTTGTGCTCTTTTAAGCAAGAAATGAATGTTAATCAAAAAACACAAGTCTCAAAAGCTTTTTTAAATGACCAATCAATGTTTTTATTTAGTTTGTAAAATCTCGTCAACTTTCGCACCAAATGATTAAAATCACTTAATATTTTAAAAAATGTACTGGTGGCTAATCGATAATTCCAATTAACCAGTTTCAACGGTTGAATAGAACTAAGTTTTTTAATGTTTTATTTTAAATCTAAACTGAGAATCTTACAGTTATACAGCATATTGCTGAGTTGTTATTTTTCCACTCTTCAAACGGTAAGAATAAAATTTTTTAGACTTACCAAGATTACAAGGTCGTGTTTCTCTCTCAGCAGGAATAATTGGACAAATATTTGTTCTTGTTCTTTGTTCTAATCCCTAAAAATATGAAATTATTAAGTCCGGCAATTACAATGTACTATATTACAGTACAATAAAATTGTATGAAAGGGTATTTTTTAAAATCAAAACCGCTTCTAGATATATAATTTTAAAGCGCTTCTAGATATAAGAACAAGACTTGTCTTGTTCTAACCCACTCAACAAAACAACCGAACAAGTTGAAATTGCAAATTGCATTTGACCGAATAAACAACACATTTCCCCATTGTTGTGGCTCAATATTTCCGCACTCAAACTGTACCTCCATGGTATGGAACATTATCAGAGCTTTTAAATACTTAAAAAAATAAATAAAAACCTTTTGGTTGTTGAAAGCCACTTACTTGCCCACAAGAAGTTGAACAACGAGACCATCTTGTCCAAAGTTGATAACCACAGCAAGTTTGAATGTTACAAATTTGTGTTTCCGATCGTGCTTGTTCTCTAAAACAAGTATGAGCCTGAAAAAACAATAAAAAGAATAATGAGATACCACAAAAAAATTAGAAGTTAGATTTTTCAGGTAAAACTTTAAAAGTTTTTATCTTTGTTAACTATTATACAATCGGCCAATGTTTCATCGTATTTTTATGTTTTAAATTCTCAATAGAGTTTAATGATAAGATCAGATTTGATAAAAGGTGAGGCTAAAATTTAAAGAAAAATGTGTTGGCACAAAGTATGCTGCTTTTCAATATTGCTTTCAAATGACGTTCAACCGAGATATACCTGAATCAGTATTTTTATATTTCAGCTCTACCATAAAAACAGAAAGAAAAGAAATTGGGTGATGTTCAAGAAGTAGAAAGTTAGACAAAAACAGGAATCCACGGCATTGCTAAAAAGTGCTAACTATAAAATTTGAACATTGATGAATGCATGGTAACTATGGGATCATACAGTAATTTTTAATTATTATTTAAATACATAGATATAGAAAGGTATATAAATTGATAAGCATCTGCGTAGCTTGGCAATCTAAACAAAGTATAACTATATAAAACTTTTTATCCTGTGACAAAAAAGTGATATTTGAATTCTCAATATTCTCTTGTTGAAGAGCGCAAAAAATATTGATCCAAGTTTTCTAGTGAATTTAACAAAGAAACACTATGGTGTTTTTTTTCTAAAATCATCAATAATAGCTCTTGCTAAAACTCCTACAATGATCAAAAGATGTCGCTAATTTAGTAAACCTGTCTTCGTGTCTGATTTCCTCCACCGCAGCTGACTGTGCAAGCCGACCAAGGTCCCCACGATAGCAGTCTCCCACTTCCTTCAGGGCCAATGTTGCAAGGGATGCTTTCTTGGGCGTTCCCTTGACAGCCTGCAGTGGAAAATATGTTCTTATTTATTCTTGCTTTTTAATTTTTATGTTTGAACACAAAATTTGTTCACAAAATTTTGACAAACAGCAAAAACAACTCAAGCAAATAAAAATCATTGAAGTTTATATAATACAAATTCCTCTGACAAGTTTTTCACTTATAAGAATGAAACTCGACATTAAAACGTTTTAAATAACTTTTAATATATTACATTTATTAATTTTTATCAACTAATTTTGTTTTTAAATTAACATTTCTTTACAATTATAATTCAATCCTAATTTATGCCAACGTAAAATAGTTTAACTTTCTAAAAAGTTTCTTAAACAAAAAAATTAATACAGGTATTTGTTAATTCCAAGAAATATCAATTGTTTTTGGAAAATTTTGTAATAGGAATTATACAGGTAAGCGTCTATTAACAATCAATATCTGAAAATCAAAGTCAGTTATTTTCTAAATTTAATAGTGAACATTAAGACAAACTGAGCAAAAATGATTTAAGTCAAATTACAAACTTTCTCTTTTTCTTACTAGTTTGCAGGGGTGTAACCAGAAAAAGTTATGGGGGCCCAAAACTTATGCAAACATATATCAACGATAAACGAAAATTGACAGCTAGCAATCATAATTTGACTTAAAAAAGCACACTTTTTCGGCAATAATTAATAGGTTTATATCGAATAATTAAAAGTTAAAGAATAAAAGTAGATAAATAAACTACAGTAAATACAGGCTCAACAATATCAGTTTTATAAAATGGTTTTCGGTTTATAACAGGTAAGATTTTCAAAAACAGTTTGAATTTTCAAGTTTGAAGCTATAGCAAACGTTACCAAATTTTATCACGCGAGGTCGTCCGTGAGTCCTATAAATCAATAAAACGCTTGAGATGTGGACAAATACACTGTCAAGCGTTTACATTTCATGGCATGCGATTCAAGTTCCACCTCACGTGAAAAAATTTAGTAAGTAACGTTTGCCATAGCTTTAAATTTCGTAACACAAAAAACAGTTCTTTGCTTATAAAAACTAGTAGTTTTATTGAACAGAAAATATGATTTTAAATTGAAACAATAATGCGCTTTTAAAACAAATATACGTAAGAGCAACAGTATCGATTCACTTCTTTTCATATATTTTTAATAACAATTTTTTACCTAACTAGACACTTCAGTAAAGAACTCGTCAAAAAAAGCTTAAACATTAACATCCAACGTGATCTTTACCTCACTCTGCAGAACAAAAGTTGTTTATTTTCTTATTTGTTTTTTGAATTTTTGAACCCTAGTCAAAACAACTGTATTGTATTTAAACGTTATTAGAAGGTTGAAGTTTTACTTGTTACAACAATCGATAATTTAAACTAATTATCAAATTTTGGTGACAATAAATTTTTTAAAAACTTTTTGACAAAATCGCTATTAACAATTGCAAAAATGAGGGTCAATTTTTAAGCAAAATTTGAAAAAAAGAGGATAGGCAGGTGAAGTGAATGTCAACAAAAATGAACAAGATAGTTGTAAAATTAATCAGATTGTATGGGTTGGTGATGGTGATAAACCAAGAAATTGAGCTTCGGTAAATTTATGATGTCGAAAATGGCAAAGATAGCGTTACGAACAAGAATAACAGAAAGAAGAAGGTTGTGAGTAGGTCGGGATAACACAAAGATCAAATTAAGAAATTTACGGTTAGTAGCAATCAACAGATTTACGAGTTTTCGCGTACAAAGCAACAGATATTCACTTACACCATTGGTCGAAAAAAAAATCGGCGACAATAGACTGTATTTTAAAATGTGCGTTAAAAAAACAACCTACAACATAAAAATCCGTGAACGTTGAAAAAATAAATGTTGACTTGATCTGAGAGCATTTAAAAAAATTTTAGGGAGAGAGTATACTTTTTCAACCATACCACAATTATACACAGCAATACTTATCCATTCATACCAAAATTAAAATATAAGAAATAAATCAAAAAGAAAACATAAACGTTTTCGGCTTACATTAGCCCTGTTCAGCTGAATAAAATGTTAAGAAACTTTTCAATCAAATTTAAAAATCGGTATTAATAGCGTAACTTGATTACGCAGTTGTTTATCAAATTGGTCGTCGTTTGAAGGGTATCCACTCCAGGTCAGACACAAACAGGACTGGGGCCGAGGGTTTATCCTTTTACTATCCCAGACTGCTGAACTGCCTGAATCAGATGCTGGTAGTGGTGTTATAAGCCAGCATCAAATTGGTCAAACGAGGTTTTCATAAAGGGGAATTAGTGAATAATTCATTAAAAATGCAAACGCAAAGTAACAACCGCAAAGTCGATATACGCAAAATCCAAATAACAGAATTAGTAATTTAAAACAGTGTTTCTCAACCTTTTTCCGTTTGCGGCACATTTTTGTAACTCATCAAAAATCGCGGCACCCTTAGACCATTTTTATCAATTTTTGTAATCAAAATGAGGTGATCTCTAAAAAAAAGGTCTTCATTTATTTTTATGTGCCGATTTCTTGCTCATCTCAAAACTCAGGTTTTTCCAAAACAACTAAAGCAAAAAAGCTTTCGCCACAATTTTCCACTCTGATTTTCTCATTTTCGCTGCAACCATAAGCTGTTCTCTAAAAAAAAAGCTGAACCCAGAATTGAAGTGTTTTTTAGTCATCACCAGATTTTTGAGACGAAAATGTTGAACATTTTGTATATGTATTGCATTACCACAAAATTATGATTCGGGCAATCGTCAAGAAAATTTTGGCAAAACTGTATTGCCCTTTGAAAAAAATTTTGGCTGCTAAGGCTATGATTATATGTATTGCTAATTCAAAGCCTTAAAGACATTCTTTATTGCTTGCACCGATACAAAATATTTTATGCTTGTTTTTACTAAAGTACAAAAAAATGATTTCCTTGGAGATAATTTCCTTTATTTTATAAAAAAAGATAAAGCAAAACTAAAGTTAAAAAACTTTTTGACTACAAACAATACCCGGTATTTTGAAGATCCATTTATTGACCTTCTGGTAATGAGATGGTAATTCAAATAAACGTATCGTTATCGACAACAAAATTATTAAGCAACAATAAAAAATAGACAATTTCACTCATGACGTTTTGATGAACTTTTATACAGGTATATGACAACGCAGTTCGTATTATGAGTTCTGAATATCTTTGATGGTTATTAAACATTTCAAAAAATTTCAGGTATTTTAAACCGAAAAAACAAACACAACAACCAAAACAAATACTAAAACTCCGCTTTATTCGAAATAAAAATATATTTCAAGGTCTAGTTTTAAGTATAAAATGATAGTTTAAATCCATCTTAAATTCAGTTTAAGGTTTCAATTGGACTATTGCAGATTTTTTTGTAAGATCTATTTTGCTACAAGAATTAAGACTGCATACTACTTAAAATTGCGATGGTTCATTTACGTGTTCAGCCATTATCACGTGTTTTCTAAAAGGATTTCTGGAATTAGAACGGTTTTCGTATAGAGCAAGCTATTGGTTGTCGCTGCCCGCTTTGTCAGTTCCAGCTGAGTAAGCGGGCCTCGCAAGTTTTCAGTCATGCTACAAAACCTTTTTTTCTATAATTTAAAAGGCAAATATGGCTCTTATAAATTATGTTAAAAGAAGGACTGCGAGCTTGATACGAACACGAAAGAATCGGTCCTTTTTTATCAAACTTAAACTTGAACTCGAAAAATAAAAATGATTGAACTAGAAGTTCAAAAATGTATGAATTTGAATTCATTAATTGAAAAATTTTGAAAAGGAAATAAATAATATTTTCGATTTTGCTTTTGATGTTAAACTGTTGAATTTTAAATACAGTACAATTGAATTGTACATTTTCTTTCGATTGGACAACTGAGTTGTCAATTTATATTTGTTCTCTGCTTGACTTGAACCCATCAAATTAATTTGTTTTATTTTGTTAATGACAACCAGTTTCATTACTTCTTTTATTTTACTTATCTCTTTGTGGTAGCCTTTCAATTTTTTAAAGGGGTTTAAGGTATTGTGTAGATAGGCTTAATCGAACTTTCAATTTTTCAGCATAGAGTAGAACTCGAACTTGAACTCCAATAAAAGTCTATTGAATTTGCGGCACTGGTTAAAAGTAATAGGTCAAGAAATAAAATAAAACAATCTTAATAAAAACTTTAGCGCATCAAATTTTCCGTTTAAAGTTTAATTTTTATTAGAAATAACAACCCGTTAAAAAGCGAAAAACCCAATCAACAAAGGATTTCTAACACAAATTATAAACCTTTTAGAAATGAAAAAAGAAATTATTTAACAACAGTAATGAACAACAAAAAAATAATAGAAATCCAGTTTGTCATCAAAAGGCCCGTTACCTCTACGAGCGTCGGCTGAAGAAGTTATTGAAGAATTAGTGCTTAAGCGCGGAAAGAAGTACTAACATCAATAAACAAAGAAAGAATAAACTCACAAACCCTTTTAGTGGAAACAGGCCTTAAAGTGCCACTCTACGAAGACTCTGGCAGACGTATGTCAAAAATTTCTTTTAATAAATGCAAGAAATCTAAATTGCAAAAATATATTAGAAATAGTCGAAAAATCAATGCAAACCATACAGTTGAAGTTATTTAACGCGGTATTGAAGCACAAAAATTAAAAAGTAACAAAGAAGCATTTAATAACAAATTAAACTATCTTTACCAATATAACCCTAAGTAAAATTTCCGAAAATTTTTTGCTTTACTAAACGCTTAGTATTAGCTCCGACAGACGACGTGGCAACTCTCAACGGCATACTAAAAGTTTCGTCTTTCAGCCTTGATATGTAATAACTTTTTGTGGTGTTCAATTTAGAAAAGAATTTTTTGCATAGGTACGTCCTCCCGAAAACTGATAAACATTTGGAAACTTCTCCTTTGATACATAAACACGTTTAAAATTCAAGCAACGACTTGTTCAGATACATCAGTTTAGCGTGTCATCATTCTGTAGTTTTATGAATTCGAGTTGCAGCTCTGGGGGTACCGAAGTGGGGGTAACATTAAAGGGAATAGAAAAGACATCAAGACCCAGCTGCTTGTTTTTGATACCCTAAAATTTAGGAGTTGATTTTGTCGAACCGATACGCCGGCACAAAATTCTCTCGCGGGCCGCATGTTTGTCACCTCCGGTATGGAACGACAAGCAAAATCATTCGAGCGAATCTGATCAGTCTGCAAAGCCAAAAACTCATGAAGCATTGAAATTTAACGATAGCAAAACTTCAATGATAAGCTTTTGTTTATCAGAACCAGCTTAGTTTAGTTGAGAAAATTAGCGATTTGTGATTGGCTCGATTATTTTTTCACACAATTGTCGCCACTTTGCCAAACCCCAATCTTCTGCATGAATATTTTTGTCGTCATTTCATAGTTTCTTTCATTTTTTACACTAGTAAGTGAAGACCAATCTCCCGAGGGTATTGGGTTGCTTTGGGAAAGCTGATACGTAAGCAAGTTTTTTTACAAACTTTTTAAAACAGGAAAACACAAAATGTCAAAGAATAATTATTTGTTTTACTCAAAAAAATTCCGATTTGGACAAAATTTTTAAATTTGATTGTGGTTGATAAGAAGAAATGAGCGTGATTGTGCCAACTCGAGCAAAAAACCGCATAATAAACCCTCTATTCTTAACTTGCTGGGGAGATCTTGTCTTGCAGCCGTGAAAAAAGGCAATTGCTTGCATTATTAAAGAAAAATATTAGAAAGTTTTAACTTTGCATTTTATCAGTATGCCGATTTTTAAGAGGGATTTTTTTCTGAAAAAATTTTCCAGTAAAATTTTTCTCACTTGATCAAAATCGTTACATCGATTGATTCGAAAGATTAACAGCGTTTGAGGAATCTTTTGAAGAAGCGTATGGTTTCTAAAGCAAAAACTGGCTAAATTGGTATTCTCAAGTTAAGAATAAAAAATTAATGGACCGCTTAAACATGCTTGAAATTTATTTTTTAAGTTTAAGACGATTTTCTTTGAAGTATTGTAGATGTGGTTGGTTTCAAGATACTTATTGATCATAAGTAAGACAACATTTTATTATAGATCTTCTTTAACGGTCGTCCGTGACATTTGCAACTTGATGACGTCAAACTGCTTGTCGTATCACATAATATCGTTTTCTTCGTAAATTAATGTTTGCTAAAAAGTAGTAATATAGAAAAGTTTATCATATATTTAGCATAAATTTTTTATAAAAAAAGAAGCCAAATTTATTTATATTAAAAGGAAGCTGGACTTATTCAAAGCAATTATGTCGTAAAACTTTTAAAAAATAGCACTCTCCGAATTAATGTACACCTCTTAATAAAACAGAAGAATGACGTGATATCATTGAAAAGTTGCAAACCGGCATCGTTGCGACGAAACATTAAGCCTCAGGCTGTGGAAATTTCACCCGACATCTTTAAATATTTCATGTCAGAAATAAATTCCTTGCTTAATTGATTTTCTATTATTTAATAGGATTCTTTTTAATGCAACAAATTAATGAGAATGATTCCAAGCAATGAAATCGAGCACTAAGAATTTTGTTGGTGTTTTTCAAAACAAGCTTAAAAACAAACATTTAATACTTTGTATTGTATTTGCTTAAAATAAAAAATAATGTTGATTAAAATTTTGCCATAACAAATCAAGTTTTGTTTTTCTTTTACACAGCAACAAAATCATAAAAAGTGCAAATAAAAATTAAGTAGCACTAGTTTTATATAAAATAAAAACATCACAAAAAAAAGTTTGGGATGCAATCTCAGTTGTGGTGTGATTAAATGTATTTAATTCCTGCTTTATCCTAAGATCACTATTTTTAAAAAAATATATAATATGTATCATTGAACTCTTTAAAGAAATATTAAAGCTACTGGAGTTTGGTTAGGGTTAGGGTTAATCACAAACATATTTTCCTTATATGGTATCATAAAAAGTATTGTCGGCAGCGTGGTCGAGTGGTTATAGCGCCGGGCTCGTGACCAACACGGTCTCGGTTAAAACCCACTCGCGCCATTCTGTTGTTTCCTTGGGAAAGACACTTTATGGCACATTCCCCTGCTTGATGGTCCTGGCAAGCAGTTCTAAATTACAGTCATATTTCTATTAAATTACTAGCGGACAGTAATATCTTGGCATCTCCGGAAGCAGGTCGGGGTAATTGCCTACCTTATGTATAGCGCCTCCGTCGCTTTCCTGCGAGTCAGGAGGATAAATATAGAGATAAAATAAAAATAAAATTAATTAATGTTATTTTTCTATTAGAGGCCCGAATCAGTCACTCAAGATGAAGTCGTTGTTTTGAACCAGTTTAAAGCATCAAATTTTCACATTCTAGCCAAAGAATTGAGTAAATTGAAAAACTTCAGTTGTAGAACATGACACTCCCTTGGTCATGTTTCACCTAATGCAATTGCATCCCACAGAGTCAAAACGGGAGATACAAAGCTTTTGACCCCAAGCCATCTCGACTTGTTCCTCCATTAACCTTTTAAGCATGTTCGACCTTTAGAGGGCCACAACAACAGTAAATATCTCTCAAACTTTACCCCACAGAGAATTCACTGCTGCCCTCCGACACTTAAAACCAGGTAAAGTTTGAGGCGCCGATTCCATCTGCTCAGACTTTATATTCCAACGATGGGCAAATTGTGGCTCGCCGACCTTTTGTTTGCGGCTCTTCTAGCTAAACAATAATAATGAAATCGAACAATGTGCAATTGTTATTCACAATTGATATTAAGCAAAAAGAAGTTTGTAATTAGATAGTAAGTCGGATTATGGCGCGGAAATAAAGCATTTCTTTGTTTGTTGTTATGGGCCATTTACACTGCAGCAAAAAATTTGTGCAAAGCGAGCTTTCTTTCATTTACAGTATTTCTCGGTCGCCGAGACACGCTGGTAAAATTAGAATAAAAGAAACAAAGATAGTGCTTGCTTCTTTCAGATTCGCTTCTCTGTAATGAAATTTGTAAAATCATTGTATCGTACAAGTCTAACAAATGAAGATTGGGAGAATTAATTCACACCGCATTGACTTTACATCGCCCAGATTTTCAAAAACTAGCTAATAAAGTCGAAACCCACAGTAGATCTAATGCTGGTAAAATCTCGGAAAATTGTAAATCGTGTAACGATGTATTTGTTTTTATTATTTGATTAAAACTTGCTTTGTTTACTGTATTTGCTTTAGCACTTCAAACAGACTTTGTAGCTCTCCTGCAGTTTTGGATTTTCACATGTGTCTCTTCCATTAAAAACTTTGCCCGCCCTTGTTATATTCCATGCTGGAGCTGCTTTGAATTCCAGGTTACGTGACTTTCTCTGTTCCTGCTTGAGCCAACTCAAAATTTTCAAGATCTGGAGAAGAGAGCTTGTAAGCGCCATCCGAAGCCGATGAACCCCGTGGACCGACATCTCTGCTCTTTTTCCCCTACAAGATCCTTGAGGGGCTTATCTTCGCTTGCGTCGAACCATTTGTTCTCTAGTTCTTTAATACATTGTTTTTTAGGTGATGCGTTGTTCTTTAGCGAGCAGGCTGGATTTTCACGTGGAAGATCAACCTTACATCAAGTTTTGTTAGTATATAAAAACGGTGGGCAAATTGCAACTCGCCAGCCGCATGTGGCTCGCCGACCTTTTGTTTGCGGCTCTTCTAGCTAAACAATAATAACGAAATCGAACAATGTACAATATTCACTGTTGAATTTGGGTCAAACAAAGATTTCTATTTGATAATTAGGTGCAAAGTCGGATTATAGCGCAAAAAATAAAGCATTACTTTGTTTGTTGTCAACGACCATTTTACAGAGCAATAAAAATTTGAGCAAAGCGAGCACTATCTTTCTTTCATTTATTTTTCGCCCGCCGAGACACGCTGGTAACATTAGAATAAATAAAAGAAACAAAGATAGACCTCGTTTCTTTCAGATTCGCTTCTCTGTAATGAAATTTGTAAAATCACAATATTGTGCAAGTCTAACAAATGAAGATTTGAGAGAATTAATTCACACTGTTTTGACTTGATCGCGCAGATTTTCAAAAGCTAGCTAATAAAGTGAAAACTCACAGTAGCTCTAATGCTGGTAAAATCTCGGAAAATGTGTAAATCGTGTAACGTTGTATTTATTTTTATTATTTGATTAAAACTTGCTTTGTTTACTGCATTTGCATTAACAACTCAAACAGACTTTGTGGCTCTCCGGCAGTTTTGGATTTTCACATGTGGCTCTTTAATTGAAAACTTTGTCCACCCTTGGTATATAACATCAAAGATTTTTTAGAGGTTAAAAAGGCCGTATTTTGTGATCTGACAGTGACATATGACACAGTCTGGCACCGCAGTCTTGCCCTCAAGCTTCTGAGACTTCTGGGGAATAAATACGTGGTTAGAATGATTATGGAGCTTGTCCAGAACCGAAGTTTCACTTTTACTACTGGTGACAGCCAGCGAAGTACGTTCCGCCGTCGAAGAAGCTGCGTTCCTCAGGGATCGGCCTTGGGTCCCCATTCTTTTAACATCTAAACATCTGCTTTTTACAATCTCAAAAAAGTTTGCCTATGCTGATTATTAGGGATGTTGCACTTTATGATGACTGAAAGTATTTCGAAGGGACTTTAAGTCAAGACATGAGTACATTTTCTGTGTATCCCCAGAATTGAACTTTCAAGCTTAGTCACACTAAAACAGTAATGGCAGCTTTCCATTTATATAACCGAGAAGCCAAACATATATATACTCGTATATAAACATATATATAACTGGAGACAGTACTGTTTCGACCTTTCGGGTCTCATCAGTCCAGTGAAGTTATGCTGAGAAAGAACAAGGCACACCAATTTGTACCTTGTGGCTAATCTTTTACTTGCGGTTTTTAAGCCACAAGTAAAATCAAAGCCCAGTGATGCCAAGAGTGCTCAAATCATATAAAATGATGAGCAATGCATAGTGCAACAGCATCACTGTCTTCTCAGCCAGATTGCTCGACCTGCAAGAGCAGGGAGCATAAGTAACTGGAGACAGTACTGTTTCGACCTTGTTATATTATATATATAATATAACAAGGTCGAAACATAAACATATATATATATATATATATATATATATATATATATATATACATATATATAAACGATATATATATCGTAAGCAGCTTTTAAAGCTTTTACAAGGCATAGGCTTCATTGTATTTCACAAAACTTGCACAACAAAAAAACTTCATGAAAACACAAAGGATATGATGAAAAAGAGATGAAAAGAAGACAGTATGTCAAAGAAACCTGGGTAGAAAAGGGATGAACTTTGGCCCCAGTACCTGTCTCTGTCAAACCCAGAGTGAATGACCTTCAATAAGACGACGATGAAGTCTATATTTAAAAAAAATTACCAATCTAGTTTCTTGTTAGAGTTGGTGTTCTTGCTTTGAGGTTAAACCGAGATTTCCTTTTTCTTTTTTTCATCTCTAAATTGGTCATTTTGAATACAGAAAAACGTCAAATTAGCTGTGCTTACGAAAACCAAACTGCTTCGGAGATAACAAGATATTGCTGTATGGTTGAAATTTTTTTCGCAAGGGCACAACAGAAATAGTAATAGTTACAACGCCTGAAGTTTTGCCCTCACCGCATCAATGTTTCGACTTGGAATCGAGACGCAAAAGTCCAAGACCGCGATAACACTTCAGGGTAGTGAGAGACAAAGAAGGGACACAGCCATCCACCTATGGATTTTGTCACTAAATTTTTTTGATAAAAAGCAAGAAAAAAATCCGTTATATTGTTGGCATTTGTCAATCTAAGAAATTTTCATAACATAGTTATTTTGTATTTATTTATTTAATCTTTATATTTATCTTCGTGACTCGTAGGAAAGCGACGAAGGCGCTAATACATAGGGTAAGTAATTACCTCGACCTCTTTTCAGAGATGCCAAGATATTGCTGTCCGCTTGAAATTTAATTAAGATATAACTAAAACTTAGAACTGCTTGCCAAGACCACCAAGCAGGGGATTGTGTCGTAACGTATCTTTCCCAAGGACACGACAGAATGTCGCGAGTAGGTTTCGAACCGAGACCATGTCAATCATAATTCCGGCGCTTTACGCTGACGAAAAGGATTTGCTCTATCGAAAATACATAAGAATTTAAAATTAATTTTTTTCTGAAATAAACGCTGTGCATTAGTAATAATCTTTTTCTATTTGACTTTTGTATACTAAAGAGTGAATTTTTTTAGAAATGCATTTGCTTGTTCAAAATTTTTTTAATTTCTATTTATGCTTTTGTTCAGATTTTTTAATTTTATGAAATTTGCTAATATGACTATACTTTATATTGCATACTAAATCATTTAAGCATGCACGAAATGTTTAATTTAACGAAGAAGCAAATACATTTCAGGATACAAACAAATGGAGCTCGCTTTAGGTTAGTTCTAGGGAGATCAAGTTTTACCCGAGTTATTCCAGGCAATATTGTCCATTCTAGAACCGGCCCTAGATATAAAAAGACAAAGCTTATATGTACATCACGTGTCTTCCGCCTTGCTTTAATTTTTTCTATCTGTCACGCGAAGCCAGGCACAGACGTTATTTTTTTTTTTATCCACCTGACTATCGAAGGAAAGCAACAAAGGTGCTAATACATAGGGCAAGCAATTACCCCAACCTGCTTCTGGGGATGCCAAGATATTGCTGTCAGCTTAAAATTATTTACTTTTTTTATTATATTTTTAGTCTTATAGATATATGACTGCAATTTAGAACTGCTTGCCAAGACTACGAAGTGACGTAAAGTGTCTTTTTCAAGGACACAACAGAATGGTGCGAGTAGGTTTTGAACGGTTTTGAACCGAGATCATGTCGATCATAATCACGCCGCTTTAACCACTCGACCACGCTGTAGACTAATATTTAATAGTTTTTGTTAGAAAATACTAGCGGGCGTTTCTTTTCGGGTGAGCATCCAGTCACCCAATTAGTTGGCCGCGTAGTGGATAATCCGAGTTGAAAATACCATAGCAACAACATAGAGCGCTACCTTAAGTCGCGATTTTTGGGTAAATAACGGTGGAAATTGGTAAGCTCGTTCGTGTAAGATGCAAACATTCATTGACAATGCACGATGGCATCAAACAGTGTCAACGAGGCGAGTGTTTGAGCGGAGACACCAAACTTATGCGCGTTATACCTATTTGTTCAGAGACCAAAAAGAAACCTGTTGCAGGTTGTACCCAGTAGGTTATTTTTTTTTTGGTCACAGATTTTTCGGTCAATATGAATAGCGAAAAAAAAATTAGCATAACACAAAAGATTCCTGGTAAAAGAAGCGATCTTTTAAACTCGATAATATATACAGTATATATTATATTACCAATAGTTGCTTTCTATTTAGGTCAAGATTGATACATCATAATATACTGTATTTAATTCTTTAACGGGTAGGTTTAAAATATGTCGAATCAGTTAATCTATCGTAAAATATGTCGAATTAGTTAATTTCGAATTAATTAATTAGAATATGTCGAATTAGTTAATTTATCGTAGTTTTAGTCGAATTAGCAATAAGATCTACGAGACTCTAAAAATATAAATTTTAAATGATTATAAATCTTCTGAGCTGTAGGCTAAATGGAGTAATTGAAAGGTGTAGGTCAACTTCAGTTTTTAAAACTCTCCCTAAAATAAAAGTAATCTGCACTAATACTGTAAAAATAATTAATGAATTGTCTTTCTACTTGCCGATAACATAAAAATTAAGGCGGTAATCGTCGACAAATTTGCCAAAAGCTCAGACTCATAAGCCTTATCAACTTGCCAGATTCAAGTTTAACACTTTAGCGCTTGTTTCAGTTTTTCAGTTTGTTACAAATAGCAAAGACGTCTATAGCCGTCCAAATTAAACCTCACACAATAACCACTGAACGTGAGGAAACGTCAATACTGCGTGTTACTACATATGATTAAAGGAAAGATGCATCTTTTGTGCCAAGTTTGAGTAAATGCATATGAGTGTATGCCAAAAAATTTGAACCTGATGGTGGTGCTAGTGACAGTAATACGAGCAGTGAGTGTGAAAGTGATGTGGCAAATGATGAAGTTTCCTCAGAAGACGAAATGATTGTGAGTAATGAAATGGCTTTGCAAGATAATGAGCATTCTGATATTTCTGACTGGGTTGACATTGAAGATGCTATAGAAGAGTTCCTTTTTGAACAACGTCCAGGAATTATTGCTGACATACCAAACAATGCAACACCTTTAGATTTGTTGTTTTCAGATAAAATCTTAGATCATGTAGTTGAGAGAACAAATAGGTATGCAGAACGATTACCTGAAGCACCAAATATTCTTAAAAAATCAAAGGTAAAAAAATGGGTTGCTTTGTCTAGGGATGAGTTGAAATGATTTCTTGCTGTTAGTCTCCTTATGGGTCAAGTAAACATGCCAACTATTAGGCATTATTTTTGCTGTAAACGTTTGTATGTAGTTCCTGCATTCTCAAAAATCATGAGCGGACGAAGATATCAAATGATTCTAAAACACCTGCATATGGACTCGGATGAAAATGACGATCCTCTCAGCAAGGTGAGACCTATCATTGACTTATTAATAGGTAACATTTGTAGCTGCTACTACCCTGATCAGATCCTTAGTCTTGATGAGTCAATGATGGCATGGCGTGGAAGACTTCGATTTCGCCAATACATAAAAGGCAAAAAACACAAGTTTAGCATCAAGTTCTATGTCCTTTGTGAAACTACTGGCTTCGTTTTGAATTTTGTGATCTATGAGGGTAAATCAACAGTGACATAGGATGATGAAGGAGATGGTTATTGCCAGAAAATTGTGATGAAATTGATGCAGCCATACCTTGATAAAGGTCACGGACTCTACTTGGATAACTTCTACAATAGTGTTGGTCTTTCTGAGTTACTGTACAATACAAAAACTTATATCATTGGCACTCTGAGGACCAATAGGAAAGACAATCTAAAGAGCATAACCAAAAAAAACTAAAGAAACCTGTGAGGTCTGCTGGATGAGAATAGAGCCCGTTTATGTGTCAAAATGAAAAGACAAGAGAGAAATCCTCATGCTTAGCACAAAACATCACCATAGAATGGTGAATTGTAGCTTAAGTCGTGGACATAATAAATTAAAGCCCATGTGTGTTCATGACTATAACACAAACATGGGAAGGCTCGATCGTTCAGACCAACTACTTTCCTATTGTAGTACCCCAAGGAAGACCATAAAATGGTACAAGAAGGTTTTCTTTGATCTCCTCGATATTGCTGTTATGAATTCCTACGTGCTCTTCAAGAAACTATCAAAACTGAAAAAGCTGCAAATCCTAAAGTTCAGAGATGCTCTCATAGGAGAACTGACATCTGCGGATCTCGGAATGGAACAGCCAATGAAAGCATCAGCTCCTTCAACCACACTAGCAGAATATGAAACAGTTGATGCATTTCACAGCTTAGAGATATTCCTTTATTAAAAGAAAATGTTCCTTGATACCTACGTTGCAAAGTGTGTACACAAAAGAAGAAGAGGAGACACGTTACAGATGTAAAGATTGGGAAGGTACACCACCTTTACGTTCTGCACCATGTTTTGCTATTTACCATGGGCATTAGTGCAAGCTAGCCTATGCCCAGATCTTATGTTTTCATGGAACAGTGGAGTTTTTCCATGTTTTATGTGCAACAATAGTTTTTTCATGGAGCAGTTGAGCTAGTTCTTTATAGCTATTGTATTCAATAAATTCTTTATTTTGATCATGCTAGTCAAGGAACTAGTCAAAGGAATTATCAAAATATTCTTTGTTTCTGTTTCAAAGGAAGGTAAATTAGTCCATAATTTTCTATTTTTTGTTAAAAATCATATTATAAGGTATTTGCAACCATGATTGAATACTATGTGTTGTTTTGAACTGAAATAAATAAGCTTGGATAATGTTATGCGTTTAATTTCCACATGACGGGAACACACCTCGTGAGCAATTCATACCACTTCAAGTTCCAAATGCAGCATGACGTCTATAGACGTCACTCCTTTTTTTACTGCCAATAGACTTGTTTAATATATATACATATAAAGTTACAAAAATTATCTTTTCTAACTATAAGTTAAGAATCATGAGGGTGTGCATTTGTGCAAAATCAGCATGACGGCTATAGCCGTCGTCGAGCGTCAAAGTGTTAAATTACTATTGAAAGATGAGTAGGGAATCACTCTTAACACCTATTCGAGTAAAAAGAAAGGTGTAAAGTGTTTAAATTGGGCGTTTAGGAAAAAAATCCATTATCGGTTTATCAAGCAATTTCACTTACTGTATATTTTTACTTAGGTGTACAAGGCCATACAATTAAAGTAACTAATACCATAAAAGGCAGTTGTCAGCGGAAGTCGGCAGCGTGGTTGAGTGGTTAAAGCGCCAATCTGTTGTGTCTTTGGTAAAGACACTTTACGGCACTGTCACCTGCTGGGTGGTTTTGGCAAGCAGTTCTAAATTACAGTCATATCTCTATCAAAATTTCAAGCGGACAGCAATAGCTTGGCATCTCCGGAAGCAGGTCGGGGTAATTGCCTACCCTATGTATAGCGCCTCCGTCGCTTTCCTGCGAGTCATAAAGATGAATATAGAGATAAAAAAATAAAATAAAATAAATATAATAAAATTATTGACCAAACATTCTACCAATATACTTTTGAAGAGCAGCATTTATTTTTGAAGAGATTATTTCTGGCTTTTGATTGGACAAAAACAGCTCCATGCATTAAATATAAATTGGTAAAATGCAAACTGGAGTGGATACTTTTCAACAAAACCATGACAAACAATAAAGATTGTGTTGTCGTTGTGCTAAAAGGAATCTGCTACGAATCGGAAAAACAGCGTCTCACTTTGGGTCTACCCTTTAACAACCTCAAGCTGCTGCATCGTACGAACACCTCGTAGTCATTCAGCCAACATCGACCCGTCAAACATCTAAACCTTTAAAATTCCTAATTTGTGAGAAACGCACAGGTTATTAGGCCGTCTGTTTGTCCAAAAGCTACAACAAGCAATTCGATGATAAAGCGAGATCGTGACTTAACTTGACAAAAGCAAGAATGGGACTGTTTTTTATGATAATTGGCATTACATACGAGAAATTACATTATCAAAAAAACGTACTTTACCAGTGAAGACAAAAGTATGAATAATCGATCTCTATTTCCTTTTCGCATATTAATAAAAGATTTCGTTTCATCAAAATACCTTTTTTCTTTCTTTTACAAATGTTTCTCCATACTCGTTAATCTAACAAACTTTTTTCTTGTTTTTTAAATTTTTACAATTTTGCGATAAAGTTTAAGTGCAAATAGTAATTACCTCACCATGACGCTCTTCGTATAAATTTCAACAGTTAATATCGCAGAAATGATTTAAGTTTCCTCACTTGATTATAATGGTGATTACCAACAGATTGAAAACTTGTTTTATCTCTGTTATATTTTCTGGAAAAATTATGCTACAAAGAGAGTCCAAGTTAAGTGACATCCGGGCCATTTGTAATGATTAAAAATCAGGAATTAGGAATAAGAGTCATTTTAATTGGGTTGTTGGATGTTTTAATCAACAAACGTCTAACATAAAAAAATTACATGTTTTACCATTCAGCAAACTAAAGTGGTCACTATACGAAATACTAAAAGTAAAATCATTCGTAACCACAAAAGCCTTTATCAATACTTTCCTTAATTTCGAGTCATATCAGATGTTGCATTACATCTTGATGCTATGTTTATTCTGTCGTGTTCAATAAGCTTCAACAAGTTGTTAAAATGATATTTAACCTCTTCAGTCATTTGGCAACGTACGTTGACATGCAAATTTATGTAATAAATCTTTTTTTTGAAAATGTTTCTTTTTTTATTTGCAGATGTTGTTTATGTTTTGAGCTATATAAAAAACATAAAGTCAGCTTTGTTGTGTTCTAGAGTCATTGATATTGATTTTTAATTTTTCCTAAATAACAAAACGTATTTTACCTTTGGACCGAAGAGGTTAATGCAAACTCTGCAAAAACGAAATAAAGCGATGACAAAAGACAATATTATTAATATGTAAAAACTTCATAAATATTTGAATTTTTATGTACAAGTTTTTCTAAAAACAATACTTTCGAAAGTTTGCAACATATTTCAAAAAAATTTTCAAGAATACTCACAAAAACTAACTTACAAACCATACTTAACACAGTGACAAAACAATCAAGATACATTGGTCCAAAAATTTAAAATAAATAATTTACCTGAAAAGAAATGTAAGTAAATCATTGGATATACATTTACTTAAAAGTCAAAGTACTTTTTTCCAATAATAATTTGATAAAATTACGGCATAGGTTATCAATAAGCTATCGTTTGCTAATCTTTTTTGGAGGCTCCAGGAAATAATCAATCTGATTGATTAAAAAATCACGTCGGATCAATTTGACAAACTCATCTAATATTAAAATATTCAAGCAAAAATAGAACAAGATTTGTCAGATCATTCCTGCTGAAAATTGTTTAAAAACTATAAAATTTGTTTTATTGTATTTCTTATGTGATTTTTTTTCTTAAAAAATGCTCTTAGGATCTACAATTGGATTTCTTTCGGTGGTTTTGTTTGCCCCTGGGCTTGTAGAGTATGTTGTTTCACAAGCTTTGTTTTAGTTCCCCTCGCTTCCGAAGCAGGAGTGTTTTTTTTTACTAATTAACAAAATGTATTTTTTAATATACTTATTTTCGTAGTCTGGTAGCCTAATTATCTCTCTTTTTTCTATTAGTATCACAATCAGAGGCGGTGTAGCAAGCTTTTTGCAACAGATCCAACCAAATATTTCGTTTTTGTTTTAGCAAGTCACAACACTTCTTTTTTTGTTGCTCCTTCTTTTTTCTGATCCTGTCCTTTAAGTAATAAATGTTATGCTTTATCGAAAATTGATTTAAATGGCGGAGTAGAAAATTGAAATAATATTTAGAATTTTTTTAACAAAACAACTTTTAAATTTTACATTTTTGCCCTGTCCTTCTTAGATTTTGAGCAGTTGCTTTTTCAATCTACAAGAATATCATCTTTCTCAATAGTTTTGCTCTTTTCGAGCTCACCACAAACTAACTCAACAAAAAGTTATATAAAATTTCTTTCGAAGAAAATACGTATCAAACTCTATTTTTGCTATTTGCCTTTAAAGAAATATTGTTGCCACAAACAACATTTCAGCAGTTAATGCAAAAAGTTGCATTAACTGCTGATTAACTTCTTGCATTAACACTATATGAAAAATTGCTTCAGCAAAAAATTGAATTCAATTATATAGGAACAAAATTTTTTTCTTACAGCACTCAATCAATTAAAAGTGATTTTAACTCTCTACATGAATTCTTGAAAATTAGTCAAAATGTTGATAGATATGGGGTTTTAAAAAATAATCTTTTTTTAATCTAAATCGAGTTGACCGCTTGTTGAAACAAAGTAAATTTATCTGAGGCATTTGGTTAACGCGGTATATCAACTAAAAAAATTAATAACACTAACAAAGTTCATAGAAATTTATAAATTCAAAGATAAAAAATTCATAGAAAAATAGAAAATACTCGTAGTGAAATAATTGAAAAAATTCTTGGTTGTAGAGAATTTTAAAATAACCAAAGTATTGGGGTAACCATTATCTCGTTCAATTTTTGGTAGTGTTTAAAAAGACTGTTTTGTTTAAAACTCTTTCGGCCAACTCTCGTCAAAAGAAATTGTTGGCAATAAGGAACTGCAAGAAAACGTGGAAAATATTGAAAGTAACGGTGTCTTTGTGGTTGGAAAAAGAGAGCACGCCATTGGTTGCGCGCTCACTTGTGCTGCAAGCAAAAAAGCTTCAGTCCACCGACGAATTCTTTCTAGTGAGAAAGAGAAGGTTTTAGAGATTCTATAAATGTGGCTTCGAGCGTTGCCATATGAAAAAATGATTGTCCTGTAGCCAAAATTGAGAACCAGTTAATATTGAATTTTTCCACGCAAATTTTGCTATCTAGCAAATATTGACCAATAGCCGAAACCGAATTAGGTGCATTTTTAGTGGATTTGAATTGACTTCTTGAGAAATCTTTTTGAAGTTTAACTTGATTTCTAATAAATTTTGGAACATGTTGTTGAATTCGTTCTTCTAGTCGTTGGAACGTTCTACCTACGTACACACTATAGCAATAGCACGAATATTTGTATACAATATTACTTCGTTGATGAGCAGGTCAAACATGCTTTTGAAAAGAAGGCAACATCTTTTTTTAAAGAGAAAATTACTTTTGCAGACACTGGTTCAAAACAATTGTTGACTTTGTTTGTTTTTCGTATTAAAGAAACATTTTCCAATCCAAGTCAATTTTAAATATACCGGATACTTCTTTGGGCTGAATCGCTTAAATGTTTGAAAATTAAAAATTTTTTTTAATTTTGAAAATAATGATTTCTTATGGGTATCCATTAGAAGTCATTATGGATATATATCATAATATTATATGCAAACATTCATACTATTGCTATAGTGTGTAGATAGGTAGAACGTTCCAACGACTGAAAAAATTAATTCAACATCATGTTCCAAAATTTATTAGAAATCAAGTTAAACTTCAGAAAGATCTTCTAAACGTCAAGGCAAATCTACTTAAAATGCACCTATTTCAGATTCAGCTATTGGTCAGCATTTGTTAGATAACAAAATTCGCGCGGAAAAATTTGATATTAACTGGTTCTCAATTATAGCTACAGAACAACCCTTTTTTTATCTGGCAACGCTCGAAGCCACATTCATAGAATCTCTAGATTGGTTTTCAATCTTTTTCATACCGTGGCCCACTTTTCAACCAAAGATAACTTAACGAGCCATTTTGGTCAACAAAATTTAATTTTCGTCCCAAAAAAATTGGTGATCTCTAAAAAAAAATCTTCACTTGGAATTTGTCTGCGATTTCTCAATTTTTGTCTCAAAAACTTAAAAAAAAGGCCCTCACTTGGAATTTTTTTCCGATTTTTCGATCATAATGACTTTGTTATATATTGCTTTTATTTTGATTTACGCTCTGTGGCCCACTGAAAATACCACTGTGGCCCACTGAAAACACCACTGGGCCGTGGCCCACCGGTTAAAAACCACTGTTATAGAACCTTCTCTTTGTCGCCAGAAAAAATTCGTCAATGGACTAAAATTTTTTTGCTTGCGGCGCAAGTGAGTGCGCAACCAAAAGCATGCTCTTTTTCTCTGAAAGACGCCGTTACTTTCGATGTTTTCCAACCCTACATAAATCATGTCTTCGTGAGATTTGTCATGCCAACGATTTCTTCCACCGAAAGTTGGCCAAAAGAATTCTAAAAAACAGTCTTTTTAAAGACTACCAAAAATTGAAAGCGTTAATGGTTCCGTCAATACCCTTGGTTATTACTCAAATATGAAAAACGAATATTAACAAATTATAAAACGCGAAAAAGCAGGATCTGTACGATGAAAGAATATTGTATGATACATATGCATAAATTTAGTTTTAGTTTAGTTTTCAACAATTGTCAATGTTCTGTAAAACAATCAAAATGTTATTTTTTTAAAAATGGCAACTTTTACAACCAATGTGGAAAAATACACCGTGAAATTCAAAGTAATCACTAAATCATTGTGCATCTTGCAAATTTCAATAAAAGCATTAACATGTTAGAAAGAGTTTTGTCAAACATATTTTTCACACAAAACGTGAAAATATTTTTTCAAATATTACTCCATACCACAAAAATCATGACGATGGAGTCTCTTGTAACACCAACAAACTATCCACGGGGAATCGGAATGAAGAAACCTTAGATGATTAAAGCTGATATTTTACCCTTAATTACGCTTTTGAAACTTCACTGTAACAAAGCTAATCTAAGAGATTTGTTGTTTCTGCCTCAGTGACGTAAGCAATGTCATTCGGGTCGTTGTATTCAAGGAAGCTGCCAGAGTTTCGATCCACCGAGTTCGTAGTACTTGAAGCTTCAGGGTCACTAAAGAGACGTGAGAGAAAGCCTGTCATGGAAATGGAGCTGTTCGATGAATTTCCACTGTTAAAACCATTCTACACATAATCATAATCAAATTAAATTAAAACATTACAGAAAAACGTTGAAGGCCTTAACATAACGTGGTAAAACTTTTTTAAATCTTTTCTTCAATTTCATGACTGTTTATGTACGAAACGCGAAACCTTGGTTTCTTTTGATATAAGTCAACCAAGTCTAATTGCTATTAATGTTTTTAAATCAAAAAGCTGTCCTTACCATTAAAGCAGTGTTTACGCTTTCGTGACGTCTGTCTTGATCATCTAAGTTTGAAGCTTGATCTAGATCCGCAGATGGTCGCAGCGCTTGGTTTATTGTGACGTAGCTTTCGCTTTCCTCACAAAGCCAAGGGGAGATTTTGCCATCAATGTGACCGTTCTGATTGCCATTATCAGCCGACGAACCATTGTCCGAATTCAATTGACCACGATTTGATGTATCAAATGTTCGACTATATACATGGAGTGTTGGACAAACGGTTTTAGGACGAGTCTCTTTGCCGAAATAATCATTCGAACAAGTGCAAGCATCCACTGAAGATTTTTCGCTGCTTTCAGGAAGCTTCTCAACTGGAACATGATCTTCTGAGTCCAAACCCAGAAAGTGTGATGACAAAGAGTCATCAAGGTTTGAAGAAGGAAATAGTTTTGGAGTATGAGACGAAAATATTTGGTTGTTAGAAGGAATAGATTGATGAGGAATAAAAACCAAGTTCCGGTCGTACCAAGATTCTCCTCTCTTCCACCTCCTTTCTCTTGATCTCGAGTTGCTCTGCAGCGATCGACAAAGCAAACTGTCACACTTCATTTATAATGCTAATTGTATAGTCATATATTTATATTCATAATCTTAACCTTGTAATTCTATAATTGATTTTCAGTCTTTTATAGTAATTTTTAGCTTTTGCTTATGACGCCATCTTTCCTATTGCTACCTAGTGATTGTGCAATCGGTACATCAACTCTCCATTTAATTTATTTTGCTTGCAAGTTGTTCTCATCTATGTATTACACAGATTCGTTTTGCCCTTTTTATCCTAGCGCATTGACTGATTGAAGTTTCAAGACATTGCGACGGTTTTGCGCAATAACGTAATTTTGCTAGAGTGTTCTAGAAAATTTGATATAATCGACTATTGTTAAGCTAATTCTACTTTATACATTATGTAATCTTTTTACTACTATGTCTTATGATCGTTTGCGACGTCATAAACTGTTTTTTCTATTGCTAAACCTATATAATAATTAATTTATGAACTCTTGTTCGTTCTTGTATTTTCAATTTTTATCTGATGAATTAGCTTGATTTATACTGTATATATATATATATATATACCGGGTGTCCATAAAGTTTTGTTACACTTTAAAAAAATTATTACAAAGGCAGTTGATGAGATATCTTACGTATAGGCCTATAGATTTGTTTTATATTAATCATGTTATTAAAGTTTTTATTCAAAATAAAATTTTGTGTTTAAGATTAAATTTTTATGTGTATAATAAATGTGTTAATAAACCCTTGCAAAATGGCTACTCCTCAAGAGAAGGCACAATGTGTATCCTGGTTTATTGAGACAAAACCGGATGTTTAGACTCAGCAAAAATACAGAACTAAGTAAGGAAGAGATCCACCATCACGTCCTTCAATTCATTGACGGCACAAAAAATTTATAGAGACAGGGTCAGTGTTAGATACATTTAGAAGTGGGCAACCAAGAAAACTTGTGCCTTCTCTTGAGGAGTAGTCATTTTGCAAGGGTTCATTAACACATTTATTAAACACATAAAAATTTAATCTGAAACACAAAATTTTAGTTTAAATAAAACTTTAATAAACATTGATTAATATAAAACAAATCTAGATAAGATATCTCATCAACTGCTTTTGTAATAAATTTTTTAAATTGTAAAAAGACTTTATGGACACCTTGTATATGAATATTCTATACCTGTATTCTCGTATATACTGTATAATAACGTCATAAATTTTTCATTCGTGCCAGTAGAGTCATTTCAGTTACAAAGTGTAGGAATCGTTTGTCTAACTGTAGCTTTTGTGAACGAGATTTAATTGGTTAAGGGTCAGTGATTACACCTTGGAAATTAATTTTATAGCAAGATAGAATTGGTTTAGCGTATGTGGAGGACGAACTATTAAATTTAATATCAGGCATCGGGGGGCTAATTTATTTTTAAAGTTAGTCAATACAAAGTTGCTGAGTGATCAATTGCAGTTGTTGGCACTGTGAATTGCTTTAAAGTTTAATGAAGCTTGATAGTCAAGTTTTACGAGTAGTGATTATGTTTGATTGATTTTGTAAATAATATATTCTTTATAGTTAGAAATGTGGTTTCAATTTATTTGTAGAGATAAGTTTTACAGCTAATCAATTTGTACTCAGTTTCAAAACCAATTGTTTAAGAACTTCAGTCTCGCAGCAAACTATTTGTAGAGCCGGCATAAATAAAAATAAGCACATCTTTACTTTAGCACAGGTATTTGGGTTACCTAGTTGAACTGGCCATTACAGATTCCCGAGTAAAGTTGTGACAATATAATTAATTTTTCCTGTTAAAAATTGTAGATTATCGCAGTACATTTTTTTTTAAATTTGACATCTTCTAAATTTAGTTTTAAAAAAATGTTTCGGAAATTCTCTACACCCTTATTTTTTGAAAAAGCTATTGATTTTAGTTTTTTGAAGCAGTTCTTGCCATATTCATAAAAAAGTAGTATTAGTGCCACATAATGCCTAAATTTTTTTGGACTTTGATTGAAAGTTGCATGTTTTTGTTAAACGTTTAGGTTTAGTAAGAAAACACGCAAAATATACATGCCAGGAACTTTTGTCAAGACACAATACAGAAACTTGTTTTTCACACCCTTAAAATTAATTTAAACTGTAATCGGTGCTACTTACGTTTGCAATCTCATTGGCAGACTGCGATCTCCATAAGCATTACTAAACATTTTTTTATTTTTATTTGATCTCTATATTTATCCTCCTGACTCACAGGAAAGCAAAGGAGGAACTAATTCATAGAGAAAGCATAACCACCACCTTCTTCCAAAGATACCAAGATACTGCTGTCTGCTTGAATTTTTTTTTAGTTTTATAGAGATATGACTGAAATTTAGAACTGCTTGCTAAAACCACCAAACAGGAAAGAGTGCCATAAAGTGTCCTAAAAGTGTTTTTTCAAAGGACACAACAGAATGGCAGGAGTCAGTTTTGAAACGAGACCATGGCGATCACAATTCCGGCGCTTTAACCACTCAACCACGCTGTATGAAGGGGCATCGAACTACTTTAGAAATATTTTTTTGTTTGGGTTCAACTAAATTTAAGGTTAAAAATATGCCTTTGAAATCAAAGTGAAGACCAGAAAAAAAGAAATATTACTTCAAAACAACCAGCGTTTTCGGCCTTTGCGTCACTGTTTTCCCACAACTATTAGGGAAAGTTGCCGCAGGTCCTAATCGACAAGACTTAAAATGTGTAGAAATTAATAGGTGGGCGGAAAAACAAGTTGCAAGCCGCGATTTCGATCATCCTGCCATAGAAGATCACTCACATGAAAATATAATATGCAGCATCCTTTAAACTTTAAACCTAAGCGCTGTCGACTTGTATGAAAAAGTTTTAGAATTTACCTGCAGTACTTCTTCAATAGACGTTGCGTAATCGTTGATTGCGTCAGGCACGCGATTTCTTGACGCATTCCGTTCAAAAACACGTTCATCGGGAAGCAAAGTGTAAGCTTCGTCAGAAGATATTTTTAAAAACTTCGGCTCGCCATTTGAATTCAAAATTAATCTGTTGTAGACAATGTCCGATGAAGATTCTGTTTCGACGCTTTCGTTCACGTTACTCCGCTCCGCTCTTTGTCTCGTTAACTCGTGGCATTGTCTGATAGAAAGATAAATTTACTGATAAATGCACAAAAGAAATTATGGTTTTAAGAGTTTTGCAACCATTTTTTAGACATTCAATATTTTTCAAGAAGAGCCACAATGCATTTTTTAAAAATTTTTATTGCTATGCAAATCAAGCTCTCAATATTCTGCTTTATCATATTTAAAACAATACAAAACTGTAAATTGCAGAGCACGTACAACGTAAGTTTTTGTATCATGGGCAATAGGGTTTATATTTGACATTGGATTTAAGTTTTTGACTTTAATTCCATGTCAAATATAAACCCTTTGACTTTGAAATAGTTTATTATTGGACCCCGAAAAATTTTAATTTTTTCCAAATAATTGTTGTTGTTGTTTTTGTTGCTGTTGCCCTCATCCAAAAATATCTTGCGGTAGCCATCCCTTAATCCCTCAAAGAAACCAATCTAGCTTCCCACTCTTGAATTCTCTCTGCTGTTTCTAAAGCTTTTTTCCACCAACAAGTGGTGTTGTGTTGTGTTGGTACTTGACTATATTTAAAGAGGTGATTAGTGTGATGTGTGTATGACAAGCATAATGGGCGTTGTGGCATGTAAGTATAAGAGTTCACTGTATGTAGGTAACTTTTCAAGAGTGGTAATTTGTTGTCTCTGAGTTGTGCTAGTTTTGTACGCATATGACGTGGTAATGTTTGCTTTGATGAGTGAATGTCATAGGATGTGGTGTGATGAGATACCAAAATTGTCTAATTAATTATTGGATTTATTATACTAAATTCACGCTACAATAAGTCAGATTCTAAAATCAGCTTAGTAGTTATTAGTAGTATGGCAACTAGTAGCTTACACTGCAGTTACAATTTAATCGCAATTTCAACAAACAAAAACAGTAATACGGAGAAATTGTGAGTGCTTGTACTTCATCGTGCTAGTGTTGAGTGTTTGTATCTCGTGTGCAGCCAGTAGCAATTCGCAAAGCTGTATTCTCAATAGTTTGCAGTTTCTTGATGTTGTTTTTTGATACAAAAGGGCTCCATATGGTGTTTGCATATTCTAAAATGGGGCGAGTGATAGCTTTAAAAGTGGAAAAAATTAATTCCTATTGTTTACCCCATTTGGTAGAGGTGAGTGCTAAGCGTTTGTTTTAATTTAGGGATGGTCATCGTCGTCGTCGTTTGGAGAGGCATCCACTATAGTTGAGACACAAGCAGGACTGGGGCCGAGAGTTTATCCTTTTACTACCCCAGATTGCTGTACTGCCTGAATCAGATGTTGGCAGTGATGTTATTAAGCCAGTATCGAGTTTCGTCATCCAAAACCGTCAGACCTCGTGCTCCATGTGGTGCCCGATGTATAGTACACGCTGTTAGTACATGGTCTGCGGTTTGTTCAGAGGTGCAACACTCGCAATTCGGTAAAGGAGCAAGACCCCATTTGTGCATGGACGAATGGAATCGCCCAACACCAGTCCGCGGGCGGTTGACCTTAACCCAAGCTACTCAGGGTAAGTCCATCCCAACAGGCCTGGCACCGGTCCTGGGCACAAAAACACGGAGCCTGGAAGCATTTTAACTGTACTCCGTTTTTTATTTGTGATTTTCCATTCAGAAGCACGGATGCCAAGTCTGGCAAGGTTGTTCAAAAGATTCCGCGCACCTGGCACAAACGGGCGTCTGGATCCTAGTCTCACTTGGCGAGTATTTGAGGATCCACTTAAGAAACCATACAAGATATGATCGGGGTCCAGAGATCCACGGTGACCCAAGGAGAGTGTCGCTCCCATTCGGCAAAGCTCAGATGGCTGGATGCCTGAAAGTACAGGTAGGTGATTCGTTTGAGTGGGATGCAGGCATCCAGTGACTATGCGCAAGGCGTCGTACAAGACACTGTCGATGAGACGAGTGTGAGCACTGCAACACCCGACTGGCGCACAGTACTCACCTGTTGAGTAGACTAGAGACAAGGTGGCTATGCGTAATGTTTTAGCACCAGCGCCCCATCCCGAGCCCACGAGTCGCCTCAGCAGTGTGACGCGCGAGGATAGTTTTTTGCGCAATGCCACTAAATGGTGACGAAACGTTTAAGCGATCTGTCCAGTTTTACCTCAAGATAAGTAGAGGTTGGACAGAACGGTAAAAGTCTACCGTTGTTGTAAACCTTTAGCTTACGTTTGGTCTCTCGGTTATTTAAGTGAAAGGCTGCCGTCATCGTCTTATTGTAACTGAGCTTCACCCTTCAAATCTGGAGATACGCTGAAAGTGTAGACATGTCTTGGCTTAATGTCCCCTCCAAGTCCTTCCAGTTTCCAGAAGAGTGCAACAATACTAAATCATCAGCATAAGCAAACTTTCTGGAAATCATGAAAGGCAGGTAGTTTGTATAGATGTTAAAAAGGAGGGGAGGCAAGACCGATCCCTGAGGAACGCCGTTTTTAAGACGGCGTAGCCTGCTTTGTTTGCTGTCACCGGTGGTAAGGGTGAAACTTCGATTTCGGACAAGCTCCATAACTATTCTGACCATGTGCTTATCCGGAAGTAGTCTCAGCAGCTTGCAGGTAAGGCCACGGTTCCAGACAGTGTCATAAGCAGCTGTCAGATTGACAAATACGGCACCGGGCTTTTTTTAGCCTCAAAAGAATCCTCAATGTTTTTGGTTAGCAGAACAACTTGATCTATGGTTGACTTCCCGCGTCGGAA
Organism: Diplosoma virens; assembly: GCA_963680785.1. Classification (NCBI taxonomy): domain Eukaryota; kingdom Metazoa; phylum Chordata; class Ascidiacea; order Aplousobranchia; family Didemnidae; genus Diplosoma; species Diplosoma virens. The sequence goes on along the minus strand of OY796880.1, from coordinate 23,942,208 downwards.
CCCAGCCTGCTCTTTAGGGAGCAGTGATTGATTAATGGTTCAACGCGGGCGTAGATAAGCCTCTCGAGGATCTTGTAGGGGACACAGACCAGAGATATTGGTCGATAACTCTTTGGGTCCCCCACGGGCTTTGCTGGTTTTGGGATCGCGACCACAAGCGCTCTTCTCCAGATCTTGGGAATTTTGAATCGGCGCAAACATGAAGAAAGGAAGTCATGTAACCAGGACTTCAAAGCAGCTCCAGCATGGAGTATAAGCTCGGAACAGATGGAATCAGGTCTCGGAGCTTTACCTGGTTTTAAATGTTGAAGGGCAGCAGTAAATTCTCTCTGTGAAAAATTGTCAGAGATATTTACTGCGTCTGGTGTTGTGGCCCTCCAAAGGTCAGACACTTCTTGAAAGACAAGTCGAGATGACTTGCAATCAACAGCCTCATATTTTTCATTTCTAACCAGTTGAGATGCAATAGCATCGGTTGAAACGGGACAGTGACGAGGAGAGTGTTGTGACCTACCAGTAAGATTGTTCAAAATACTCCACGCTTTTGGACTAGAGTGTGAGAAGTCAATGCTTCGAACTGCTTCGAACCATCAATCCCTCCGCTTTCTGTCAAGCTTGGCAAGCAGAGCTGTAGCAGCCAAACTTGAGTCGTCTCTCTGAGGAGACTGCAGAAAGGTTTTATATGAAGGATTTACACTCTGCATTCCAACACGGAATATAGTTATTTCGATACCCGCGTGGGATAGTCTTTTTGGCTGCTTTCTTAACCCATTAATTCCCAAGCATAGACCAAAGAATATTTTTGTAATTTTTTTTAGCTTATTTTGTTTCTTTCCCACAACTGATCACTTTTGACCAAAAAAGTTTTGAATTTTTTTGTTTGTTTTTTTTAAAATTACTTGTTCCATTTTCGGAACATTGGGACTATGCTATTTGCTATGTTTCGCTTGGTAACCCAATACTCGTTTATTGTGTCATTTCTTGCGTCGGAACATATTGAAATCAAACCTGACGTTATCTACTACACCGGAATTATCAAAACACCCATTTTATGAAATTTATGTAATTTTCAACAGATAAGAGAAGCGTAGAAACAGATATTGCAGTGCAGAGATAGTTAAAAAGTACAATAATATATATTTGTAGCTTCGCAAACTTCAGACATGTTTGTCATGGAAAATCACGGAGCACTTTTTGTGAAGCAGAACCTCACATTGGTTGCACATGGTCATCGTATTTTTTTGCATAGCTTGCAACGTCCCTGTTTTCCAGCTGATACGTAAATATGTACAGACCCTGAGAATCTAATACTGTCTACCCGCATTCGGCTGGGCCCTGGTCTGCATGATTTGTCTGGTACTCTCCCAAGTAAAATTCGCACTATTTCTCTTCGGAACTGAAGGTGATTCATGGTCCCACCAATCTCTTTATGTAGTCTCCAAGCAGCAACAACGGACATATTTAAAAAGTTTGCAAATAAACACCACCACCACTTTTTGCTACGCAGTCGGGGTCGGTACTCACTAAGAAAGCGATCAAGGAGTCGACTCCACCCATGCATTTGTTGTAACTTTCCACCACTCGGGGCTGCGTTATATTTATTTTGGTTTTCTTTGCGGCACTTCACCTTCGAACCGTATTTATGGGCTCTGTACCTTCAAAATTGCTCACAATGCAGACTGGCTTGTTGTCATTCCATTGACACAAGACCACCTCTCCATCGCTGTAGGTTTCAAATACTCCGCGCTCGTTCTTCTTCATTACCGCTGGAAGAGTTAATGGGCAGTTTTGTGTTCTGTTCTGGCGAATAGTTCCGGTACATCGTAAGCCCTTTCTTGTCAAATCTCTGCAAAGGGTTGTTGAACTAAAAAAATTGTCAAAAAAAATTGCATGGTTTGAATAATTTTCGAGTACTGCAGTTAGTTTATTTACAACTCTCTTCCCTAAAGGCTCACTTGAAGATATATCTTTGCCAGTGTAGATATCAAAACCGAACGGATAGCCTTGGGCAGATGCAAGAAACCATATCTTCATACCAAATTTCACTGGCTTATTTCGCATAAACATTTTGGTAGAAAAATGCCCATAGTAAGGAACCATTTGCTCATCAATGGACAAGTGTTCTGAAAAAACTCCAAACCGAAGAAAATTTCTTTGCATTAGGTTTAGATACGTTCTAACCTTTGCAAGTTTGTCAGACTGTTGTAGGTTGTCGTTGTCAGCAAGATGAAAATATCGTTTTATTTCTTGAAACCTGTTTCGTGATATTTTTTTCTTCACAATGTTTACGCCAACATCTTCATCATTGCACCAGTATAGATACTCCTGAGGAAGGGTGTGATAACCACTCAATAAAACAGTGCCAACGAAAGCATCCAAATCAGATTGCGGCAAATAAAATTGGTGATTTAGCTTTTGTTTTGCGTATCTTTTGGACTCTCTTTTTGCTAGGTTATTTACATCTTCATCAAAATATAGCCGAAACAACTGAAAAGCAGAGAGTTCGAGTAATTCTGGGTTGGTTTCTTCCAAGCTAATTGGCGTTGGTTGAGGCGGCGATTTAGAGATTTTTCCGTTCTTTTTCCAGGCAATTTTTTCTTTCTTTTTACGCTTTGCTTTTGCTGATGTGCACGGTAGCTCTTCTGTGTGAGTATCCTCTAAACTAGGATGAAACACTTCTACATTGCCTGCTACTTTTTTTAATTCCTGGCATTCATTCAGATCTTCATCGTCCTCCTCCTCGTCAGTCACTTCGCCCCTGGTGTCTGGTGGTAAAATTATCAAGGCACTTTCATCTTCATCATCATTGATTTCTTGAATTAGACCAACTGCTTCGTCAAGCGTTATAAAACTTTTAGACATATTGTTTTTTAAGGTTTTTCTAATCAACGTTCTAATTGTATAAAAAAGATAGCATTACAAAATGTTATTCGCTTGCAAACAGTAAAGCAAATTCTAACTATTTTCTTTTTTATCACGCAACGAAACTGCAAGCTTATGCTGCTAATTTATTAGAATATAACAATGTTACCAAGATTTGCTTAGTAGTGAAGTTTTTGCCTTCACGTCATCTAAATCGCGGACTGGAGAATATATTTCTCGTACTATCTACTAATTATTGCTTTGTGCCTCTATCAGGCTTTATGACTTTTTAATCCAAGAGATTAATCAGTTCTTAAATGTTTCCAGTCTCATACAAAGGCCTTTGTGACGCTTCATTACAGTAGACATTTTTGTGCATTGTGCATTGTTAGTCATTTTAGCAGTTTTGTTTACTGTGCATTAATTGTACGCTTCTTCTTTGTCCGAAAAACTCTACTAGATATTGTGTGTCAATTGTATAGTCGCCACTTCCCAATGTTCCAAAAGTGGAACATCACAATACATTATAAAAAAACAGCACTTTATTTTCATTTGCCTGGCATCAAAAATTTTTCGTTTATTCAGTGACACATAATAAACTAGAAAATGTCTTTGAAACGCATTTTGAATTTGCGTGTGCTTTGCGAGACGAAGTAAAGTAACGCAAGTTAATTAGGTCAAAAATACGGCAAACTTTGACCTCTTAATCAGCTTACATCTATTATTTCCAAAAAAACTAAAATGCTCATTATGTTGTACCACCCTTCTACTTCACAAATACAATAAAAAAGAACTTTAAACTTTAGCTTGAACATGTCAAAATAGCCGTTGAAAAAATGTTCCACTTTCGGAACATTGGGAAATAATGGGTTAATGGTGTTACAGAAGTCCTGGTAAGCCGCATTCACATTAAGTGAATCAGGCGGCGACAAAGTCTTAGTGCGAATTTATTCGTCAAAGCAATGTAGTGACTCCATTTGACCTTGCGGAAGTTCCATCGCTTAACAGGCATGCTTGGCACTGCCATAGCAAACCTTGGTGGTGTAATAAGCGAAGGTCGATGTTGTGACCAGGGAAACTTCTCAAGGACACGTCTATCCGGTAAGCGACTGTTTGGACCTACGCTAGCGAAAATTAGATCTGGATTGGTGCCAGTGTTCCAGTGGATTGCGGCCGGAATAAAAACTGGCAGCGTCCTTGGCATTATATAGGAGGACAAGACAATTAATACTTGCCCAGCCAGCCAAGCACTCACCATCCGGACTGTTGTCATCGTAACCCCAGTCAGCATGACGACAGTTAAAATCGCCAGCCTAAAGACAGGGGTGAGGAAACAATGGGAGATCCAAAGATCGCAATCGCGTTGGCGGTGGTTTGTAGACGTTGACTATTTTATAGCCATCAACGTCCACACACAGCCACTCGATCTCCGATATCGGTGAAGATTGGTCCAAAAGCGTGTATCTCAGTCGCTCGTGGACAAACGTGGCAAGGCCATGCTTCCTGCTTAAGGGAGACCCAGCTAGTTGGTAGTTTGGTAGTACCAACTTCTCTGCATCAGTGCAGTGGGTCTCCTGCAGTAGGATGACGAGTGCCTCAGACTGCATAGCGAGGTGATGAAGAACGTTCATCTTGCTTGCAGTGAGGCCTTCGATAATAACATATCCTTCTGCGAGGAGGTTTTATATAAAATATTTCCTTCTCCTCGACTGCTTGCTTGCCACAGCTTTTGAGCAAAGTCTGCCAGTTGCTATCTTGTGAACTACATTTTGTCTGGTCTCTATCTGCCAACAACTTTGGCATGGATATTCCAAACAGGAGATATAAAATCTCCGGCCAACACCGCTTTACTGGTTACTGAGACACGCAAACTTTTCCACCATGGTAAGGTAGTAGTTCATAGGAAGGTTCCCAAATAATTATTGTCGGTGCCCGAAAAATTCTGATTTTGCCCAAATTACTCCCCTCTGTCATTCTGGCTCAAACAACTATGTCTTCCGTGTTGCTAGAATTAAATATACAAATTTTGACTCACTGCAAATACGACGCTCGATCAAAACTGTTTGCAGAGGTCCCGGCGTAGCTGCGAGAGCGTGGTCTGTTGAGCGTAGTTGAGGAATGATTTGATAAACTGGGATAGAACAACCTTCGCCAAGTCGAGTTTTCGGATGCACTGTGATCTGTGACGTATGATGTTGATGGTTCTTGCAAGGTTTCGGCAACGTGCAAAGAACTTGATGAAGACGATGCTGCTTCAGAGATAGTTTCTTCTTTCTTTTTCTCTTGATCAATTCCTTTATGTGAAAAATTTGTTGAAAAAAGTGGAAAACAACCACCTTATCAAACATCGACTGACAAAAATTTGGCCTATATAATAACTAATCATTACAAAAAACAAAACTAGTTCAAGTTTTAAACAATTTTTACAATGAAAATACAATATAAACCGTGACATTATTTCATGAAAGTATATTTTTAAAAGCAGCAATGCAAGCCAAAATCAAGAATCGGCCGATTTCGACCTTTTGACCGCCTTTTTAACACTATTAATTGTTGCGTTATTAAAGCGTGTTGTTTTTGCCTTCGTCCAATGAAATTTGTTTTTATATTTAGAGCGTTTATCAGATTTGTTTGTCGAATTCAACCAATGTTTTCGGCTGCAATAATTTGTTTAAATTTGATCAAAATACAACGTGCCGCCAAAAAACAAAGCATACAACCTGTTTTTTATGCTAAATGTGGTGAAAGTTACCGATACTATTTTGATAGAAATTAAGATTACGTAAAGATTACGTTTCTGCATGATCTTCCTTGTCTCTTCGTTGGAGATGCTGTCCGGAATTTCCGGAACCGTACCATCGCATGTAGCTATCCTAAACACACAATCAATATTAGCTTTTTTTGTACTCAATATCCAAATCGTGTTTATGTAAAAAATGAACCAGTACGCCTTAAAAAAGCTTTTTTTCAGAAAGACAATGAAAAAGTAAGTTCTGCGGGGCATTCAAAAATTAGTAATGTACCAGCTTATTTCAACTTATCTACCAGCAAAACAAAAAAACTGACCGCGTCGTGTTTTTGTCACATTGTTCCGCGCTGTCATTGGCAGCGCTTTCATCGACGGGTCGACTTGAATTAAACTGAACATAAACATCGGGAGTCGGAACTTCAGGCCAAATATGTAACCGTATATATCGCTTGATATATTTCCGGTAGTACATGACGAGCGCCCAGATTGCCACAAAAAGCACGAAGCAAACCACAGTTATGATGTAGATGTTTCGCAGTCTTAAATCTAAAAAATGAAGTTTTCTGGCAAATATATTAAAGAAACAAGTATTTTTAAGTTGCATTGGGTATTTCCTTCATCATCAATTAAACTCAGTCTTTGGCTCACAATCATCTACATAAATTAGTATAAAGCATAGTCAAAGAGTGGTTGTTGTTGTTTCCTTTCCTCCAACTATGCCAAAAAATGCTTTATGCTCAAGACATGTTTTTGTCTTCGGTCGTGCGAATTTTAGATTTTGTCCCAACAAAGACTTCATGTATATTTGTTCGATTTTAGACTTTTTGACAAATTTAACACTTCCTGCTATGGCTTTTGTTAAAATCACTTAATGATATTTAGACATTTTCTACATATTCATTACAAAAATTTAAAAAATATATTTAAAAAAAAACGAAAAATTTATTTTTTTATAAAAACTTTGCATCTATATATGAAAGCGCTTTAAGATCTACAGTTAATCGATCAAGACAAATTATGTTGCATGGTCTAATAAAAGAATAAATAACAAAAGTTAAACAGATATTTAAAAAAATGTTCAACTTAGTCCAGGCGTTCTTGCTATGGCTTTTGTTAAAAGCACTTTATAATATCTAGACGTTTTCTACATATTCACTACAAGAATTTAAAAAATATTTCTTCGAAAAACTTTGCATCTATTAATATGTATGAAAGCGCTTTAAGATTTACAGTTAATCGATCAAGACAAATTACGTTGCATGGTCTAATAAAAGAACAAAGAACAAAAGTTAAACAGACATTTAAAAAAACTTAGTCCAGGCCTGGCTTAAATCACAATTTTATAGAGCAAAATTTTGTTAATTAACTGGAGTACTTGAAAATATAATACACTTTGGTCTACTCTAAACAAAAAAAAAATCAAATTTTGGGTGAATCGCTTTCTCCAGCAATAATCAAAAATCAGGGTTATACACCGGCAATGGTGGGTAAGCATCACTGAATGTTGTCGATAACATCTAAAATACCAACGTTAGTAATATCGTGGCGAATTACACAAACGATTTAAACTCTCCAAAAAAAATTAAAAGGTAATTCATAACTTACGAGGCTTTCCATTTATGCAAACTTTCTTTTGAATATAGGTGGATGGTCCTGTGTCATTTTTGTCGGTAAAAGCTGCCAAGCGAACAAAATACAAAGTGTTTTTGTTTCTTTCCTCACAATGCAAAGGTATATTCATTGAAGTTTCATTGCCGGATCGTAGCCATTCGGAGATAACTTTCTCTCTCGTTCGATTATTGGTTGCAGAATGAAGAACTTGTCCGAATTTCAAACAATATCCGGAAATTCTACCGTTTGGATGTCGGGGGGATGACCAATAAATCTCCAGTTCGTCGTATAACTTGACCCACAGTTTTGTGGGTGCACTCGGAGCTGGAACAAACAAGTTGCAATTCCGTTTCAAGGAGAAACGTGGGAAAGTCTTTACATTGACTTACCACCAGATGGCGTTCGCACTAAAACAGTTGGGCGGGAGGCAGCAAAACAGATACCTTGAGGTTGACCAACAAACGACTTGCAACAATAACCCAAGCCCACGTCATACAAAGTGGACCCATACACGTTGCTCTCGATCAAAAGTTCAGAATGCTCTTTGGATTTATTCGCAAACTGGGGAACAAAAACTTGATTAGAAAGTTAATGGGCGCTTTAAGCGACTGTTCCGTGTTTTTTTCGATGCAACTTGTTTGAAACTACGACAATAACTGTGAACAAAAATCTGTCAAAAACTGTCGAAACAAAATAGATTTACAGTATATCATTTTTCTAACTTTTACTTTTATATGACTATGTGATACAAATTGGCTAATTGCAAAAATTGGCGGGCCAGTTTGTCTCCAATAATTAATAAAAAATCTCGATTAAGCCAATTCTCAGCAATCTTTTACGCCAGCGACATACTTAAAAACACTATCAAAATTTGCAACCCATTACACCAAAGTAAAAATTTTTTGTGTTCCCTGATACTTGAACACTTTTCAATGACAATTTAATCCCTTTCAAATAAAGTAAAAACCTCTTTTTCGGTCTTCCCTTATTCTTGAAGACTTTTCTAGCAAATTTAAACCTTTCCAATAAGAGGAAAACCATTTTTTCATCTTGAACGGTTTGTTACGTTTGAAGCTATTAAGTTTCACAAACCATACACAAAACTAACCTGCAAAACAACTAATGACCAAAAAAAGGTTTCACCTTATTTTTAAAAGTTTAGATTAAAAATTTAGGTTTTTTTTCTATTAAATAAAATATTCAAGCAAAGAAAAGCGTTTATAGTTACTTTTTTATTCGCTAATTAAACTTTCAATAAATTTCAACAAAAGAAAATCGTTTGGATAGTTACTTTATTAGTTGTTAATCTAAAACAAACGTATTTTTTAAATTTCAAATAGGGTGTTTATATTGCTGCTTTTCTACTGGACGTTTTTGGGTTGATCCTGCATCACACCGGTTGCGGAGCATTGAATTAAGCCAAAATAACATAAATAAAGTTTCGTGACGTTAAAAATTGCTTTTTTTTTGATAAACAACAGGTTACACCCACGCAAAAATTTGGAAGGTTTTTTGGTAAGAGGCTTGTCAGTGGTCGTTCAAGAGGAATATTTCAAGATGTTAAATTGGTAAAAATAGCTCAAAAAAGTTCATATCAAAAACAAAAATTGCCCTTGGGCCTTAGGAGCTTGCCAAAACGTTGCTATGTATTGTAGTAACTGGTTGAAATATGCAGAATTGGTTTTACAGCTACTTAAAAACGCATTGATTTATTCTATCAAATTTTTTAAAGAATGTACCAGAAAGAACTTCTGTTAGCATGCCACTGTTTGCCTCAATCATGAAAAGTGTTAGAGGACACCAATGTCTGTGCATAATAAAAAAATTGTATATTTAATTATTATTTTGTGTTTAAATAATTAATTATTTCGTGAGGGCTTCAAAATAACTGTTGATCTTTGGACAAACTCGAAAATTTCAATTTTGTTGAAAAAAGTTTGATCGAAGCAACAATTGTATCCACCACAAAAATTTTATTTATACAAATAAAATATCATACCTATTCAAAAATTTTATTCTTAGAAAATCATTTCAACCAAAAAAGCTGAAAACAAAACAAAAAGCAAACTACCAGTAAAATAAAACATTCAAACTTTAGTAAGACATTTAGCTTCAGCGCCCGATTTTAAAGTAATTAAACTGTTTTCCACCAAAAAAAAAAGACATCATGTAAGAAATTGTTCTGAAAAAAACCTTGTCGTTCAGTTCAGGCCTGGGTAAAATATGCCCGTAAATGGTCAGAATATGCCCCGCGACATGATAAAATATTTAATTCGAATTTTATAGAGTTATAATAAGATATCAATAGGGCAAAAATGCTGTTGCATAAGATGAGGCAGTTCTAAATCGCTAACAGTAAGATTAAATCATGAGTACCCAGCCTTTTACCCGTCGCGGGCCAAATTTTTGCTTGCAAGTTTTCGCTGCAGCGCAATAACGAAGTTTTCAAAAGTAATGATGACCTTTTTTATGGTCTTCAACGAAATTTGTGACACGCATTCCAGTTATCATTAAAAATAATTTTAAAATGTTACGTTAAAGCCAAAATCAGGGTTTTTTTGGTCTTCACTCAATGAATTTTTGTAATTACAATATCTTCCATGTAAACGTGGATTCGAATCAAAAATTTCGTTAAAGACCAAAAACAAAATTACCACTTTGATCCTATGTATTTATTCCTAGATAAAGCAAAAAAGTCCTTCTTGTTATGAAATTTATGCAAGCAATAATTTGAACACAATAATTATATATTTACTAATTATGGCCTGCGATTATTATTGAAAGTAAAGAGGTAACCCTCTAAGTCACAAACTTTGGCCGTCCTTTATCTAGTTGTATGATGTGGCTGATTCTATTACCGAGAAAGTAAATTGATATTATAAAAACCAAAATTTTTTAGCGTCTTTAAAAGTAGTACCGGTTCGTAGAAAGCAGCTTTTGTTTTGCAATTTTCCTCTAATCCGCATTCCGCGCCAGATTTCGGAGAAAAAACAGCTGAAAGCCGCAAGTTCCTATCTTCAATTTTTGGATCAATAAACACCGGTTGCTTAAGAGTTATTTTTATTTGAAACTTTTTGCTTGAATTCATTGGAAAAGCTTTGAAAGAAAGATTGCTTGAAGCAACTTTGTTTTCTGTAAATTACAAAAAGTAAATAAACAGACGTGCAAAACTCACTGCACTGACGTGAGCATCACGCAATTAATTGTAGACAAAAAACATAAAAAGATTTTTCGCTTTTGATGTTTGAAGTTTTTTAAAACATGCATTTTCAAAGCATTCAATCCACCATTTCTTTTGTTACATAATTATTGAATTTATCTTGAAGATCAAGAAAGTTTTGCCTACAAGGGATGATCCAAGATCTTTTATATACTTATATAATATGCATACAGCCATCCAGAAAAAGCTGCTGGGTCAAAAAAGTCATCGCGAAACATTTAGCAGCGTTGAAGTAGGCACGGAATTCAAACTTACGTTTTATAAAAACTTTTTCAGGTTTTTTAGATAAGAAACCGCAAATTAAACCGCGATTTCTGAGATCAAGCTTATTTTTCGTTTTTGTGTATTTAGCAATAAGTTAAAATGCTTTTAGGCTCACAAAGGCGAAAATATAAATTAATACCTTTTTTTGTAATTTTTTTCTTTTGTATGTCATAAAAATTAAAGAAAAAAAGCAACAGAATTGTTACAATTACCACAACTTTTTCTTTTTTGTTTTTATAATCGTTTCTTATTTCCTTGACTTTGTAATAAAGTTAAAATATCCGTTTTTGTTTCAAATTATCAAATGGTAAAGACCCTTACAAAAACGACGCCCGTTTTTAATGTACTTTATCTAAAGTTAATAATTATCATAATTCTTCTCTTTTCATGCAAGGCAACTACAGAAGCTAGGCTTCGGACAACTGCTAGGCAATTACTCTTCATTTTCTTTTGAAAATACCACGATATTGTTGCAGGGTTTAAATGTTTCATTTATTCATTTTACAATGACATGTATGATAAAATTTACACTGCTTGCCAATACAGGCATGCAGATGAAGTGTTTTTCCAATAGCTCAAAATTATTGCAAAGGATGAACAAGTATTCTATGAATTAATATATTGTAAAAGCACTTGATATTACTCAACCTGGCTTTAACCGTTTATTGAGAAAAAAGTAAGACACTAATTATTAAAACATTATTGAAATTTTAATTGGTTTCTACCAGAAATTCCAAATTCCAAAACATTCAGATGGTAGTACATACCTAAAGTTACTTCTGCAGGATATGATGAAATCATTATTTTCATGATATTCTCTTTAAAAAAACGTAAAACTGTGGCTTGGTAGTCAAAGCATTGCGATAATCCAGTCTTAATTTCTGTTTTTCGTAAAGAACACCGGACAACAACTTCCTGGCACAAATGCAAATGATTGACTTTCTTCTGCCCTTGTTCAATGACCAATGAACGTTGTTTGCCAAAAATACTTTCAAACGTCTTAGGATTTCTGAAAGTAAACATTTTGCTTTCTTAAAATTGCTTGATAACAAAAGCAAAATTAAAAAATGCAAATATCTTGTGAAACAAATTTATTCGATTTTTTAAAGCTTTAGAGTTTAACCTTGCACTTTGTATAATTTTTGTATCATTTTATCAAATTTAGTTCGGGATTGACAAATTTTTTCTCTTAAAAATGCCCGTAAATCAATCTATGTTTAAAAAGACAAAGCATAAAAGAAAAAAATTTATCTATGGCAATTTCTCAATACCTGTAAATTGAACAAAGACGCACAATGCACATCGATTTGTTGCTATTGCCAGATACCTTCCAGGATACGGAAACTTTAGAACGGTTTGTATAAGACAGATTGACTTTTGTCAGAGGAGGTTGAATATCTACAAGTTCACACATGTTCAAAAGCTTTTTTATATTATAAAACGGCAGAAAAATTTAAACCACTTACAATTATTAAGGTGTATTTGCTTTCTCGGGCCATATGGAGAGCATCCGATTGGGTTGCAGAATCGTCCGGCCACATTTACTGATTTTCTTCCAATCACGGTAAAAGATCCAACATTCCGTTCGTACTATGTATTTAGAAATAGTACTGAACTCAGCTTTTGTTTTTTAGTAGTTAAAAAGTTCTGAACTCAGTTTTTGTTTTTTAGTAAATAATTTTCTTAAAGTAAACAAATTTCCGTTGAGTAAAAGTTCTGAACTCTGTTTTTGTTTTTTAGTAAATAATTTTCTTAAAGTAAACAAATTTCCGTTGAGTAAAAGATCGTAAATTGAAAGAAAATTATGACAAATCAAAACAAACGAAACAAATCATTACAACAACCTTTTTTAGTGTACAGTCGAAAAAGAATATTTAGAATGATCTGTTGGGCTAAAGCAAGAATATAAATAATATTTAGGAAAGCATCGATAGGCAAAAATATTATCTTAAAAAATATATTGATTAATAAATTATGGGAAAACTAGGTCTTACCCGTTCAATATGACTTTCTCCTGCAACTTGGAAGGATATCTCATAATACACTCTTTGTTCATCAAAACGCTGATATGGGGACCATTTGGCAAAAATCTCCCACTGCCAGCTATCAGGTTTGTCCTTGGTCGCATTTATTTCGAAGAAGACTAGTTGTCCAACTGGCTCTATTTAAACAAATTTTAATGGTTTTCGGAGACAAAATTGTACTTACAAAAAAAATTTGTAATTTTAACGTAATCTTAAGATAATTCGTGTTATTTCTGTAAACGTAGAAGTTATTTACTTTTTTTAATGCAATTTCGTTACAACTTTCAACCCAATTCATCATTATAAATTTTTTCTTCTAAATACTAATATATTATCGTCTAAAACGACAAATTAATAAAAAGATTTTATTTATTTAATTTTCCACGTTTTAAAAATTATAGAAATACGTTTGAACGCACGATGCTTTTACTTCTAATTGTAGTTTGCGGTTGGTTTTGAAAAGTCATCTTATTCACAATCAATTTGGAAAAATGTACATGTCATTATTGACTTTAATTCCTAAACGGCAAATGAAAATTTTTAATTTGTCTTGGGATTCTGCAATCAAGAATTGTTTCTTTTTGCTTGTTTTTGTGAAGCTTTTTGGAAAAAAGAAGCAAATAATTTAGACCAGGATTGTTTGACTTGGCTTATTTTGCTTTGTTTAAGTTAGTTGAAAATGCAAAGGGATGTTTCATAAAAATTAAGCGCACATAGGTGCAGTCATTGCCCTACATGTCAAAGTATGTCATTTTTTAAAAACTTTTATTTAACAATTATAAAACATTTATAAGATGATAGTATTTTTTTAGTTTTAATTTCAGATTTTTGAAATAATGTAAAAATTTAAATTACATTTTTATATTTAAAAATTAAAGTACACGACAATAAAAGGTTGAGAGAAACTGATTTTATCTACAGTATAATTACTTATTTGTAGAATAAATTTCTAATCAACGCACTAATTAAGGTGACTTTTAAGCAATGCAATTTTTAAAAATTATTTGTTGAACTGAAATAAAATATATATATATACATGTATATATATTCCACATCATAAAAAACGAAAAGCTACAAGGGTTTCAAAAATGCATCAAGCAGTCAAATTTTCAGAGGATTCCAATTTGGCTTGCAATACCGCTAACCGGTCGTTTTAAATTCATGTTTGGAGCGAAAAAATTAAAAAAAAACTGGGTTACAAACCAAACTAAGCTTTTGTAAAGAATGAGTTGGTGCGCGAATAAAAATTAGAATTGCAATATAACAAGTTTACTTTTTTAATCCGCAAAATATTTGTTTTATTTTTACAACTATAGTACAGTATGCAATTTAAGTGATTCTTTCATTTAAATCTTAACTTTGTTAAGGCGATTGTTGATAAGGACTGTTGGTGCGTTAAAAATATTTTGCTTTGTGCTTGAGGGAAAACCTTTTGTCAGCAAAGCATTTTCAGTTGAATCAAATTGTGAACGAAGACAAATTTTCTACAATGCCTTCGACAAATAATATGACGCATCGTATAGCGTCCATTGATCGTGCTTATGCTTAAAAAATGAGTTCGTTTTAACATGTTGTTCAAAAAAACGTTAATTGTTCAGAAGAAATTTTCAAAATGCTAAAGCTGTTTTGATACTTAGTTTATATTTTTAAATTTATCAGTGCATAACGAAATCACCACATCAGCAATACCCAGAAAACAAAAGTTTTACCTTTCTGAGGAGTGTGGTGGGTCGCAACCGCGCCCCAATTGCTCCAGCTTCCGGTCACAAAACCATCTTTACTACCACTTGGCTTTGCTTTTACTTGAAATTCATAGCTTGAATTAGCAAACAAGTTTTCTATAAGAACTTCAGTTTTCTCCGACTTCTCCTCCTGTGTGACCGAATAACAACATTTACAGTACAATAAACAATACCACGAACAAAGAAACATATTTTCTTGCCTGCCACTTTTTATATTTAGTCGAACGGTAGCGAACCATATACTTCAAGTACAAAGATTTTCTTGTCGGCGGGGGTTCCCAAAAGGCACGAATTGATGAGAGACCAGCACTAGATTTTTTGACATTCACAACTTTCAGGATATTTGGTGGGTCTGTCTTTACTAAGATAACACGTTTCGTTTTATTTGGCGTAGTATTTTTTATTCAGATTCTAATCGAAATTGGTGATTGCTTTCGCTAAAACTACGTTTTTTTTGTCTCTGTTATAATGCTCTCAATCTGTGTCACGGAGGGTTTTCCTGATAGTCCGTGCAGTGCGAATTAATCTTACAGAAAACTTTTAAATCAAGAGATTTTAAAAAAGTTTTGATTAATCTTTTTTATGGGAATATTTTTTTTATTTCAGCTTTTTGAAACGTTTAAAGTTTTTGAAATTATCGGTACTGTGGTTGATTAAAAAATGAGACGAATTGTATGCACATTCTTTTAACATGTATTCGACTCCAAATTGGAAATTCCATAATTATATTGGGCAGTCCAAGAAATTGGTTTATCTTGCCTAAAATTGTCAGGTAGGTTTGATATATTTGATTGAGTTTGAGCGAGAGAAGTTAACAGAAGAAGGATGTCAAAAATGAAGTCTGAATGAATATAGGCACAAGATTTTTGGTACTTTATATATTTGTTGTAATCTTGAATTCTAAGAAAACAGCTCGAGCTCTTGATTATCAAAGCTATTAAGCAAATACCATGACCTGGTTTTGTCATACGAGTTACATTTTATTTTAGTTTAACCATCCTCATCACCCCAAATTGCCAGAATGTAGAAAAACCAAGAAAGCACTGTTCGCTTAAATAAGATTTAAAAACGGAATGCAAGTTTTTTGCCCTTTTTGAGCAACCTAGAATTGAATAAAAACTTTTTATTAGGCACGAAGTAAAATTGCGAAATTTAGTTTTACTTTAGCTTAGCCAATCTTGTACTGTATAATTTAATATAAAGTATTCTATTATATATAGAGATTTAATTATTACGAGTACAGTTTGCAGAAATTAATGTCTAGTAGGAATGTAGAAATTTATTTTGAAAACCAAAAATGCACAGCCATGGAATATACCGTAGCTTTCTTGTTAAATGTTTTTCAAAGATTTTGTCGTTTCTTTCGGTAAAAAAAACGCGGTTTGGGAAAAATTTTCTTAGCTTCACCTGGGCATCACATTGAATCTGATATTTCGACAAACATATTTAAAAATTATACTTAACGTGCAATTTGTTGTTTTGATTACACCTCACGAAATATAACAGGTTGATCATCCTATTTTCAATATAAACGTTTGCTTTTTAAAAAACATCTGCCATTATTTTAATAAGGAATAGTAAATTGAAGCAATTGGACACGTTTTTCCATTTTAAATTTGTATTTATTTTTTGTTTAAATTACATGTTTTGAAAAGCGAATATTAAACTATTCGCTTCTTTTTAATACAGGATTTTAGTAAAATTTTGCGGCACAAACGCAAACACGCTAATTACATGTTTTGAAAAGCGAATATTAAACTATTCGCTTCTTTTTAATACAGGATTTTAGTAAAATTTTGCGGCACAAACGCAAACACGCTAATTTGCAGGTTGCAAAAATCGATACAAGTTATAAAAAAAAGATTTTTCAAATACAAACAACGTTATGTGTAGAGTTTTACAGTCCTTAAACTAACTACCTTCCTTTGTTAGAAGTGATTTTCACTTCAACGTCACGATTCTGTTAAAATCAATGCTTTTTGATAAGAATGATCGTTTTTGATGTTTTATCGCTAGGGCACGCTAAAATCGATAAAGTCAAGATTTTTCAAGACTTTGTTATGTCATGAAACTTACACAACGTAGTTTCGATTGCTCAGGAGTCTTTTCACCAAGTTTTATGGGTCAAACTAAAGTTAAATTTTTCCAAAATTTACCTGATAAAGTTTTACATACAATAAATCATTATCAATTTTTGTTTATTGTTTCAATTTTTCTAGCTGTTATAAATACTTTTAATTTTTTGTTTTTGCACATTATACCAGGCATTCTAAAACTTTTTGGGCTGCGATCCTTTGGCGTCAATCTTAAAAATTTTGACCTGTTTTTTTAAGTTTCAAATTAAAAATATATATTTTAGATGTTTTACAATATTCAATCAACTTTGAGCCTCTCTTGAAGACTTCTAACAACCCCCGATCTGGAATGCGCAATTTTTAGTTGAAGAATTTTTGACCTATATGATAAAGATGTTTAGCAATATCAAATTAGGAAAAAAAGTATTAATTTCTTGTAAAGTAAAAAGAAAATGTGTCTCTAAGGGAGTGTTTATTACATGACACCGGTCGCAGGGTGGCCGAATGCATGACCCGAGAGTTGATTGAAAGGACACTTGATCGAACGAACGACAGAAAAATCAAGAAACTAGTCAAAGGCGATAAATTACAAACTTCGTTAAGTTTAATTGGGTCAAGACTATAAATAGTCAAGATAGGTCCAGTAAAATAATTCTGTTTAGCGATTTCTGAAGGACACTCTATGTGCCCTTGCGTTTGTAAATATAGCAGGGCAGGGTGGCGATTGCATAATCGAGACGATTTTAGTTCAAAACCTAATTGCATCATTCGGTTACAGTTGTAGAAAAAAAGTTAAATACCAAATAAAAAATTAGTCTAGACCGCAATATCTTAGTATCTTCAAAAGCAGGTATGTAAAATCGCCCGATGGGTGCTCGAACCCTGAAGAATAACGCCTCGGATGATTGTTTGCGGGTCAGAAATATAATAGAGATGAAAATGAAAAAAGTATTTACATTAAATTTGCAATTCCTGAACCATGAAATTATTTTTCTGAATGTATGTTGAAGTTTTTATACGAATTAATGGTTACGCAGAAATCGTTCATTTTAAAAAGATTGTAATCGTGGATCACTATAATGTACAAAATAAACTGAGATTTTTATCTCCCAGTCAAAAAAAATACAATTATTTTTTTTTAAATTTATTTAGATTAACTTTTCTGCAACAATTTAACTTAAATTTCTCCGTAAAATTGTTTGTAAGTGGCCAAAATTGTTCGGTCAAAATAAAGTCAAAATTTAACAAAAATAAACTAAAAAAATTGTTTAGGTAAAAATGGCCTAAGTTATTGCTCTTTTTTCTTTCTTTATCAATTTTCTCACCAAAAATTTTTTAAACACATTATACTAAATATACAGAATTAAAAAAAAAACTTTGCCGCACACTAAACAATACGAATGATGCCAACAAGCACCAAACTCTTTTGGAGGTTTTGGACAGTGATTGAAAGTGATGACTATTTTTTAGAGATCACTCACTATGCCTTTGGTTTGAAAAAAAGTTTTCGCTTTGTTTTGAATTAGATTATCATTTTTTATTATCATAGTGAAATAAATTTTAAAAAGTGGCTTTTTTTCTTGCACCAGATCCCCCCTTTTGTAAGGCCATCAGTGAGCATACATTACTTCTATTAACAAAAGAAATATTAGCAATGATTAATGTCAGAAGCGCTCATTAAAATTTTGTTTATTTTGCTAGAGTCAATTAATTACCGGTAGACCAAATTAAAAAATTTTCGATTAAAATGCAAACAACAAAGCAATATCGGTTTTGGTTACCGTGATTTAAAATAGTCTCCATGAATTCCGAAGAATTTCTCGTTCCATATTCATCCGTCACTTGCAGTTTCATATAGCACACAGGGACGGCTTCAAAGTTGTTGATTGTAAAATCAACTCCGCACAAAACCTCGTTGTTTTCCCCGTTTTCGAATTGCGCTTTGATCGCCGTGCAATCTTTAGAGCTGTAGTTCCGGTTCACTTTACCGATATTTATGCTCTTTTTGTACGAAGTTGAATCGCTAAAAAATTGCTGAGGATGATACAATCTAACGCAAGTCGGTTCAAACTTATGGTAGTGCACAATTTTTAGCCACCAGTCTAAGGTTTGTACTTACGCCATTGCTTAAAAAAATTCGCACCACATTACTTCCTTACATTGAGCAAAAAAATAAGCGGGTAGTTGCAAATTAATTTGACCCCTTTATCTTAGAAAAAGTAAAAAGTTTTGAAGCGCTGACCTTAGAACAAATGACGAGAGAATGCCTTAAAATTCTTTGAACTTTTTTAAAAATTTATCGCCCACCCTTATTCGGCCAGATTACTTAAAAAAACATTTGGTTAGGTTGATAAATTCATGTAAACTTGATTGAAGTTTCTGTGACTCACAGAATAGCGTAAAAAGAATGCTGATACCATAGACTATTTTCAATTTTTTTTTTTTTTTTAAACAAATGAGTAAAAGATTGTTTTTCTTCATTACTTACTCAAAAATCGTTATGTAGAAAAGCCGATAAACCGCTGTAATAGGAGAAAGACTCTTTTCTTCCCAGAAGCAGGACATGGCCGTCAAAAAACCGTTCACCTCACACCTCAAAAACAGTGGGAGAGAAAGTTCTAGAAACAATAAAACTATTTTTTAATATTTTTTCGCGGCAGAATTAGTTTTACCTTTTTTGAGTTTTCGGTAATGCAAAGAGTATACTCATAATGCCTAAAAATAAAATGGCTCTTTTATTTTAAAACTTGTTAACCGTGCCAGTCGTTACGCTCCGTACCTTTTATTTAGTTTTACAATTTATTTGAACAAAGGTTAGAAATTGTTTTTGCTTTATAAAAAAGTTTCGTCTATTTCTGTTGAGATAAAAGTAATTCTGTTGAGATATAAGCCACTCATTTAAGGTAAAAAAGCAAATAGTTTAATTGCATTGTATGATTGCACTCACAGTTTTATTTAAGAGCGCAGCAATAACTTAAAACGTTGAAGGCAACGTTTTATTGTAAAACAACAAAGGTTGCAATATATTGTATAATTCTTGGTATTCGTCAAATATTGTTTGAATTACAAAAAAACAAAATTGTCTCAAAAGTTTGTTTCGCTTTAAAAACCTGACAATGATTTTAATTAATTGTACGTATTTGTTGAACACAATTAGTCAAAGAAAAAAGCTATTATTTGCTAATTAGATTGCATATTTTAACTACTTCAGGCCTACCCGCGAAAAATCCTTTAATTTAATTATTTTAACTTTCTAAAATTTTTATTTAAAAGAATATTTCTTACGCTGCAAGCATATCGAGACAAAATTTTTTTGAGGGATTCAAAATAACTATTTTTCACATTTATAATTAATAAGATTTTTTTTAGGTGATTTATTAAGTCAAAGTCTTGCTCGACTTTAACTTATATTATTCGCATAGGTGAGAAGTAAAAAGACCATATCTAAAATCTGTTTTTAACAAGCCCTCTAAAAGCTCTTAAGACAGCAGATCAATGTGAAAAGGTTTTTTAGCCAATGCTCGAGTTTTAAAGACTTTGGCTGGCACCGCTCGAAGAAAACCTCCCCAGCTAAACCGTAGTGCTAAGCCTATGATAGCTCAAATAGCTTTCGGCAACAAAGGAAACTTTTTCTTTTTGTGGTTAATAAAGTTTTACGTAATACATGATACATGGGCAGCGCGCTGGCCTAAGTAGAGCGATTATTAATTAGTTTTAGTTCTGGTAACATTGCGCTTAAAAATGTTTGATACCTTGGGTTTCTTTATTTTGTTCTATCTTGAGGCGCTTTTTGATTTGTATCTAGAAGTTCACAAGTTCAAGATAGTAATTAAAAAGTTTTTAATGCAATGTTTAAAGTAATTCAAGGCTTTGGGTATAACTCATTCTACACATTATTGTTGCTCGAGGGTATATCAAAAAGCTTGTTATTTTTTAAACGTTTTTTGGCTTTTTTCAGTTTGTTTTCAAAAATTTAGCAAAAAATTGAGCTCTAAAATATATCAAATTTTCCTGAAGAAAATTCATTATTATCTTCTCTATCCTCCTGACTCGCTGAAAAACATCAAAGGCTTTATAGACTTACTTCGTTGAAAATCAAACAATTACTTTTGAAGATGTCCGGTTGAAAAATTTTATTTATTTATTTTTGTTTTAATCTAAAGATTTGACTGAAATTCAGAGCTGCTTGCCAAGATCGCGATGCAGAGGAGAGTGCCGTAAATTGTCTTTCCTAAAGATACAACATATGATGCTAGAAAGTTTTGAAGCGAAGCCGTGTCGATCGCGTACGTCATCAATGCAGCCATCCACAGTACAATATATTTCAAAACAAATATTTTCAACTTTCCATTCCCCTAATAAATTAGAAGCCCTTAATAATAATTTGATTTAAAAAAAATTTTTTTAAATTTATTTTTGTTACTTTTGACGTTATTTTGACTTAAGTATTTTGGCCTCAACGTTGAAATTGTTATAGGAACATTTTCGTAAAAGTGTTGCAAAAACGACAATTTCCACTAGAGCCGTGTTTTTCAACTTTTTTTGGCCATGCCCCACCTAATCACTTCTAAAATTCTAATGTCCTTTGTGTGATGATACATGGCCATTGTCCCAAAAGATAAGTGAAAACTAAAAAAAAGTCATCACTTAAAACTTTGGGGGACCGAAGATCCCGTTTGAGAAACCCTGAAGAAAGTAAACGAGCTTGGTATATCCAACAAATCAGTTTGATTGCAAAGAAGTGTATCTTCATTTTTTATTTCCCACTAAAATTGGTTCGTAATGTCTTGAATCTACATGTCCCACTAAAATGTTTCCAGGCCCCACGTTGAATTAAAGAATCTTAAGCAAACACTGAAAAAGGGCGCTTTTTGCGTTGTAATTAATACCAGTAAAACTTTAACAAATATGTACTAAGCTTTATTCATGCATCAACTATGAAGATTTTGTAACACACAAACATAAAGAGACGCATTTCTAGCTCAACTGCGCACTTGTATCATCATGAGAAGCAATGCTATCGTAGAAAATTTAAATTGACAGACTTTCTAAAATATACGGGGTGTCCATAAATTATCTTTGCAATTTTCAAAGTTTGTGAAAATTTTATCTTTTGAGATATTTTCATTTGGTTTGTTTTATAGTGAAGGAAAATGCTTCATGTTTTTTCTTTCTTAACAGTTACTTGTAAAAACAATTAGGTTAAAATTACAATATATTTAATGATTAAGCAGAATATTTTTGAATTTAGTAGCGAAAAGTAGGGTTCGTGAAAATGAGCACTCTGCAGGAGAAAGCCCAGTGTGTTTCCTGGTTTATAGAGACAAAGTCAGACATCCAAGCACAGCGAAAATTATCGTTTATCGAACCAAAGTCAGAGACATTAATGCTTTCCATCACCGAATAATTGAAGCAATTGATACAGTTACTGTAGATATGTTAGCAAGAACATGGCAAGAAATTGAATATCGGCTGGATATCGTACGTGCTACTGATGGTGCACACGTAGAAATGTATTAAAGCAACTAACGTAAACTTAAAGCATTTCCCTTTATTATAAAACAAACCGATGAAAAATATCTTAAAAACTAAGACTATGGTGAATTTTTTAAATTGTAATAATAATTTATACAGTGGATTAGGGATTCCTAAACTTAAATTTATTCTTGTTTTTAAATTTAGGATCCCGCGTGCAATTCTGGAAAAGGCATAAAAAATGCCCATAAAAAGCTGATGAAATGTTGTAAAATATGTAAACCTATATGTTTTAATTCAGAACGTGTAAAAAAAAATTGGACGCAGCCGAAAAAAAAGCAGCCCCGGCGTATATTGCAATAAGAGAAGATCCACGTAGGGGAAAGTCGGATAATCCGAACCGCGAAGTAATATGGACGTCTTCTGATTTCTCGAATACGAAAAAGTATTAGAAAAAATACAATTTACATTATTTAAAACTAAATAAAAAAGTAATTAAAAAAATGTTCAGCAAAATTAAATTTTTTTTTGTTTTTTTGCATTTTCCGAAAATAATATTTTTACAAACAATTTGTTATATTTTTACATACAATTTGTTTGTAATGGGAACTGCAGGGTTTTGCTTGTCTTAACCCGTATCCGTGTTAGCTAACTCGATGTGGTTAGCATATCGTAACCGCCGCCAGTATACCCTTGCGGTTTAGCGATGTCTTTTGCAGTTGCGCTGGTGGAACATTGTTTTCATTGTAATAATATTTTTGTTTATTTGATCTTATAGGTTAACTTTCTTATTTTCAAGTTTTTTTTCCTTTTAACTTTTTTGAATTTTTTTAAGTTGTCGTTTTGTTTAATCACAAGTTACCAGTCTTTTACAAAATGCAGCAAATTGGAAAAAAGATGCTTCCTAGTCAAAAATTGTAATATGGATGTCCAGGTTGTTTGTACGAGTAATACGGACCTTTATTTATCGATTGAGCAATTTTCATAGACAGGTTTCAAATTGCATTGAACTACTTTATTAATCTGATGTTCCAACTTAAGCTCATTGGGAGAATTTTCTTTACTATTTAATTTACTTATTATTATATTTACTAGCTTATCTAGTCAGGAATTGAAAAAAAATAATTTATATAACGGTGCAAAAGTGACTATATAGGCCAAGATATACAGTTAATTGTAAAATTAATGATTACAATGTATTTTTAAAATAATTTATCTTTATTTTTAGTTTAACCTCAGATTTGCAAGTTAAATAATAATTTTTTTAAAAGCTTTGAGTTAGACCATTATGTGGGTCGCTCAAAAAATCTAGGGGTTGCGAAAAATTTCTATATTTTATTCAAATTGGTATTAATTTTTAAGAAAAAAATTCTTGACACTTACCATTGTACTGGCTGCAAAACTACCGATTATTTTATTGTTAGTACAATTTTGCCAATGTTTCCAATTAAAATGATGATTAAATCGTTTCATTTTACGTGAATTATTTCAAGTTTTTTAATTAAAATATTAATACAATTTATTTTTAAGATTTTTTTAAAAGTTTAAATGCATACCTGTAATTCACCCGTGACTAAAACAAAGAGCTATTGAAAGGTATTCTTTGTTTCGTACTGCACAGCTGGTCACCTTAGTTGTTGTTATGTCATAATTCTAACACCTAGCTGTTCCATTTTTTGACAACGTGTTTTTTTTCAAGAAGTGCTACGTAAAAAAATTGCCAATAATTAACAGTTAGTCTTTAGCAAACTATACCTGTATATGCAAACAGAAAGACTGTGATAAGCTTTAAATCTTAATATTATTTTTGTTATTAAAAGTGTAATTGGACAGACTGAATGGATAAGTGTCGTTGAAAAAACCGGAAGATAATATTGCTGTAAAATTTAAATCCAATAAAAATAGTCGACTTGCAGCAATACCACACATTCTAGTAACAAAAGTGCAAATGCTTTCAGGAGAAAGAGGAAATATAACCAAATCTTTCGTACAGCGTTTGGGTTCATGTTTATAACTGAAGACAATAAACAAGGTCCAATGTATTTGTTGTGCAATGAAATTTTGGAAAATGAAAGCCTTAAACCTGTGAAGGTGAAAAGACATCTTAACACAAAACACGATTGTTATGCCAATAAACCAGTGGGGTTTTTTTAACGCATTTTAAGAACATCAAAACAAAAACGACAATCATTTGAAAGCAAATTTTGGGCTCGGGAAAAGTACACAAGAGCGTCTTTGAAGCTTCGTAGCTAATTGCGAAAACCAAAAAATCGTTCAACATCGGTGAAAAACTACTTTTACCAGCAGCAATCGAAATGACTAGAATAGTTCAATCCAAAAAGGAAGCCGATGAAATGCAAGATATTCCTTTATCAAACAACACTGTACCAAGGCGAATATCCGCAATCAGCTATGCAGTAATCGACGTGAGCAACTTATTCTTAGAATTAAAGAAGGTTATAGGTTTTCTATTTAACTTGACAAATCAACTGATACCACCGCATGGCGAATTTGCTTGTATATGTCCGATATACTTACAATAACGACATGATCAAAGACTGACTATTTTTTCAACTACTGGATTAAACGTACGAGAGGAACGGATATTTTTCCTTGGGTGGGTCTGCAATGGAAGGACTGAGTTCCGGTGTGTACATATGGTGCTACAGCAATGACGGGACAGACCGCCGGTTTTCAAGGTAGAGTACAAGTGATGCACCTATACCTTTTACACATTGTGTGATTCATTTCGAAGCTTTAGCGAATAGGACCAGGGCTTGGAAAAAATTGATTGAAACCTTTTCAATCAATTATATTATTATCAATTAATTAATTTTAATTGGTAAGTAAACCAATCAATTATTGCAATAATTTGCAATTAATTGCAATTTGTTAGCTAAAATAATTACATTATTTGTTTGAGATACACGTAATTCGAAAGCTGTACATAAGTATCATTATATATATAATGATTAAATAATAAATTTGACTATGATTGTTGTTCTTGGGTTTTACGATAATCCGGAGCTGATTTTTTATGTGATTCATTAAATTTATCTATCCTTTTTTCTGTGTCAACTCCAGCTACCTTCAGAATCTACAACTTGGCTAAAATATTTTCGAGAAATTTGCCCATTTTCAGATTGTAACGGCATATTATATGGGTAAATATTTAAAAAATCTTAAATCTTATATCACAGCACTAAATATAGCCAATATTTTATATGATTGCAATTACAGTAATTGCCTGTGAAACAATCAATTAATTAATAAATAAATTTGGCAATCAATTAATTAATAAATAAATTTTCGCAATCAATTAATTGATCCAATTAAACTGCAATTAAGTTTTCATCAATTAATTTTTTCCAAGCCCTGGATAGGACTACAACACACTTTCACTGCATTGTAAAGTAAGTTGGCGGTCGAAAAGGAAAGCTTTAAAAAAAACTGCTGATGTTGCAAAGTAATGTCATTATTTTTTTATCTCAAAACAATTTAGACTTAGTTTGTCATTTTTATGATCAAAATTGGTTGCTCAAATTATGTTACCTCTCAGTGCCTTACCAGATACTTGAAAAGCTCAACCAACTCAAATAGTCCCTTCAAAGAGAGAACAGCAATATTTGTACATTGAAATCTATAATTGAAACCTTTATAAAGAAATTAAGCATTTGTCAACAAAAAGCTGAAAATGTATCATTTAAAATGTTGTTATCTACTGACAACTTCTTGGCTTCCAGTCATGTGGAATCATATGTAATGAAAAGCCAACCATAACTTCCCACTTGACAAATTCAATAAAAAATTTTCAAAAGTATTTTCTGCCAGAATAGACAATGCGAAACTAAATTGGATCCATAACTCATTTATCGTGTCAAATCGAAGCATCAACCATCTCCCTCTGAATTCTCAAAAAGAATTTACGAAGCTTTTTGTCTGATTCGAAGTTGCAGCGTGAATTTTTCGAGAAAAAGCTTGGTATTGTTACTTCTTGGCTCAGTATTAAAGCAGAATATCCAGCGTTATCTGATTTTGTAATATGTGTTTTTCTCCCATTTGTTTCTAGTCTACCCATATATGTGAATCTGCTTTTTCAACTTTGACATCTATCGAAACTAAAAGGCGTTAAAACTGCCATGAGACCAGCACTGACAAACAATGAGTCAAGGTTTGACTTACAGTGCAAAAATATGCAGAACCATAAATCTCATTGAATAGCTTGTTTTGCCGGTCTCAGTAAATATTGTTGTTGGTCTACATTTTTGTTTTAGTAACAGAACATTCTGAAAATTTTTTTAAGCTAAGTGTAAAAGACATAAGGGGACGCGAAATTTTTTCATAATTAGAAAGGGGTCGTACGCAAAAAAGTTTGTAAAGCCTCGGCTTATTGCATTTATTCAATTTATAGATTTTTCAGTTTTATAATATTCTGCTGTATTGCTTCGCATTATTGAAGCAATAGCTAAAAGTGTTTGTTTGTTACTGATACTTTATAAAGCTAAGAAGCAAAAATGACACTACCGGCTGGAAAAAAAAAGAAATAAGAAGTTTCGATTAACATGGTCTTCTAAAGCAATGCATCTTGCAATTTCTGACTTTCAGCAAGGCAAAATTAAGCAAGAAAAAAAACTGCTGCATATGATGGTGTGCCCAAAACAACATTATTTTTAATTTCAGCAGGGCTGTTTTGCGCTTGGAAAAATTAGGCTAATGAAAAATTCAAGTCTGTAGTAACTTAATATGTAAACAAATGCCATATTTACATACTTTTTATGGGTCAAGTTGTACAGTATATTAAACTTTTAACCAATTAACTTAATAACCTCAAATCTGATTTTCTATATTTCACAACGCAATGCATTAAGATTCAAAGTGCAATAAGACAAAGAAGAAAACTAAAAATGGACTAGTTAAATTTTTAAGTGAAATAAGTAGGCAAGGTAGTTAAGTTTATGTTTATCTTTGCAATTAGTAAGGTAAAAATTTGTGTGAGATTAGAGTGTTAATTTATATATTAAAACACGTTTTAGTCTCTCGAATTTTATATATAGCCCTATTTTTTATTTTTGTATCACCTGCCACAGCTTGATTATAAGTTCTGTTTACATACTGTGAATTAAAAATTTATTGTGAATTATTCACGAATGATTTATTTGTTTATTCATCACGAAACCTGTATTGCTTATGTAATGTGACATCACATGTTATAGCTTACTTGCAGTAGCGTATTTAGAGGGGGCATTGTGCCATGCTTCCTCTCTTAAAGATGACTAATACGTAGGCTTACAATAGATAGGACAGCATTTCTAGCGTCATGGTCTTCCCCCACTGAGATCATTATTACTTTAGGACAGAAATCCCGTCAGAAATCGAACACAGATTCCGTGTGCAGATCCACTTTTTTAGTATTTTTCAGAGATCACTAGTCTTCAGAGACGATAATCACGAAATCCGAGACTGATTCAAACTGAAAACTTTTTTTGAAGTAACCCACTTGAAATAATTTTTCCACGAAGTATGTTTGATGTGGTTGTATGCCCTCCTTTCACAAATCCTCGGTACGCCACTGCTTACTTGCAAATAATAAGTGCATTGCTTGGTTTTACGTCTTATGTGGCTGTTTTGCTTGTCTCATTTTAATATAATTTTTTATTGTATTAATTTCTTCGGGATAAGACTAGGTTGTTGGCAAACTAGATTGATGATGATGATGATGATGATATTTTATTTATGCTTAGTAACATTATTAAGCATATGCAATGTACAATACTATGAAGCATGAAAAGGAAACGCGACACAACGACGAATGTTAAACATGCAGAAAGTATAGAGAGAGTTGAGAAAGAGAAAAAATAAGAAGCACGGCCGCGTTACCTAATTCAAACTAAATAATTATTATTTAAAGACAAAAAAGACAAAAAAATAACAAAAAATGTGCAGTGCAGGAACGGTTATGTAAATCATTGTTTAGCCTTGAAAAATGCAGTGCAGGAACGGTTATGTAAATCATTGTTTAGCCAGGAACGGTTATGTAAAGATTGATGCCAATGAATTACATTTTGTACTTTAGCATCACACTTTTTGTCGCACGATTAAGACGTTGTTTTTATTTATCTGAAAGAAAATATTTTTAACTTTCAAATTTTTATTAACTAGTTCCAAATACTTCCGGCTGAGATCCTTATTACAAACACAGCTCTTAATGTGGAGCCTTTTATCAAAAATTTTGGAGGGTGATCACAGTTTACATAAAAGAATTTACTAGCTGGTAATTGTATAAAAGAAAGTATAGGTTAAAAACATTGTGTCAGGATAATTTCATGTTTGAAATATTGGAAAATAAAATTTTTGCGTAAGGGGTGCATAATACCCGACTTTCCTTATTTATAACTAAGAAATCACAAAGAATCGAATTTTGAAAATTAAAAATATCTTTTTACTTTTTTTAAAGTTATGATTTTATTTTGACTTATAAATTTATCAAAAAGACTAGGAGCAACCGAAACTCGGTATAAGTATGACTACGTAAAAGCCTCGAAAACTTTGACTTTATTAAAGCCCTTCTTATAAGTAAAGCTCGTTAAAGTTTTAATGAAGTCTAAATTTTTTTCATAAGTTTTACTTCATAAAACTTGCAAAAGCTAGTTGCAATTGCTTGGGAGTATTTTTAATAAGCTTTAGCATATAGGTCAAAGTAAAGTCAAAATTTTAAATGTCTCAAAATTTTACATAAAATTTATTTTTTATTATTTTTGCAGTTTTTCGATCAGCTTTCAAAATTCGGCAAAAATAAAATATTTTAAATGCATGTTAAAGTCAGCAACATAGCAAAGTAAGTAAAAGCGCCGTATTGATGGTGAAATTGATCAATAAGATCTCACTTCAAAATCCATTTGTGTCATTCTATTGTTACTTTGAAAAAGACACCTTCTGCTGGGCGATCTTATCAAGCAGCTCTAAATTTCTTATGTATCTTTGAATATAAACTAAAAAAAAAAACATTTTAAGTAGACAGCAATATCGGCAGCTCTGGAAGCAAGAGAATTGCTTGACGGCGTGACCCTTGATCGAAACGACACTTGATCAAAAAATGAAAAAAAATTTAAAACTTTGAATCTGTCCCAGTTTTGTGAATTTTTTTTGTCCCAAAAACAAACTAATTTCAAAAAAAGAGCTTCCCTTTGAATTTGTCTCTGATTTCTGCAAGGAGTCTCCGAGTGCGGGCCATGAAACAATGCGCCCCCCTTAAATAAAAGACAGCAATGTATCAAGAAAGCGAAAAATGGCAGAAATGGGCATCTAACTAAACACAACCATGACAAAAGATCTACTTGTTGCCCCCCTAAAAATGCTTCGCCCTGGACCTTGTTAAAAAACCCTGACCTTGACATTGATAAAAAAATTATTAAAAATAAAAACAAACTGTCTTCGTACTGATAAGCAGAACAAAGAAATTGTTTAATTTCAAAAACATTTAAAAGTAAATCTTTTTTTTGTCAAGTGTCGTTTGATCAAGTGTCGTTTCTGTCAACTGTCGTTCTATTAAGTGTCGTAGCACCGCTTGACGGTTACCCAAAATATAACGCTGTATTTTTTTTTGAGAGTCGGGAGGATAAACAGAGATGAAAATAAAAGAATTTAAAATTATTCATATTTAATTTAAAATTGCTGATACATGAAATTATTTTTCTGAATACATGTTTAAGTTTTATACGAATTAATTGTTACGCGTAAAAACACATTTTTGTGGTGTTCGTAAACTTGAATCATTAATGTTCTAGATAAACCGAGATTTTTATCGAAGATCGACAAAATAAAGCAAAACAATTAGTCTTTTTTGAACTGATGTAAATTGGCGTTTTTATAACAAATTAACCGAAATTTCCCCGTAATAGGTTTTATAACGGATCAAAATCACTAGGTTAAAATAAAGTTAAAAGTCAACAAAAATAAACTCGATAAAATTTTAAGCAAAAAAAAGCTTATATTAAGTAATCATAGTGTTCTTGAAGAAAAATTCTCACAATTTTATAACTTTTAAGAATCTTGGCAAGCGGTTCGGTCGTCTATGACAGCCATTTCAGTTTTGTTTTAACAAAAACTTCTAAAATTTTAATGTGCAGTTTATATTCATTTATTTATATTTACTTTGAGTTATTAATGCAATCAAATTACAACCATCCGATGCCAAAAGTAAAAAAGTATTTTTAATTTCCTAAAAGAAAATGTAAACACGCAATGCATTCTGACAAGCAAAATCAACAAAAGACGTTGTATTGTCCGCCAAAAACACAATTTTGAACGCGCGGTGGTCAAATAGAAACACTGGATAAAACGGCTGAAACCAAAATTTTGACAATTAACCTGCTTTCCAATAATCTGTAAGTTTCTTTCTTATTTCTTTTTAAATTCAAAATTAAACAAAGTTTTTACTAAAAGCTATTAAATAGGTTTTGGCGGCGCACTAAATCAGCATCGCGGTGACACGGTTTTGTCTTAATTTTGAGAAAATTCGTGAGCCCAACCTAGCTATCACCTACTAATGATATAATAATCTGATTGAAGATAACTATCGGTAATGACTTTATGTGGAATTGTTGAATCATTTTTTGATAACCGCATATTTAAAAAATATATATATATTAGCATAAATAATAAACAACTTTGAGACTACAAATAGTGTACACTCTGATTTGATTTAAAATGAAAAACAGTAAAGATTAAATAATTTTTCACTTCAACAATATTTAACAAAAAGTTTTGAAATATTGCATTTTCTTTGATGATGGTTGACAGAAAGACATTGTAGTTTTTAAATGGCATCAAGTAATTTTTTTTTAATTGAGAACCTAACACTCTGTTTCTATAAAATAGTCGTTGAAGAAATGAGCCCTAAGGCTTTTCTTAAAATTTCTTTAAAAGCAAAATCTGAAAAGTTATTATTGATTATAATGAAGTGTAAACGTTATCATGAAGTGACGTAGCAATGAAAAAATTTAAACAATCGTTTTTAGTTAAGTTTATTTATTGTCGATTGCTCGACGTCATGTGACATAGTTTGTTCAGTTTTATACCTTCGCTTTCGGTAATTGCCCCGGCTACGCGGGTGATCTACAAACGATCTTCAAAAAGCTGTCAAAAAATCCGACAGTTTTCAAAGTTGCTTTGCTTATTATTGTTAACTTTCTAAAATATCAGTTTTTTAAAGTAAGCAACAAAAGGTAGTAACAATATATTCATTTTTGTAGACTAAAATTGGACAAATTATGACCATTCACTGCATAATTTTCACAAAACAGATAATTGTACAATAATTGTTAGGGTAAAAAAATTAAAAACTTTTAGGACTACAACTCTAATGTTTTAACATTGATACAAATTGTTTGTTTTTTTTACTCAAACTGATCGGTGTTTAGATCTGAAGAGTCAGTGAACAAATTTGAATTCTAGGGTTGAATAAAAAAAGTCTTACGGTTTTAATCTATTCGTCGTCGTCGTCGTCGTCGTCGTTTGAATAATCTATTGACTTTTTTAAACCAAGTTCTTAACACGTTTCGAACTTATTGTTTTCACTTTTTTTCATTTATCAATAATGATGATTTCGAAAAGAATAGATCGTTCGTTAACAAAAATTGTTTTAGGAAATACTGTACATCCCGAAAAGTTGGGTTGTCTGAATGAAAAAGGTTTTCATTGGGTTGGTAAAAATTGGAAAAAAATTTTAATAAAAACAAAAAACTTTAATGACTGTGTGATCAGTGTCCAAAATTTATTGGTTTTTCGCGTAGATGAAATCATTGAGTTTGGATTTGGTAAAAAAAATGCTACCTAGGTTTTTACATGATAAATTTAAAATTCTGAATTTTTTACATGCCAAACGCTTGCATTAAAGTAAATTACTATTGAAATGATCTATAGTTACAAATTAAATTATCTTGTTAACATGTGTGTTCACATTCTTAAGACAAGCTTTATGTAGTATAATTATATGTATTTAAATAGCTACTGGTATAGTCGTAAAACAAGACGTTGAACTGAACGTACAAAAGTTACTCAATATATCATTTATCATAAGAGTCATGTTTAATAGTAGTCTACTGACGAGAGTCTTTTGTAGATTATGCAAGCTAATCAGCAATTGAAAGTGTGCACATTATCTAATACAAAAAAGTCTAAAATATCGGTGGCTGTTTTTGGTGTTTAAAGACCTTATGTTCTGTTAATGAAGTGTTACGACTTCAATTATTTTTAATGAAATATTGGTGTACAAAGTTTTTAAGATAAGAGCCGGTAAGGCAAAAAAAAATTTTGTGTACTAAGAGAAAACTTGTAAAGTGATTTTTTTTAAAAATTGGAAGTGTAAATATAAAATTGTTCGGTATGTCGTTTAAAAAACGTTTTATCAAATTATTACAGAAGGCAAAAGATTTATTTGTTACTACTAGCTCCTTCAGCCAAGGCACTACGACAGAGTTGGGCCACATTGTGAATGATGAACTACGGAGCAGTTTGATCGAACTTTAAATCAATCAATCAATTGAACAGAAATTCGTAAAAACACTCTTTAAAGACCCAGTTAAACATGTGTTTATTAAAGTGAGAATTGTTAAGGTTGAAGATTTAAAATTCTCCTTTTTATTTACACTTTTAAGTTTTTAATCATGTAGTTACACATTAACGTCTTTGTAAAATGCTAAAAAGAAAATCTTGTCGCTCGTTTTCAAAAAGTGTGGATGTTCAAAAACACATTAGATTAAAACTGTTTTATTATTTTAGTGGTAATAGTGCTGTTAATGAACCGGTTGTTAACATGGATTAGAACGTATTTATCCATTATTAAAATAGTAAAATTTTGATTAATTTTACTACTTGACTTATGCGGTTTAAAATTCATAAAAAAAAATCTTTAGACAATTTTTTTTTATTTTGAAATTCTTGGAGGTTAAGATTTTTAAATGAATTTGTCGGCGAAAGCCTAATTTGCATGCATTAAGACTTGATTTTATTGTCAGTTTGCATTTTTAATGAAGTTTCTCTTTTCATTTCATGGGTCTTTTGTGTTTTTGACACAAGTGTAATGTAGATGCAAGAAAAAATACAATCAATTTTTTCTCAATATCTCTTTTTGCTTTAAAGTTATGGCACTTTTTTTAAAGTGGGCCATATTATAGTACTTTCCCCGACACTAAAACTAACTTTGAGAGTCAACGTTGAAAATGATTAAATTAAGCACCTGCACGCGAAGTTATCATCTTTAATCTATATTACTAAAGAATGCTCCCGGTACAATTTGAAAGGTTTTGTTTTATTAACTCACCGTCGACACGAAGCTTTATCTGGTGGATTGGACGTTTTTCTTCTTCCACGAAGCACGCATAGAATCCCGTGTTAGAGACAGACAGGTTAGAAAGCGCTATTCGTGACACAATAAAGTTGTTACATTCCGATAAATTTGTCACGATTCGGGAAACGACCGCGTTGTTCTTGGACAAAGGCTCCCAATCTGATTCGACCTGAAAAATAGAAACTCTTTAAACTGGGCGGGCTTTAATCATATTGGACCGCTATGGTTGAAACAAACCTTTTGGCGTGAATAACCTATAAATTTTTTATTTTATTTATGTTCCACCATAAGAATTGAAACACAAAATATACAGTATTACAGATGCCAGAACTGATTGCTTTTACAGTGCTTCTAATCACCTTCAAACAGAGACACCTAATATTTTTCAAACTTTGTTTCGCTGCACATGTACTATTTTGGCTTCTTTTAAGAAAAGGAGATATATGTTATTCTGAGATGTCTTGTAATTGTCTACCTTTTTTTAGAACCCTTATTCAGACTATGTTCATTTGCGTTGAAGCTGGTTTAGGGTTAGCGTTTACGATTTTCAGATTTCTGATTGATAATGGAATTGCAGAAACTCTTGCTTAAGTCAGGTTTACAATAAAATTGGCAGAGTTTAGATTAAGTAAAAAATTAATATACAACTATGCTAAAATAGTACGCAGAAAATAGTTTTTATCTTTATTTCTTTAGATTTGAAATAGTGGTTCAAACTCACGAAAGCTGTAGTAGGTAATACAGCTTTTTCTATTCTTATTTGGTTATATAAGTTTTCAATATTTAAACCACCTTCTAAGTAGCTTTAATCTAATTTTTTTGTAAAACAACGGCAGTATGGACGCAGCACAGCAATCTATTAAATCATATAAACTATTATAATGTCAATAAAAAAAATTTATTTGATTTTCTACTTCAATTCTTAAGATTTTTAATTAAATGAAGGTAATCATTTTGAAGGCTCAATTTTTTAAGGTTGGTTTTGCCGTTCCGATTATTCATATAAAAATGTATAGAGATGATGTATAACAACAGCGAAAAGTTTGACCAATTAAAACTATAGGGTTAAGCTATATCAAGTTATAAATAGATGTGAAATCATAATTAGGTTAAAATATTAGCAATAGATTGAAAATTAACATGAAAACTGTTTTTGATATTATTAGTCCATTCTTCTTTTCCTAAAAAACTTTGCTTCCAGTGCGAGTCGGGTTTGGATTGTTGTGATTTACGGCTTGGGATGGGTAGAGATTGATTTTTTACAGGTTTTGGGTGACCCTGGCTAAACCTTTTGTAGACAGTATAGGCATACTTTTTTTACTAAAACATCAAATGGCAAACTGGGAGAAACGTTTGATAAAATTGACACAGAGCAAATCGCTGCTAAAATTTGCGAAAAAAAGACGCTGCTAAAATTTGCGAAAAAAAGACTAAGTATTTTGTTTGCTTTTAAATTAGGCATTAACATTTTTATTTTCATCATTATGTCAGGAATTTATCTTGCTAAATTGTTTCCTAAACGGGAAAACGGCAGAAGCGTTACACCAAGAGCAACATTATAGTAATACGCGCAAGAACAGAAAACATTATGAAGACAATGAACACAAGAGTTGAACCAGCATCATGTCGATCACTCGATCTTGCCAGCCCAACCCAAGTGACTCGGCCAAGCGGCCGACTAATTGAAAATATATTGTGACAGTTCTATGTACTAGATTCAAAATTATGAGATGCACATATATAGTGATTGCCTTACAAAAGGGGGGGGGGCCTGGTGGAAAAAAAGGGAGCCAAATTTATTTTGCAACTACAATAAAAAAGCTAGCCTAGCTCAAAACAAAGTGAAAAAATTTTTTTATTTCAATTTTATTTGGACTTGATGTTCCTTCAAATGTGGTTGGCGTAAAAAAAAACTTTTGGTATTTATTGACCCCTTAGATTTTCCAATCCACCCCTGGAAATCAATATCGATTACTTTGAAACCACTGGTCTAACTAGATATACAAAGAAAAAACCATTCTGGATCCGATTTACAACTTACTTGGTTTTTCCACCGCCATAAGATGCGCTGTTCTTCTTGACCAGTAACATTTCTATTGAGTTTGACACGGCTATCGGTGCAGTTCAGAGTGACGCTCCAACCAACTGGTTTTGTTATTTGCTCGAAGACTTCATTGTCACGTAAGGAGCGACGCGTATACGCACTTGAACAAAGCCCAGCACAAATTGAAATAAAAAGCAAATACAAACAGTAATTAAGATTGTGCAGTTTCTTGCAAAGCCTTTTCATCTGCGAAAACATCTTTGATTGTGAAAATGGTTCGCCTCGGGCAACATCTTAAACGACAAGGATAAATATTTGTTAATGACATCCTTGAAAACACAAGCATGTTTGCGCGTTCAATAGAGGATCAGGGTTTTTTTTACATTACTACCACAACTTCAAACTAAATTTTTGAACTCCTTTCAGCATGTTGCCTTATGCATTTTTATACAATGACTAAAAGACATGATTTTTTAATTTACAAAGTTGATTTAACTGATGACCTTCTTCAATGATTCATGGGTCTAGTAAATGTAGAAGGGTAGAGATACGATAAAGGACAGAAAAAAATATTTCTTACCGTCTGTCAACACTAAAAGAAATGCTTTTAAACGGTTTTTGTTGCGTTATGTAATTTTTTCAGATACTGATCAAAAGTTATTTTTAAAATTACGGCATTTAAATTAGTATAATTGTTAAGCATTTCTGTTTAGTTATCTCGCTAAATAAAACTCTTGATATCAACTGCAAGACTACATCAACTTATCGGATCCATGATCAATACTTGCTGCTTTCTTAAAAAAATATCATTCCGACAGCAAAAATTTTTTTGATATAAACATAAACAAAACCAGCTTTCACAGACTACAAGTGTTTTCTGAACTACTTCTTGTACCAAACTGAAAGCATTTAAATCACTGCCGCTATTTCTCTGTTAATTGCCTAAGGCACAAAACATGTACGCTACATGTAGAGTTGTTATTTTTCAACAGGCAAGGACTACATTCTAAATTGCATTACTTTTTAACGAATTTCGCAAGTCGTTCATTTCTAGACACTCCATTAAAAAACTTTACATGGGGCAAAGTGCAAATTAGTTTTATAAACCTTTGTAGTTGTAGTTGTTTTTAGTGTTGATTTAAATTATTTATCGGTAATATAAAAAAATTTTATTCTTTTTTTCTCTTTTTTATGTGCGTTACTACTTAGCCAATTGTTGCATCCGGTGCATTTGCAATTAAGGTAACCTAAAATTTTATGTTTTTCAATTTACTGTTTCTGTTTCTCTATCCAATTTCTTTTCTTATACTCTAAGCTTTTTATGGTACGGCTTATTATTCCAATAATTATTCTCATAAATTAAGAAATTCTATGCAAGAAATTAAAATTTTACCCTTTAACAAGCACGTCAGCTACACTCGGGAAAATCAAATCAAACAATTAATAATTCTTTTTTTAGAATATTAATTTTTAGACTTTTCTGTCGGATTTTTCAACACATCGTCATTTAGAATATATTTAATTGTTATAATCAAAGCTACTTTACTACTATGATAGGGTAATTGAAATACATAAATGAATAAATGTCTATTTTAAAATTTGCTGACGTTTTCTTATGCCTTTTAATACCGAAGTCGTGTTACTTACAGCACTTTGTCAGCAGTGTAGTCGAGTGGTATTGATTGTAATACGCCATGATTGCAACCAACATGGTCTGGATTCAAAACATGCTCGCACCAATTTGTTGTGTCATTGAGAAAGACACTTTACGCTTGAGAAAGACACACTTCCCCTACTTGGCGGTCTTATCCAGCTCTTCTAATTTCAGTCATATCTTTTTAAAATAAAAAACCTTATTAAAAAATTTCAACCCCAATATCTTGGATTTTCCAGAAGCAGGTTGTCATCGTATATTTTCGTCATTACAAGTTTGTTACTTATAGCACAAATCGGCGGGCAACCCATAATTTCTGGCGGCCATCGGCGCCTGTGGTCATCGTGGTCGCTGCTCAACTTAAAACGAATTGAAAAAACAAAGGAAAAAAAGCACATAAACTCCGTTTAGCTTTTGAATATCCGCCAAAATTGAAAGATACTCTGATGTTTCTAAAAGGTAACGTGCATCAGCCGAAGATTTAATGTTAAAGTGCGTATAATTGTATAGCGTAGTGCCATAAGCGAAAAAAGATATTAAAGAAGTTTATAAAAGCACTAAGCTAAACAATAGTGAATTTCTTTTTTTCGAGCAGATGCGGTGTAAAGACTCGACCACTAGCGTATTTAGGGGGCCATTGTGCCATGCCCCCTCTTGGAAATCACTAATACTTTAGGCTTTGTCCCGCCCACTCGGCAGAAATCTCGCCAGAAAACAAAGACAGATTCCATGGGCAAACCCCCTTTTTTTGTTTTTTCAGAGACCATTAGTCTTCAGAAACAAAAACCATAAAATCCGAGACTAATTCAAAGTGAAGACCTTTTTTTATCTAGCACTGGAAAAATTTCTTCACCAAGCTTGTTATATTATGATTGTATGCCCCCACTTTTCAAAAATTTTTGATACAAAAGTTGATTGATCTAATTGCTGTTACAAATGTACAACTTACTTCGCCTTCTTTTTTGTTGTATTGCCGTATTGGCTTAAGTGCTTCTTTCAAGCAGGGTCACCATTGTAGGCATGCAGCGTGACTGCATTGTGGAATTTATTGAAAAATGCATTTTCCAAGGCCACAACCGAAATCACTCAAGTAGACTGAACGTTAAACTCGTTTTCTTCTGCTCGCAAGTTGAAGGATTATCAACCTGAGCTATCCTGCCGAAACACCTCGCCAGATCAATCTTATTCTTAATCCCAAAATGTAAAGATTTTTTGCTTCCGGTAAAGAACAAACATAGCTAAATATGTTGACTTGTATTTCTCGTTTTAATCACGTTATTAACCACTTGAAACACAAACTCAATCTCATAAATTAAGCCAAAATTTTAGTAAAATCAAATCAGTGTGAAATAAGTAGAGCATAATCAATGTTGCTATACTGTATATAAATTAAATTGCATTTCTATTTAGTTTTTGCCGTTTCAACGAATGTTTTGTCTTTGAAAAATTTTTTTACATGCTTTGAGTCATTGATTTTCAAACTTTTGGAGATGAAACCTTCTTTGTAAGCAAGAGCAACATTCACTCCCCACCTCATTGCAAAAGAAAAAACCGCTTATCAAACAGGACGAAATGATTTGTAGGAGGTAATATACCAACGGTGGGCAAATTGCAACTCGCCGACCTTTCGTTTGCGACTCTTCTAGCTAAACAATAATAACAAAATCGAACAATGTACAATTGTTATTGACAGTTGAGTTTGGGTCAAACGAAGATTTCTAATTATGTGCTAAGTCGGATTATAGCGTGAAAATAAAGCATTCCTTTGTTTGTTGTTCAGGACCATTTACATAATAGCAAAAATTTGAGCAAAGCGAGCGCTATCTTTCTTTCATTTATTTCTCGCCCGCCGAGACACGCTGGTAACATTAGAATAACAGAAACAAAGATAGTGCTGGCTTCTCTGTAATGAAATTTGTCAAATCATAATATTGTGCAAGTCTAACAAATGAAGATTTAAGAGAATTAATTCACACCGCATTGACTACATATCGCCTAGATTTTCAAAAGCTAGCTGATAAAATGGAAACTCATAGTAGATCTGATACTGGTAAAATCTTGGAAAAAGTGTAAATCGTTTAACGTTGTATTTGTTTTTATTATTTAATTAAAACTTGCTTTGTTTACTGTATTTGCATTGAAACCTCAAACAGAATTTGCGCTCTCCGGGCAGTTTTGAATTTTTACATGTGGCTCTTTCATTGAAAACTTTGCCCACCTTAGTAATATACGTTTCATTTCACATCTGCTTCACAGTCAAGCTTATTCCTGGGCTTAGTCTTTATATTTAAAAAAGTAGAAAAACAAATTTTTCCCAAATAAGTGGACTAAAATGGAAGAAGTGTACGCATAGTCACATTAATCACACATATGCTTTGCCCTCAAGTCAGTCAATGACATTGCTTCCAGTCGTCTTTTGCTTTGGAGTTGCACTACACCTCCAAAACTTTTTTGCAAATCACCGGAAAAATATCTTTGCTTAAACGATTTTCTATTCAGAAAGTTTTGTATCATCTCTTCTTTAAAATTGGCTTTCAAATTCTTACTTTAATTTTTGGAATTTACTTTATTTTATTGTATTTAATTTTTTTTATCTCTACATTTATCCTCCTGACTCGCAGGAAAGCGACGGAGACGCTAATACGTAGGGTAAGCAATTACCCCGACCTGCTTCCGGAGATGCCAAGATATTGTTGTCCGCTAAAAATCTAAAAGAGATATGACTATAATTTAAAACTGTTTGCCAAGGCCAACAAGCAAGGGAAAGTGTCGTAAAGTGTCTTTCCCAAGAACACAACAGAATGGCACGAGAGGGTTTTGAACCGAGACCATATTAATCAAAAGCACGGCGCTTTAACCACTTGGCCACACTGCAATTTTAAAAATTGCTTTTCCCTAATTTTTTTTTCTAAGACATTGTAAAATGATGTTGCATTACCTTTATTCAATTCGGTGATGCAACGGATTAAGCTTTGCCATGAAAGCAGACTGGCATCGCAGTCACTTAATATTTTTGTCCTGCTTGAGTCTGTTGAAATCCTTAAGAGCTTATGGTCTATGAGTTATGCTACTTTCAATTCATCTCTTCTGGTGTAAATCATAACCGAAGGCTGTTTTCCATGGGTTTCAAGTCATACACGCGAGCTAACATATTGCCTTTTGATAATTACCGAACAATAATAAAACAGCAGATTCGTGATTGGAATCCATATACTCGCACTGTTTGATTAACAATTTCATAATGACAGTATTTGCTTGGAGGAAGTTAACGACTTGTATAATTACTGTAAGCGTATATTTCATCGCATCAGGAAGCGTTTTAAAAGCCAGAGCTTTTCAGTGGATCACACAGTGAGATTTAATTGCATTGGGCATTTCTCTTTAACTATACAATAAAGTCTGATATTGGTGATGCCAGCATTGATGGAGCAAAATCAGTACGGTCACTAACAAGTTTTTTTCCTTTCATATGGTTGAAAAATGTGGCAACTTTTAGAAATGTGCATCTTCTGTTTTAGTGGTCAATTATCTGGATCTGCAATATAGCATTTCTTTAATTAAAAACGAGCATATAGACTAACAAGTAAGATAATATGGCAGCATCACTAATTGCCTCACCAAATTGAGAAGGAAAAAAGCGATGCCCGTATTTTTTCGATAACTAATGATAAATATTCTTAGAAGCTCCTTGATGCATCTTTTAATCGTAGAATCAGACGTATTGAGCGTCTCTCTCATACAAATCTGGCTACTTTTAATATACTTATAAAATATTTTCGCAACATGTAGAGTTTCTATTTTTTTACAGTAAAGAATTATTGTGACGGAGTCGCAAAATTGCCTCGTCCTTCCAGCTCCGCACAAAC
The DNA here is from genome assembly GCA_963680785.1 of Diplosoma virens. Lineage (NCBI taxonomy): Eukaryota > Metazoa > Chordata > Ascidiacea > Aplousobranchia > Didemnidae > Diplosoma > Diplosoma virens. The sequence continues at coordinate 23,901,275 of OY796880.1, read as the reverse complement.
GCGCTTCACGACCAGCACCAGACTTTATGATTTTATTTTATTAAAAACAAAACAATAATTGCGGCGCTAGTCGGAAACGGTTTTCTAAACAATATAACACAAATTAGTTGCAATATATAGACCCATTGTCCACAAACTTACCAACAATGTTGGGCCGACGAGCAAAGGAAATCAAACTACCAAAAGTAGACAATGTACAAAGGGACAAATATAGCAGCCAAATAAATCTAAAAGATTCTGTCCAAATGCTAAGTCACAGCCAGCTAAAGTCGAAGGGCTCACCAATACTACGTGGCATCACTTCATGCCCAACAGCCGCGCGAGAACGCACTAAAAGGTAGCGCTGATTATTTAGTGCTAATACAAAAGGCGCGCTAGCTCGAAACCCATACCCAATACCTACTTCTCAAATATTTACGCGAACGACATAACATTACTAATATTGAATCGCATTACTACTTAACGAATTTTGCAAGTCATTTATATCTACAGACTCGATTAAAAGACTTTACTTAGGGGAACATGCAAAACTATTTTATGAGCCTTTGTGGTAGTACCTATTTTTAAACTTAATTACTTAAGTTTATCTTGTCCTTTTTCCTCTTTTTTTGCGTGTGTTTTGGATTAAGTCTCTTTCTATTGTTAACCATAAGCAAACAAAACATATTAAAAAAGTTACTAAAACCATAAAAAGATGAGTATAGGGAATCACTTCTAACTCTGCCACTGCTTTAACGAATATGACCAAAATCACTTTTGGCCTGCAGTATATTCAATTGATCGAGAAATTGCACACACAGGGGTAATTTGACCTCTTACCATCAAGGCAAATGACACATTATTATGCAAAAGTACAAAGACCATTCGATTTCGACCAATATCACATTGGCACTTTGCTGTTTACGACCGCATTGCGCTAATTTTCAACAGCCAGGACAATTACTGGTGAAAATTGACTTGATAAAGTGCAAACAACAATCAAGCTAGCTAATTTGAAAAAAAAAATACTAAAACCAATTGGCAAAACAGTGATTAGTTTGTTTGGTATTTTGCCTGCTGGCGCCGTGTAAAGGCGCGATTTTATCTAACTGCTGGTTAAAACATACAACAGCCTTCTTCTTCGTCTTATGGCCGTATCAACCTAATGCTTTTTTCAAGAAGAGGCACCATTGTAGGTATGCACCGTCATCTTATTGTATAATTGATCGTGAAGCGCATTTCCTAATGGCACAACAGAAATTACTCAGGAAGACTGAGCATCAAACTCGCGTCCTTCTAATCGCATCGAACTCGCACGACGTTGCGCAACGGTTAGATACTGGGCTCGTGATCACAAAATTATAAGTTCTCTTCTCACTCAAGGCATCCATGTTCCCGAGGTATATACTGACAAATGACAATGTTCATGTTGAGTCAAGAATTTGATGTGATGATCTTTTCTTTAAAGATTAGCCTACTACTTTTTAAGATCGCGATACCGCAGTGGTCGATCGCAAATTTTTGATGAATTTGAAATCGATCAAACAGTCAGACAAGTTGGCCAACTCTGCTCTACTATATACTTTCTAAAATTAGCCATATAAAAATATATTCTTAACTGATCGTTGCTATGTATTAACAATTGATTAACTTATGACTTGCTTTCTCGAATGATTAAAGATCACTCTACTTCGATTTTTAGTATGTAGTCGCAATTGATCCAGTGACATGACAATGTGGGCAATAAATTGCTATAGGTTTCTTTTCTGTTTTTCTGTGGCTACTTCAATAAACAATAATTACGTAAAGTTTTCAAACTTTTGAAGCTGTTTTAAAAAGCAAACCAAAACAACGTGTCAGTTTTAAAAACGAGTATTTATCAATCGAGTTACAAATTGCATATCCAAAACTTTTAATAGACCCCTATGAAAGCGTTTTGGGGACCTCCAGCTGAGAACCGATGCTTTACTGATTTCGCTAACTTTTACCCGACTGATAAAGATCAAAGCCTCAGTGCTCAACTCACCTCTTTCAATTGACAAGGTGCTCTCGTTTAACTGTTCTCGTTTAAAAAAGCAGACTTGTTTATCCAGATTTCCAGCGACCATTTTCTTTTTGCTTCAAGTAACTTCAAGCAGAATTTTCTTTACTCGCCGCTAGAGCATTTTTTCAAAAGTTTGGAAAATCAGCAAATCGCTGGTGTTTGACTTCTGCCAGTGAGTAAATACTTTGATGCCATGTTTGGAAAGTTTCTAACACACGTGCTGGTGTTCGATGAGCATTTAATGTCGGTGTAGCGAGGGAAATGGTCGAAGATGGCCTGCTGATAAAAATCAAAACAGAGGAATCATACTGGAAGTGAAAGGTCTTGAGGAGATGCGAAGCTACAAGAATAGTGTGCTCAGTTGTAGAATTAACGAGAAAAGAAAAATAGGTTGAAAGAGGTAGAAAAAAATTTTTAGAAAACACGTTTGCAACGGTCTGCAGCAGCAATGAAAACACAGATCGGATGCTGTGCTTTAAGAGTAGGGCGTGAAAGATGGAAATGATGTCACTGAAGTAAAATTAAAAAATGTTTTTTTGGAAAGTTTGTCGGCCAATTCATTAATTAAAGAATTTTTTAATCATTGATAGTGAATAATTAACTTTTGACTACAGTCTATTGAATGTGGGCTGCAAGGCGAGAAAGAATAAAATGGAGTAAATAAAAAGACAATGCTAAAGAAAAAGCTGTAGTTTAGGATAAATGTGTGGATTCGTACACCATTTTTTGTTTTACCTTTGACTGATGAACGAGAAACAAAGAGTGAAGTACAAAAAAAGCGGAAAAACATCTACTATTAACTTGTACTTCCCGCTCCTCCTTTTCAAATCTAGTCCGCCTGAAACCAAATAAAATAAATGCCGCTCTGTGATTGCTCAAAATTTAGCAAAAACAAAAAATGAAAAAGAGTGTCCCCAAATAAAAGCTTCGAAAAATTTTCAAGCCAATTTGGAATATCCCAAAATTAAATGCTTTGGAATAAGTACACAAGTTTATATTGGGTGTTGTTGGCCACATTTGTTTCTAGACCACCGATCTAAGAGTAGATGGCTTGCGGTTTCTTTGGGCTAACTGACCTCGTTTGCAGAGAATTCAATCTGGATTTTGGCACGGCTTTGTAGCACTTCGTCAACGTCTTGCTAAGAGAAGGAAGCGCCAGCCGAGACCGTGTGAACGGCGTCAATTCTTCCGATTCCTGTCTGGTGCAATACTCTCAGATCTCCACGTTGATTCCCATGAATCTTCCTATTAAAGTGGAGTCAAAAAGCGCTGCGAACCACACCGAAAAAACTGGAATTTTATTAAGGAGGAACTGAGTTAGCAAACTTAAAGCATTGTCAGTTGAACGCCTCCTGGCAGTCGCTTGTGCATCGAGCAACAACCAAAAAGTTTCGTATGCCGCAGGTTTCATTTGTACTTCTAGTGTTGTTATTCAAATAAGTGCAACAACATTGGTATCATGGCAGAAGCGATTATCTAAGCCAGGACCTTCCATTTTCTGGTAATAAGCAGTAATTTGCTTAGTTACCGCAGTTTAATTCAGCCCATACGTGTCTTTATTTTGATTGTTGTTATCTGGCAAAACATTAATATTTGACTGTTACAAATTAATATTATTTTTTGCCGGACAACAACGATAACAAAGGTCCAGGCAGCAGGTTGCTTCCTTGATGCCTGAGTTGTGAGTAAGTCTGTTCTTGTTTTATGCATGACGGACCGAGGCCGAAACCGCTAAAACAAAAAAGTATCTACCCATTTCGATTTTGAGCAAGGGCCTGCTAATCGAGAAGCGTCCTTTTCAAAACGAGGCAAAATGTGCAAAAAACTGCCCTTTTTTGGGTGCATTAGCAACAAGTTTCAAAAGCCCACCATTCTTCTGTTAAATATCAAATGCAGTGGAAAAATTGCGTGTTATAAAAATATATTTTTTAACATGACTTCAGGTGGATTCAAACTCGCTTTAAGCCCGGCTTTAACCTTTTGTTATCATCTTAGGTGGTTTGCGTTTAAATCAACGTTTACAGGAATAACTGGCCGAAAAGGTTGTTTTTATTTAGTTTAGTCTAGTCTCTTTCATTTCTGCTTCGCCACATGATCAAAATACAAAGAAAAGTTAAAAGGTTTCTGAGTTGCTGATAGACGGGATCAGAAAAAGGAAGAAAACGAGTTGACGTTGTGACTTGCTAATAAACGATGAAAAGTGTGACTCATTGTATCATATGGAAGTAAGGTTGTTCCACCTCATTACACGGTTGTGTAAAAAAATAGGAAGAGAAACAAATGAGATAAAGAACACAAGACCGTGGTAATTTGCTTAATAAAACGCTGCTATGAGGGCGGTGCATTGGTGAGACCCAAGCAGAGTTTGGCTCGAGGATATGATCAGTGATTGAAATTTATGCAAAAGTATCAATATATTCCACCAGCCCAACAGGTAAACAAACCCATCGAAAAAAATCTTGTTGTTGATCAAAAGATCATTTCTCAAACAAATTTCAGTGAAGAAACATACAAAAACAAAAACATTAAGAACCTTGGTAAAAAGAACACCAAAATAACATAAAAACTTCCCTCGACTCTTTTCTTGACCATAGTAAAATTAAAGATTTTTAAATTATTCAGTTGTTTTCCTGAAACACAAGAAAAAGAAAACCAGCAAAAGATATTAAATGATGACCCATGTAAGATTTCATAAGTTGAATTATTGTTCTAAAAATAATATTTTATCTTTTTTTAAATGTATACTCAAAGATCTACATAGTTTTATCTTTACAGATGACTTATTCCAAATTTTTGGGCCAAAATATCTTATTGATTGCTTTGACATTGTGTTTTTGCATGATATAGGTATGATTTGAGAGTTACTTTTAGTAATTACAGAAAGAAGAAAGAAAATAAATTAAATTAGAGAAAGAAGAAATTTTCGAAGATTTCGTGCTAGTAAAAATTTTGGGACCTTACTTTGAGTGCATTTAGTTTAGTTGTGTTAGCGGTCGGCAACGGAATGTAAGTCACATCTTCGTTTTTTTCGTCTTGTTTGAAAGTCATCAACTTCTTTTTTTCTGTCTGTGTTTTTGTCTGGTGGTTTGTGCGTCGAAAACCCGTTGACATGCTGCCGGTTCCTTATTGTTGTGAAAGCTTTCTATTACTGATTTTAATTTTTTATCCAAAAATTCAACAGTTATAAACTCAGTCTTTCCCGATTGCGTGATCTTCGTTTACTCCGTTTAGTTTTTAGGGACCAAAATACTTTTTAGGGACGAAAATTAAAAAATCTGGTCCAAGTGTGCCGCGAAATTCAAAAAAGTTACAAAATGTCCCTTAGGCGGAAAAAGGTTGAGAAGCACTGCCTTCTGCGAATGTCTTCGGCTAAGTCTCCTTCGTGTTCTCCGTTTGCACTCGTTTTTGTGATCTTCAACGATCCGTAGATTGCCGATTCTTTGGTGTCGTGTGAGGTACTTACTAAAAACTTCCCAATGGCGGTTAAATTGTATTATTTTATCTTTCGTATATACCTTATTTGCTGTTTTTTATTTGCTGTTATTCCTTTCAGTGCACCCGTTATGGTCTCTACATCGTCTGTACCTAGAGATAAAAGGCATTGACGTAATATTGAGGATAATCTTGATAAAATACAGATTACGCAAGTGTTAGCTGGCTCTACTTCCTCTGGCCTTTTTGTTGAGGATTGTTGGACAGGCCTAGTGACCCGTAAATTATTAACTTCGAAACATTTGTTAGATATAAACATGAAGACTTTGTCGAGTAGTTTGAAAAGATAAAAGTCGACAGAAGAGTTTGCGAAACAACGTCCAAGTTTGATAAGATTACTGTTTCTTAACACGAATTTTGAAAGGCGGTTGATGAAATTATTGATGTAAAATTTGCCGCCAAGCTAAGTGATCGTGTAGATGATCTTTTTGAACAATGCTCTTATTTGCATGACAGGTTCAGACAGCGCTACCTTGGTTGTTCAAAAGACAATTGCTACCAGATAGCTGAACTAAAACTTACGGATAGTGTTTTGCAAGTATCAATAACTACTGGTAGTACGTACTACTCAAAGACAAGTAGTGCAGCTCGTTTGATTAAGTTAGAATGCAAATGCTGGGCTCTTCCTGCCGATATTTGGAATTGGCTAAGGCTCGTTTTAGTATCGAAGAAGCGAAATAAGAAGCTAAATTACTGGAGTTGATTCGTCAGCGGCAAGTAAATCAGCTTTTAAAAAAGTCGGTTCGGTGATGAATTTAAATAAAGCTTTTGCAAATGGCATTGTCCCTCACTTTTCTTTTTCTGTCGATTGTAGTGGTCGGGATTTTTATGGCAGCGATGTTGCAGCATTGGATGTGCGTCCTGAGGTGTCGTTCCTCTCTGTTCGAAGAATTGGGAGTACGTGGAAACAAAACCATTTTTAGCCTTTTAGCAGGCTCGACATGATGTTAAAGAACGTATCAAAGCCAGACCGATAGAGCACAGTCGAAGCACTTTAATGACGTGCCAAGTAATTCTAAAGTAGCTTCTAATGATTGTGCTGAAGAAGTGATTAAGACTTATCTTGACCGAATAAGGTAGGAATGATTAGGTAAATCTAGCTGTATAAATAAGCTATAATGGAAGTATTATTGCTTTCATTTTTTATGAGAGTCATACCCATGGACTCGTGAGTAAAAGCCCATTTAGCAAAAGACAACTGGAAATTTGCAGAGCTTAAATCGTTAGTTAACTGCGAGAATTGGTGAGTATGTTTCTTTGTCCCTGTGAAAAACTTGCGACTTAAGAACAAGTTGAAAAATCTGTCGACTTCAGAAAGACTATCGCAAGATTGGGTGAAAATGGGATGTTTTCAGAAGGTCTCATTACAGACCTAGAAATAGTGGTCCTAGAGTAGAACACAGTGTTGCTTCAAAAGCTTTTAATGGGAATTTAAATACTTTGATGTGTTTACTTATGCTGATAATAAGATAGAAAAACTATCAGCTGTTGTTGGATGTAACTAATTTTCTTTTTAGTGTTCCTAAAATACATTATCTTCACTATCTGAAACAACTGGAGCTTGACTTAAATCGACCTGAGTTTAATTTGTTATGTAAATTTATTTTAAATGAGTTGAATATTGTGACATACAAGTATGCATAAACCTTTTTTAAATCCAATGACAAGGAAAAGTTAAGAAATTTGACATCTGGTCCATTACGTGTTACGCACATCGCTTTAGAGACTATAAAACACAGCAGTTTTGATGAATCTTCAGAGAAACAAGAGCATAGTTAAAAAAATAGAAACAAACAAAATGATTAGTCACTTTCTATTTGTTTTATATGTGTGGACGATAAGCTGAAACATTTTTTTGAAGATTATGCAGTTTAAAAAGCTAAATGCTGCTGATAAAAAATAAGGTTGTATAAGTAGAAAGATGTCTTAATTGCCTTTCTGCAGGACATTTTGTTTGTGATTGTGAGCTTGACTCTAAATCAGTGGTTTTTAACATTTTTTATACCGCGACCCATTTTGCAAACCAATGTAACGTAACGACCCTCTTTTTTCAAAAAATTTCTATTTAAGCCAGTGGTTCTTAACCATTTAGAGAGTCCGCACCCCTTAAGTGTAATTAAAAAAGTTTGATCCCTTGACACAAAATATGCATTAGGGTACCTTAGTTGTTTTTTATTATTTCGAAGCCCCCCGCCTATAACTTAAATACATTAAAGTTACACTTATAATTGCACTTGATTTAAAATTCTGCAAAGGAGCTCGCACGCCTAAGAGTCCAAGCTCGCATCCCTAGCTAAGAACTACTGATTTAGGCATATGTAAATTATTTTTTGCGTTTATGAAGGCGCATTAACTAAAATTAATTAAAATAATAAAACAACATTGTGATGTGACTTGTGCTGCATCTTATTTTGGCCGGTTCTATCTGCAAGAGCAAACCATAGACCTTGGTCTACATTTAGTTTAATCCTGATTTTGTTCTTTATTCCGAGTAATGCAAAGAAACCAGTCTCACACAGCCATGTTGACCAAAAAGGCGTCAGAATTTGAATGGTTGCCGTTGCAACTCTGAATTAAGAAAAGCAGTGGTAGACCGATATGCAAGAAAGTCTTCTCTCTGTATCCGCAGTAATGAACTTCTAAATAGTAGTATCCGGAATGGAAACGAATTTTTCGCAGCAACCAGCATGAGGCCAACGATAAAAACAACCTTTTTGACATTAACAAAATCTCGTACTGTAAATTTTCTAATTTTGAGAAAAACATTCTTCAATGCAATTTGTGAAGCAGATTTTTAAATTGTTGTTTGAAAAAGCTGAGTTCAAATCTCAGACCGGTCAAATATGCTAACTGTACATAATAATTAAATATTCCATTCCTGCTACAAAAAATTTATTATCCACTGCCACATTATTAGTGAAATACTGTAGAATAATTTTATTAAACTAACAGTGTTTGAAGCTTTGGTTGGTACAGTCGAAGCAAAGTTATGCTAATAGGCATTAAACCATGGTGACTGACTCGCATAGCCCACTTTATTAAAATACTTTACAGCATTATTCAATCAAAAATAAATACCACGTTAACACATCTGCAAATCATTTAGATGCATTAAATCATTGGTAGAAATCAGGGCTGGGAAGCCGGAGCCGGAGCCGGAGTCCGGAGTCACAGAGCCAGCCAATTTTGGCGGAGCCGGAACTGGAGCCTGAGCCAAGTTTTGATATTGTGTGGAGCCGGAGCTGGAGCCGGAGCCATTAAAATTTTTGCTGGCTCCAGCTCCTAACAATATATTTTTTTATATTTAAAAGTCAATTAATTAATTTCTGGATCTAAACGTGCATTAAGGTAATGTAAAAAGTGTGTTTGTGTTTAAGTCATTTGTTTAAGATGAGTAGCATGGAGTTTGAGATGGGTGCCCATTCGTAAGACACTGGTTTTGTCTTGCAGGCCTTAAATATTTGTGTCTCGTGTGCAGCCAGTAGCAATAAACAAAGCTGTGTTCTAAATGGTTTGCAGTTTTTTGATGTTGGTGTTTGATATGGTAGGGCTCCATATGGTGTTTGCATATTCCAATATGGGCGAATGTTGGCTTTAAATGTAGAGATGAAAAGCTCGTTTTGTTTACCGTATTCGTTTGATGTAAATGCTTTGCGAATGTTAAGCGTTTGTTTTGCTTTAATGACGGTGAGATTTATGTATTGCGAAAATGTTAGTTTTGGGTCAAAAGTAATTTCAAGAGTTTTTGGGTGTTTTGTTGTTGTTGGTGTTTGATTATTTAATTTAAATGATAGAGTGGTGCCATATTCAGCTGGGTCTGGTGTAAAAAGTGTGATACTTTGTAAAAAATATTCTTGAATAAATTGTTGGGCTTAAATGGTGATTGATGTGAGATCTTGTGATTGTTATGTCATCGGCATATGTTGAGATTTGTACGTCTTTTTGGAGGAAGTTAATTTCAGAGATGTAAATTTTAAATAATGTTGGAGACCGAATTCCAACTTGTGGTACTCCAAATGTTGATTTATTTGAATTTTGAGAGTGTGCCATTGTCTTGAGTGCATGCTTGTTGTCCTTAAATGTAGGTGGCTATGAACTTAATGATGTTCGTAATATTTGTTAGTATAAGTTTTTGTTCACTGTATCAAACGCCTTGCTCATGTCCAAAGCTACTGCTACAGTGTGATGTTGCCTTGGATTGTTAAAGTATTTTCTGATTTGGTGGAAGATGTTATGCAAAGCAGTGTATGTTGAGTGTTTATATTTGAATCCATATTGATAAGAAATAAGTGAAATGTTTTCTGTTATTTATGGTAGAAGCGTTTTCTCTAGTGCTTAGGCAATTGGTGATAAAAGTGATATGGATCGGTAGCTTGTGCCAATGTTGTGGTCCTTGTTTAGTTTTAAAGTAAAAATGGTTTGGGCACCTTTCCAAAGATGTAATATTGTGTTCGAGTTGGGGGCAGTGTTGTACATATTCGTGAGGTATTTTATAGAAAGTGATCCCAGGTGTTTCAGGGGTGACTTGTAAATTCTACCACAGTAAATTCCACCACCGGTAAATTTTACCACGGTTGTTTTCGGGTGTTTGTTTTAAGTTCGTGTATTTGCTTGTTTATGTGATTGTTAAAGTAATGATTTGGGGTGATCTGTTTCGTTTGCAAGTGTGATTACATAGCTGAATGAGCTTGTGGATATACCTTGGCAAGTGCAGTGCAATTTGTGCTATTTTAATTTTCTTTAAAGATGAAGAGTCTGTCAGTATCCGGTATTGTTTTGACAAAATGTTTGTTTGCCTCATAAACGCTTTATGGACATTTGTGGAATGGGTTCTGTGGAAGATGAGATCTTCAACATGACGTTTAAATGATGTCCAATTGGATTTTTGGTAATTTGTTATTGTTTTAATGAAGTGGGATGGTGTTGTTTTGGTCTTGTGACGTATACTGAGGAAGGAGAGTAACAACAAATGATCTGATGCGAGGAAGGGGATAGTCCTGATGAAGTAGGCTGTTGTGTTTAATCGGATTGTCGACATATTAAGCGTATGTGATTGATGTGATGTGATTTGAGTTATTCAATCAGTTTTCCTCCATGGCCCTTGGTCGGTGCGCACCATAATTGGTAGTGAGCATTGACATCTGCGATGATGATTGTGTTTGGACAATTTGTTTTGTATGTTAATGTGCTGAATATATCGAGTCTTCTTTTGTTTGAGATATATAATCAATAGGACCCTTGGATAATATATAACTCTACCTATTGAACTCTTTGGTAATATTAAGCCCTTGTATAGCGCAAGTTAGTAAATTTTTGATGATCGATATATCACCTAGTTATCCCTTATTGGCCGATATTTATACATATGTTATCAAGTTGGAGCTGGAGCCGGAGCTGAGCTAGAGTCAAGCATTGATTCCAGAGCTGGAGCCGGAGTCGAAGTTTAAAATTAATTGGCTTCGGAGCCGGAGCCTAACCTAAATTAGGCTGGCTCCCCAGCCCTGGTAGAAATTTGACCGAGACATGTTGTACGTTGGGCATTGTTTACATTAAACTAAAAATGCAATACAATCAGGTAGCAATATAAAAAAGGATAAAAACCAAATTAATTTGTTGCTTTTTTTTTCAGCCACTTTACGTATCTTTTGTAATGCTTTAGTGACCACAAGTTTATTCGTTTTTCTTAATAAATTTTTCTTTTACAATTAAAAAAAAAACAATAGAAATTTCTTTTAAACTGTTGAGATTTTTATCGCACATTACAGTACTTTATTGACAACGAAAAATAGTTATCTTTTCTTCGTGAAATGCCATGAAGACATTTTTATTAAAAACTTCACTTTGGCTAAGTCCACTTGAAATGTTTGCCATGTGTGTTTTTGACAAAGTTTCGCAAAATCTTCCAACAAAGCACCCAACGTTAAGTAATTCTACTGTTGTTTTTCATAAACCTTTACGATTAATAGCGTTGAAAACTTCGCTTGGGTTTTCTGGGATCAAAAAGATTGAAATATTATTAACCACAGGAACTTGCTTACATTGATCACATGTTTTCTTTCACACCAATGATTTACAACAGTAGCCAGTGACGTAGTATATTAGCGCTCAGTCATTTTCTGTCGTTGCAATATTAAACTGCAAGTTACCGAAGAGCAATTTGGATTTCCCGTTTACTCCTTCTTTAAACTCTACATTGTTTGCTGCTTTAGCAGTCTGGTCCTTTTATTTTATGGAAATGCAAAAATACTTTAATAATAAAAGTTTTTAACTTTTGATCGCTTTCCAACAACTGCAGCACTTCAAGATCAAGATTGATAAATATTGAAGCTTCAACGGAAAAGGTTGTGGGGACAAGTACAACAAATTAACTTCAATACCATTATGCATGCTCCATATATCCTTGACATTGAAATACTTCTTTGTAAGAAGATTATAAACGTGTCGATCTTATCATCATTCAAAAAGGCGTTACTTTGTGTCACATTTCATTCGCAATAATTTAACTTTACAAAGCTCACAGCTATAGTTAATTTTCTGTTTTCCAGTAATTTCAATTTTAATTACAACGCAACATTTTCATGGCCAAGTAATAATTGCATAGTCCGTAAAACTCCCATTTATTTTACTTAACTTATTTGCAAGCTGTTTTACACTTGTTTCGAATGTTTTTCTTCTAACCAGGCTTTTAATGACGTAACACGTTCTTGTCCCAATTCTCTGATTGGCTGTTTCTTTGAAAATGCGTATGATGACCGAGTATGAACTTATTACTACGTTTGCTGTGCCTGCAAATCAGGGGTGTCCAACCCGCGGCCCGCGGGCCGCATGTGATGCTCGAAGTCTTTTGGTGCGGCTCGCGAAAGAATTTTTAATCAGACACTCTGACAAGTCGAATTATTGCAGTGCATTTATACCTCCACAATCTGTGTTGCGCAAGAGATGCCGAAATGTTCTGCAAAAGCTTTCGTAAAGCATTAATTCAGCGACAAAATAAAGTTGCAAAAAACCCTTTGATTCAATGTGATGTCTTTTTTTCTTTTTTCTTAGAGAACGCTTAGTTTTGAGGACAAAAATTGCAAAAAACTCGTTGATTCAATGCGAAGACTTTTTTTTTAGAGAACACGTCTTTTGGAAACGGAAATTTTTGAACAAACGTGCATGACAACATCATTTTAATTTTTTCAGCGATTGCGGCCAGTGATTAACTTAGAGACAAAAATTTGGCCCTCGACCAACAAAAGGTTGGACACCCCTGAATTGGATGGTTAAATATAAATTAAAGTTATTGATGAAGTGTGACATTTAATAATAATAAGTTTACTTGAGGTTTCAACGAAAATATTTTACAATCAAATGTGGTAATGCGAGGCCCCCTCGTGCTGGGGCTCCGGTGCATTGCACTGGCTGCACCAGCCATAGTTATGGCCCTGATTTGGATACTTAACGTAGTATATCGTTTTTTACTGCTTTCTTTAATCCGCTTGTATTTTGTGCTTTTTGCTTTTATTTTCGTTGACACGGTTAAAAATCGGAATTAAGAATGAACCACAAAATATAATTTCTTACGTTATTTTAATAAATCTATTTGTACTATGCTATTCAAACAAGTTGATTATCTCACAGTTACTTTTTAGTGTCTCAAAACAAAGTTATCTCTAAAAATTTTATTTTTATTTTATTGTTGGTATGCTATCGACGTCCTGGTGCTACTATGAAAAAATAAAACAATACCTTGTGTAGGGGAAGCAACTTTTTGATGTACTGTATTTTAGGGGGCTCGGTACGGCTCACTGTTTGCACCCTATTAAAGACATAACTGTTGGCCGGTTTTTATTGATTTATTATTATTCGTTGTAAAATTGTAGATTAAATCGACGGTTTTGATTGATTTATTGTTGTTAATTATTGTAAAATTGTCATTTTGAGTTTGCTGTTAAACCGCCATTTTGATATAACTTTCTGTGTTTTGTTTTTTTAATCGTGCGTTTCCAATTTATAATTGCTCTTGCAATTGTATAGTTTATTTAATAATTATTCTTTTACAGAGAGCATTTTCACTTGAAAAGCTTTGGTTATTTGGTACTTTCCGGCCTGGTGCACTTTTCTCGCACTTACCAAGGTGACCCAAAAAAACGGGCTCGCGAGCATGTTTTGTCGTTTTGATCATTTTATTCGTGGTCATTTTATTATAAGATACAGAAATACAGACGAGGCAGACCCTTACAGCTTCCAAAAAAGAGCAGAGAAAGGCTATGGCAGTCAAGTTGGTAGAGAAAATCGAGGAGACCGCAGAATTCTTTAACATCCTTTGGACCTCAGATAAAGCCCACTTTCATCTTGAAGGAGAGGTTGACTTAATGACAAATATCTTCCGAAGAACCAACAGGCCTAACAAAGTAGCCACCACACCTCCACACCCCCTAAGTGCACAGGGTGTACTGCAATCTTGACTACAGACATCATTGGACCAATGTTCTTTTAAGAATGGGGCGCGAGAGTGACAGTCACCAAAGAAAGATATGTTCAGGTCTCAACATATCTCTCATAGTGTCGCTTATGAAAAAGTTCTGGTTTCAGCATGATGGAGCAAGATCTCACATCTCCAAACTTTCCCAGGACTGGCTGAAAGAGGACTTCAAATCCTGTATGATTAACCTCAGAACTGATTTTCAGTGGGCATCTCACAGCCCAGACCTTAGCCCCACAGATTTTTTCCTTTGGGACTACCTGAAGGACCGAGTGTCTGCAGCGAGATCCAGAACCATCACTAAACTGAAGGAAGCCATCAGAGAGAAGATAAAAGTCATTCCTCGGTCTGTGTGTAGGGATGTCTTTAACAACTCGGGCTGCGCCTCAAAAAATGCACCGAGCTAAATAGTGTTTTATTTTATTTTTTTCTCTATATTTATCCTCCTGACTCGCAGGAAAGCGACGGAGGCGCTATACATAGGGTAGGCAATTAACCGACCTACTTCCGGAGATACCAAGATATTGCCGTCCGCTAGTAATTTAGTAGAAATATTACTGTAATTTAGAACTGCTTGCCAAGACCACCAAGCAGGGGATGTGCCGTAAAGTGTCTTTCCCAAGGACACAACAGAATGGAGCAAACGGGTTTTGAACCGAGACCATGTTGATCATCAGTCTGGTGCTTTAATGACTTGACCACGCTGCCGGCATGTCGAGTTATCTCGAGCACATACTGTAGAATAAAGAAGAGGCCAATGACATCAATTTTTCAATATGATGTTTTCAACAAATAAACTAAAAATAGCTGCAGTCTCTTTTTATTCCGACACAAAACCAAGAAATGACGCCTATCAAAAGTTGAGGCCCATTTTTTTTGGTCACCTGTATTTACACCGTTCCTACGTTTATTAACTTTGCGCCAAAGGCAGACAAATTAAATTCAATTCAATTCTACCTACTATGTAATGTTCAATTAAATTTTGCAGTCTTTTTTTACACCACAAGAGCTTTTGCCAATTTATTTTAATATTTATAAGTTCAATTGCAATTACATTAGTAAAAAGTTAAAATAAGGCAAAAGATTAAAATTTAAGCTTTTCACAACTATACTTTAAGTTGATTGCCAACAACGATAAGGTCCTGACTATTAAAGTTGATTAATGTTAATACATTACTCAAATAAGACAAAAAGTAGTGTTTCTATTTCAATGCAATGCAAGCAAGCAGTAAAAATTTTTCATAGGCTAATTTTAAAACAAAAAGTTTAAGTGTTTTTAAGGTTATGTAATGCAAAAAAAAGTTTACAAAATTTACTGAGAACAATATGTTCACCTTTAAAAACTGTTCATGAAGGAGTTCATCCGATTAAAAAAAAAAAATTTGAACAGTTTGTTAGATATCTGTACTTATTCCATTTCGGGCCATTAGTGCTATAATTAAAGAATTTCGATGTAAGCTTACATTTAGTTACGAAAAAATTGAAAATTTTTTTTAATTTTCGAATTCAAATAACATTACCAAAATAAACTTGTTTATAACAAAATTGCAAAAAAATTTGAAAAACTGAAAAAAATTCCAAGTGCTTCGTATTAAAATAGAACTTTGCGAAACGGAATGGTGCAATCATCTCATGGGTTTGTTTGGTTTACTCGAATCCGTGTGATATTTCCAATAATTATTTTAATTTTTAAACAAGGAATGTCCGTTTTTTCAAAAAGCAAAGTGAGGTTTTTACTAGAAAAAAAAGAATAATAGTTACAATTTATTTATTTATTTATTTTATATACAACGCTACGGTGCTCGTGCCAACACCCAAGCACTCTAACTCTAACAAGCGAGAATGAATTACGATTAACTTCTATATTATGATTAAATTCATTAAAAACAGACAAATCATACTTCGTTGCAGTTCAAAAAATGATTGGCGTTATTTGTGTGAAGCATAGCAAGCATTTGAACCAGTAAATTTTACTTTATTTCTATATTAATCTTCCTGACTCGCAGGAAACGACGGAGGCGCTATACATAGGGCAAGCGATTACCCCCACCTACTTCCGGAGATCCCAAGATATTACTGTCTGATTAATTTTTTTTTTATTTTGGTTTCTTAGTTTTACAGAGATAGACCGCTGAGCGAAGAAATGTACAGTTCATTATTTAGGTAACTTGGCAAAAATCGAGATTTACTGATTCTGAGCTTTGTCAATTATGTTCGAATGAATGTTGTTATGTTATGTTCTATGAAGCCGTGGCTTTGGCAAAGATTTGTTGTTGTTGTCATTTTGTAAGGGTCCTTGCTCTCTCTTGATAAATTTTTTTTGCAAAGTATGCAGACGGCTTTGCTAACATCCTCATTACTTATTTTGAAGTAATTCCATCAGAGATTTTCATCTTGTTTAGACATTATGAATAATGATTAACTTAGTTCTCCATATCGTTTATGCTAAGATCTGAAACATCGATGATCAGCATGATGATATTTATACACTTAAAAAGATGCAATTGTTTATTACAATTATATAATACAGTATACACTTTAGCAATATAATTAATTAACTACTGACTAATTATAAAACAACATTACTTACAACACACGTTTTTTGAGCACTCAGACACAAGAAAAGTTTTCAAATTTTATATTAAAACCATAGAAAGTTACAAATTGAAAGTTCAGACAGTGACAACATAGCACACACTACTATCGATCTGAAGTTCAGGCATCTTACTACTAGACTCCTTGCTTAGTGCTAGCACAACAGAAGGAAAGATGGAACAAAGTGGGGCTACTTGTTAGTCAGTGTAACCAAACATGTTTCAAAACAGGTGAATAACACATAACAGTAGCAATAGCATGTGATTTTGTAATAAGCTTTGTATTTGATATAATAAATAAATTATATCAGCTATCAGGTGTAAGGATCTTATAATAATGAAAAATTCTCTGCCAAAGCCAAAGCTTCGGCAAAAATTATCTTTGGCTTCATATCTAGTAACCATTCAACCTGACGTAAAAACAAGCATGGCAAATTATCTAAAGTAAAAAGTTTTAAAACTAATTGCAAGCTGTAGGCTTAGTCGACGATTGCAGACAAAAAATCTTCATTTGATTTAACGAAGTAAACTACCACTTTTCTTCGGATAACAAGTAAAGACCTTATAATAACATATTTTTTTAAATGTTATTGAAAACTTAAATAATATTAATGAAAACTAACCACTTAAGTCCATTAAGCATGTTTCTTAGAAATAAGTAAACTAAAAACAAAGATTATAAAATTAACACGAATGTTAACCTTGATCTTAGATGATGATGTTAGTGAGATCATTGTTGTAGAAGACTGTGGCCTTTATGTTTCTGGGTGGATATAAATGTACATCGCGATGATGTATTAAGTGTGCTTTAATTGTGTTTGCGATTTATGTCAATTGTTTCAATTAAAGCTTGAGATATGTGCCAACTAAAAAGAAATTGACTTTATTGTAAAAGTGTTGAGTGCTTTTGTGGATTTGTATGTTTTTTTATCCCGCTTAAATTTAATCGTAATTAAAAAATGGCGTTTTTTCCGAAATGCAAATTATTATGACGTATATAATTACTATTACCATCCTGAGTTGACGATAGAAACTCCAGAAGGACATGTTCTATTGAACAACTGCCATGGCTGTCCAGTACCATTTCTTCCAAAACGAAATTGAATAGCTTGCAGTGTTACTGCTGGGGGCGGTGGGATACGGCAGCAAGCACTCCATCTACTCCAATTAGAATCACAGCCTGTGCTTTGTCGGTGTTTATCTTTATCAAAAGATTGTATTATCCTGTCAATCTTTACCCTCCCAACTTTCAGGCAAAGATAGAACGCCTCAAACTTTATATAACTGTTGCAATTGCATTGCACCGATATACTTCCAAAAATAAATAAGTTTTAGTATTTTTTAGTACTATAACTACCCTGTTAGCGGTTAGTCTGGCCATTTAATAGTTATTATTCGTACTCCAGCGCGGAGGGTTTGGTTTTAATTGTCGGATAGGTCAAGTTTGACGTATTGTTGCTAATGGTTTGCCACGTTTCGCCAAGTAAAATGACTGTTGTTGGCTGTTAAGGAAAATAAAGTTAACGAGGCCCGATTATAGACAATACAAATTTGTAACACAACTTGATGTCAGAAAAAGTATAATAAAAATTTGCAAATTTTGGTCTAGAGTTACCTTTCATTAATTTTAGAGCTGCGTGTTAAGCAGAAAAAGTTTTGTAAAGAAACGTTATTTAAGGACACTGCAGCGTAGCACAAGTCGGACCGAGACCACATTGACCACGGTCAATTCTTTGCATATTTCATATTTAAATTAAAAGATAAAGGTGCGAGTTTACTGTTGTTTAAAAATTGCTTTTTCTGAGAAGTCAGCTGACAAAGTCCACTTTATACAAACTTCTTTGTTAAATTTTCTGAAAGATAAGCAATAGTTGATCTCGCTTTCAACATCTTAGTTTTCGCATCTTTAAATTTTTTTTCACGTCGATAGCATTTTCTCTTTTCTTTTCTACCATTTATAGGTGGGAAACAAAATCCTTCTCCAGGTTGACCTCCTTTGCAATTTCGGGTTCGCACCTTCACAAAAGTCGAGTTTAAGCTTAAAATATGAATAGAAATCATATTGTGTATTAAAAAGCTTTAATTTCCTTTTTTAGCTATTATATCTTCTTTTCCTACTTCAAAATTACTTTTTGTCCCGAATAAAGCTTTTGATTGAGAATTAGCCTTTTGTATTATCACTTTTCGCTTTTGATTTTGAGTAAAATTTTTAGGCTAGAAGAAAAAAAATTTTTTTGGTCTTCGCTTTGTTTTAGAAAACAAAACAATGTTTGCCACAAACTTGTGAAACCTAGTACTTAGTATACCGCCTTATTATTCTAAGGAAGCGCCGTCCAAGAAAGTATAAGAATTATTGTTCCAGACGGCAGTTGCGAACTATTTTTTTCAGATTCGATCAAATTCAAACTGTACTAACTATTATGTATTGATTTTTTATTGATCCAAATTTTTTTCGATCACAGATTTACGGATATGTTTGCATCTTTCTGCAACTAATCGGAAACAACTTATCGTTGTTCGTGTTGGTAAGTACGACACTGAGTACTTCAACTAAATTAGTAAAAAATTTCTTGCTACCGAGATTACTCGTCCGTGAGAATAAAAGCAAGGTCCCCATGGTGTCCAACTGCCCCAAGTTGGGCAGCGTTTTAAAAAGCAAGTTTCATTTTTTGTTTCTCGTTCTCTCGTGCTGGGATGAAAGCGCTCCCTCAGCCTTATTCCGTATCCACAGGTTGCACTGCAAGAAGTCCAGTTTGACCAGTTCGACCACGGATCAGCTACGTACAAATTATAAATTAAATTACGGTATTATATTTTATATAGATATACTTAAAAAACAATAAAGTAGAGTTTCGAATATTAGTACTGAATATTTTCGTTTAAAGTTTAATAAAATGCATACAATAAAAAACATAATATGTTCAGTACAAACAAGAATATGTAATTAGTCAAGTTAGACATGATAGACTATATTCATTCAATTTTAGATCATTAAAAAAATAGAATTTTGATTTGCACTTTGCTAAAAATTAAAAACCTTTTCAGTATTTTTGAATTCAACTAATATTTCCAAGATAAGCCTTGTACATTATTTAAACTGTCAAAGCCAAAAGAGATAACAAAAAAATGAAAAAAATACAAGTGCTTTGTATTGAAATTGAACATCAGAAAACTAAAAGTGACGCAATCCTCTTTATGGGTTTACTTACATTCTCGAACACGTACAATGTCCACTTCTTCAAAAAGCAATGCAGGTCTGCCACTAAAGAAAATGATAATTTACTGTATATTCCATGTCGTCAAAAAGTATGAAAAGAAAACTTTTTTCTTTTAAATAGAACCAAAGTCAGATAACATTTTTAAAAGAAAAATGAGAAAATAATAAGGTTACCAAACGGAATAGATTGCAAGGCGACATGAACGTATCTCTTTTCACTCGAAACATAATATGTTTGTCGCAACTTTATTGGATTGAACTAGGTAACCCAAATACCTGCGTTGAAGTAAAGCTGTGTTTATCTTTATTTATGCCCGCTCTAAAAATAGTTTGCCGCAACCGCAAGACTACGTTCTTAAAACAGTTTATTCTGGATTCCTTGTAAAACTTCTCTCAACAAATAAAAAGAAACAGCTTTCTAACTATAAAGGAACTCAATCACTACGTAACAATTACGTGACAATAACTATAACGATTACACAACCACTACGTACAATGGGAAAAATGACGTCATAATTAAAAGTTTAAAAATTATTGTAAAAGACTGAAAATCAAGTATAAAGTTATAAGGTTAAACTTAGAATTATGAATAAAGTGTGACAATGTTAAACACAAAAAAAATACCAAAATAATTTTTTTGAAAGGAATCCTTGTAAAAAATTAACTCAAATCAATTGAAAATTAACTCAAATCAAATAATTTAGAAAAAAAGGTTTATTTTAACAGCAAAATTTTGCAGAAATTTAAAATGTTAGTTTTCTCAAACAGAACATTGGTACGAGTTGTGACTTGTAACGGTTCGGAGTGAAAGTAGACGCGAAAAAACTAATACCGTATGGGGAAAGTGATTAAAACGAAACGGAAAGACAGCAACGTAATTAAATTGACCCAAACCACAGAGACAGAATCTCAAAAAAATTTACTAATAAAAAAGGAAAAAAGAGTGTTTTTATAATTGAATGTCCGACAAAAAAATCTTTTATCCTGAGTAGTGAATTAGTGTCTATCTAAACAACAAAAGGAAGAGAACACGAAAAGTAGCCTATTCTAAGAGATTTTGCGACCTTGTTTAAAAGATTTCCGAGGAACCAACCAAGTGGTAGGCGTCAGTAATAAAAGTAAGAGAGATAGAGAAGAAGCACAAGTCAAAATCATCCCTTTCCCAGCTCAATCAGCTGATATCAACCCCTTTGGAACTTGTTTGCAATGTGCCCTGAAAAGGGCAGTTTTTCCCAGGCATTGCCACGTCCTGAAAAAAATGTTTGCCGATTAGCAGACTTTTGCTGAACGTCGATTGGGTAGATACCCTTCGGTTTTGGAAGTTTTGGTTTCGGTTTGCCATGTGGAATAACAAGAGTAGAAAATTAATAATAAACCTGGATGGCGTACACAAAGTTGCCTTGATTTTCACGTAGACTTTATTTACTACAAACAATTTTCAAAAATTGCAAATTTTAAATTAGATTTCGTGTAAAAAAAAGATAATTTCGGTTTCTATTTTGAAAAATGATATTTTTACAGAAATTTGGCATACATTACAAGGTATTACCATCCTGCGTTGACGATACGAACTCCGGGAGGACATGTTCTATTAAATAATCGCCATGGTTGTCCACTCCCATTTCTTCCAAAACGAAATTGAATAGTTTCCAGTGTTACAGCAGGGGGCGGCGGGATACGACAGCAAGCACTCCATCCAGTCCACTCGAAATCACAGTTATGATCTTAATGCAAAAGAAAATCTTTCTCGTATCAAATACAGTGCTCTCACGACTTTTCGGCAAAAGCAGAATGCGTTAAATATAAAATGATTAGAATGCAATCACTTCGATATGCTCTCTATTGCATTTAATGAAAAAGCTTTTTTTAATCTTTCTTTTACTTTTACAACTTTATACGGTTAGTGTGGACATTTGGTGACAAGTTTACAGTACTGTGAAAATTATTTGGGTCACTTGCGGTAAATTAAAAAAACACAATTTTCTCATTATTCGACTTTATTAGCATAAAAATAAACACTAAATTAACCAATTAATATTTGATATGTTCTCGCGACGATTTTATAATCCTTGACACTCTTTTTGGCATTGAGTGAACAAGATTACAGCACATCTTCTTCAGCTCTTCATTATGATAGCAGATTCTTATTATAGCTTCAATCAGCGATGTTTTCGTAAAATAGTCATATTTAGAAAGTTTTCTTTTGAGTATTGCCCAAAGATTTTCGATTGGGTTTAAGTCTGGAGAATTCCCAGGCCAATCTAAAAGGTTTATGCTAGTCTTCGCAAAAAAGGTTTGCATTTTCTTTGAGGTATGGCAAGGTGCGAGATCCTGCTGAAAAACTCTTCATGCTCGGAAATCACTATCGGATAAGATAGGGAGCAAATAATTCACCAAAATGTTCTTGTATTTATCCGAACTCATCATTCCTTCAATGGATATAAGGCTTCCTGGTCCAAACACAGTGAAGAAACCTCAAAACAGCTTCTCTGGTTGATGCTTAGGAGCTTGCTGAATGTGTGCTTCTCTGAGTGGTTCACCGATGCTTCTCCTGAGATACCATGAACGGTAGCCACAGACTTCAAAATGAGTTTCATCAGAAAATATTACTTTTTTCCACTGATCTGTACCCAAGCTTCTATATTTCTTTGCCCACTGAAGTCTTTTCTTCTTCATTTTAGTAGTTAACAATTGCTTTTTGGTGGGTTTCCTTGCAATCCTCCCTGAGGCAAGGAGTCTTCTGCGGATGATTGAGGGATCAACAAGCACTCCTGATGTTGCAAGATCACTTTGCAACTCTTTACTTGTTTTCCAAGGACTTTTGATGCTATTTCTAATAATTATCTTATCATCATGGAACGTAGTTTTCCTTTTTCTTCCACATCTTCCACGACGGTGGATGCTGATGTTACCATCCTCATCTGATGCCTTCACTATCCTCCTTAAAGTTGATTTGGCTATTCCCAATCGATTCGCTATTTATCTTATCGATAGGCCGCTATGCTGTCTCAATGTAACAACTTGAGATCGTTTAATTGGAGTAACATATCCATTGCAGAAATAACACTAAAACTTTTAGAAATTCTAAAATATTGAAACTCAAATTCAAGCTTACTTTAATCAAGCGGATTTACAAAGAAATTTGAGGCATGAATAGCCACAGCAAGGCATGTGATTCACCTATTATGACGTGACTTATTATTTCCACGGGACAAACGCAACATTTCAGCGGAAATTTTTCACTCTTTTTCAAGATATGACAAATTTATTCTAAAAAACGCCTGAAAAACCGCCTGTCTCAATTAATTTGCACAATACTGTATGCTTGTTTCACAAAAAAGGGGCAAGTTGTCGTCACCATTGTCGTTTAGAAGGGCATCCACTCCGGGTTAATCACAAGCAGGACAGCGGCCAAGGGTTTATTCTTTTACTTCCCCAGGCTGCTGCACTGCCCGGATCAGATGCTGAAAGTAATGATGTTGCGCCAGAATCAATTTTCGTCATCCAAAAATATCAGACCTCATGCTCCATGTCGTGCCCAATGTATGGGAAACGTTATTACAACGTTGTCTGAGGTTTGTTCAATTGTGCCGCACTTGCAATTCGGTGAAGGAGCGAGACACCATTTGTGCATGAACGAAATAAACCAGTCCGCAGGCGATTGAGTCTAAATCAAGCTGTTCGGAGCAAGCTCAATCCAACAGTCCTGGCACTGGTCCTGAATGTGAAAGCAGGGAGTCTGGATGCACTCTCGCAGTACTCAGTGTTTCATTTGTAATTTGTCCACTGAGAAGGGCGGATGCCTAATCCGGCAAGGTTATTTAAGAAATTTCGCGCAGCTGGCACAAACGGCGCCTCGATTTTACTCTCTCCTCTTCTTCGTTTACCAACCCACGGCTCGTGACAACTCTCTCTATCTCTAAAAACACTCTACTTTTTTAAAAACTTCCCTATATTTCTGTAAATCTATTCTGTCGCTTTTGCTCATTCTCTCACTCCTTCTCATAAGTGGCCACATTCATCTTAACCCTGCTTCTATAGACCTTTGCTCTGTCTGTACCGTGTCACCTGGGAAAACAGGTCAATACAATGTGCCAACTGTTCTCTTTGGGTGCACCGCTCTTGCTCTGGTCTCTCTCTCTATCCGAATTTAGAAAAGATTTTTCAGGACACTTTTGGACTTGTCTAAAGTAATCACTTTTCCTCAAAATTCTTCTCTATCTTCATCTTCAAAAAAGAGCACTCCTATAAATATTATTCTATCCCCTTCTACCACTACCAAATTCTTCAATTTTTCTAATTACTGTCAGACTTCATTCACAATGTAATCTTAACTTTATAAATCTATAGTTAATTTTAGTCTTTTATAGTAATTTTCAGTTATTTTTATGAGGTAATCTTTTTTATTATCAAGTAGTAATTCTGTAGTTGCTAAACACCAACTTAATTTAATTTATTAAATTATTTGCAAGTTGTTTAATAATTGCTATAATTATTCGTTTTGTTGTTTTAATTCATACTACGTGGATGGCCTCAAAGTGTTTTCGATCGTCTGCCCAATTTTATCTTTCAGTTTGTTTCTTTTTTATCTCGAGCGCTCAATAATCCTTTCGGAATTATCTAGTTCAGGGGTCTCTAAAGTACGGCCCGAGGGCCAAATCTGGTCCGTTAAGATTTTTTATCCGGCCCGCGGGCCAAATCTGGTCCGTTAAGATTTTTTATCCGGCCCGCGGAGCTCTTTTTAAAAAACATATACAAAATTATAAAGCAGCGGAAAAATGCGCCGATTAATAGTAGGGAAAAGCAGGGTAAAGCGGTCATGCGGGGCAAAGCGGACACCTTCATGTTCTCGCAAAATAAAAACTCGCAAAAAAAATTTTTTTGCTAACCAGGTAGAATCAAGTACAAAACTGTTTGACAAAATAATTGATAAGACAGCTTTTCGTAACTTGAAGCAATGCAAGTTTATATTTTTTTTGCCCTTGTGATGTAATAAACTTGCTACGTAAATAGTAGCTTTGCTATGTTTTGCAAATGAAATATTACGAAATTTTTTTTGCATCTAAGATTTAGTTATAGTGGTTTACTATCGCACTACGTTATAAATCCTTTTGACTTTGCCATTGAAGACTTACCTATTGATTTACAAATGGAAATTATTGATTTGCGATCTAATGATATTTTAAAAGACAAGTTTAAAGAAGGAAATTTAATTGAATTTTACAAATGTCTTCCATCTGAGCAATACTCTTACTTAAAAAAATTTGCTCGTGAATTTATTTCAGCTTTTGGTACTACGTATTTGTGTGAAAAAACCTTTTCAAGGATGAAATGCATAAATCTTGCTACAGATCACAACTGTCTGATAAATACTTGAATGTCTTGCTCATGATCGAAATCACTCAATTTGAACCACAGTTGGATAGAATTATGTCGAAGATGCGCCAGTTTCATGTTTCTAATACTAATCAAGAATAACAAATCACTAGTTAAATATATATGTGTATGCTTTACATTTTAACTGTGTACTGCATCAGATTTTTTTAAATAAATAGTCTGTTTATATAAGATTTGTGGTTCCTACCAAGTGCAAGACTGCACTGGTAGGAACGGCATTGTGCATCACGCACGCCGTATGACCAGATGCTGTAATATGTCGACGCCGTATGACCAGATGCGCACGCCGTATGACCAGATGCTGCACTGGTAGGAACGGCATTGTGCATCACGCACGCCGTATGACCAGTCTGTTTATAGTTATTTATTAACTGTTTTTCGCAAAGTAAGTTTTTGTCTTTGGCCCAAGTAGGTCCAAAAAAATCTATACATGGCCTTCTGCTCGAAATGTTTGGAGACTCCTGATCTAGCTAATTTGACGTTACGCTTTCGTTTATTGTCTTGTCTACGATTGGCTGTTTTGCGGGGGTGTAAACTGGTGACCGTTGGTAAACTTAATTTAATCTTTAATTCGTTAATTGTCCATGACAATCTTGTATTTTTTATTATAATCTGGCGCTACGTGGCGTGTTCTTATATACTGTATAGCGCACACTTTGTTTTCATTTCATTCCAGTTGAGATTTCAGTTGAGTTATTCCAATTGTTCCGTTAGAAGTGATTGGAATCGTTTCTCGTTGTTTTGTGCCTGCGTGGTCGTAGTGTTTGAAGGTCAGATGTTGATGCCTTAAAAATTATTTCTATAGAAATAGAATTGTTTTTGCTTGTGCAATCCAATCCAATTCGATTTTTACTCCGGTTTAAATATTCCCAGTGTATGAAGGTGGCCAGATGCATCTCACTACTTCCGCAATTCTTCGTACACCTTGTCTCCACCTTCAGCGATCTGCCGCATCTTCTTTCCTTAAACCAATCTTCTCATATTTCCTTCAGCTTGTTCCCTCCATTTCATTCTCGGTCGGTTCTGTTTACGTTTTCCATACAATTCATGTACTAATGCTTTCATCAAAACATTTTCCACAGGTCGTCTCAAAACATGACCATACCACCTCACACCATTCGCCCTTGCCAGCTTATCTGCTGCTTCCTTCAATTCCAACATGTCCATCAGTTTAATTCCAACACTGTACAGTATTCTTCTTCTCCACCAACTTTACACCACACATGGCCCTCACCATTGATCTTTCTGCTCTTTTCAAAATAGGTACTTCATTTTCTCTCAAACACTAAGTTTTGCTTCCATATAGCATAGCTGATCTCACATAGTTTTTATATACCTTTATTTTCATCTGCAAAGAAAGTATTTCTCCACACTCTCTGAATTTCTTCTATCCCAATCTTGTTCTTTCAGTCACTGCGGCT
Organism: Diplosoma virens; assembly: GCA_963680785.1. NCBI lineage: Eukaryota > Metazoa > Chordata > Ascidiacea > Aplousobranchia > Didemnidae > Diplosoma > Diplosoma virens. The sequence goes on along the minus strand of OY796880.1, from coordinate 23,874,664 downwards.
TCACATCCTCCACTGCCATTCAAACTATTGCCAAGATAGCAAAATCCCTTTGCAGCTTCCATTTATCACACATGACATCCTGTTGCTTTTCTCCTGCATCATTCGTTGCTTTATCACACTTATTACATATAAAAAATTTTGCGCACTCGGAGTTACTTTCTTTGATTTAGAATACCTTCCTTGAATCCATTGGTTGCATTTTGTACATAAGACTGCGTTTACAGTCACTCTCTTGCCACATATTCTACATGGGTCTATTCTACTCCACATGGCTTCACCCTCTGACCCACGCACCATCACCTTCGTCTTTTCAAGATTTACCTTCAGCCCCTTGCTTTCCAATGCACTTCTTTATTTTAGAAACCTTTCCTTCAGACCCTCCATCGTTTCACTTATCAGTACCAAATCATTTGCGTACAAAAGCTCTTTTATTAGGCGTTCTCTTGCATTCTCTGTTACAACATCTACCACAACTGCAAACAAATAGGTGAGAAAACAGATCCCTGATGTAGAGCAACCGTTACATAAAATTCTTCTGAGAATTTTGATCCAACTTTAACCTTCGTCTTTGAACCCTCATACAGACTCATCACTACTGTCACTAAAATCTCTGGTAGTCCTTTCTTCCTTAGTGCCCATTGCCTTGCATTACTCTTCTTGGAACTCTGAAAAATTATTTGTGTTATATAAAAGTTGGAGTTTCCGCAACAGCTCAAGCTACCTTTGATAAGTTAAATCAATTTATTTAGGAAAATGTTTTTTTGGATTAAACAAAGTGTAATTCATTTACTACTGATGGAGCAGCATCTCTGCAAGGTTCTACCAATGGAGTCGTTTTAAAAAATTAAAAAATGTTCTCTTCTGATTTTGTTTCCTACCATTGTATAATTTATCGAGAGGCATTTGTAGTAAAAAAATTAAGCCGTGAAAAAAGTCTGAAGCTGTGATTTGGCGATTGTTCTTAGCGATATCGTAAAAGTTGTAAATTATTTTGCTCGCTTTGCACAACTGGCTAATAAAATTTAACAGTAACGTTCACATTAAATGAATAATCAAATATCATGTTGGCTTATTGGCTTATAAATAGGCTTATTGTGCTTTTAATTTTTCCAAATAGGATCAGTGTATTTTTATAATTGAGATGACTAGGGTGTACAAGTTTTTGAGTAAAGATTAAAAGGTGCAGCATTTCAAAAAAATTCACCAGCACTGTCTTAGATTTCATATATTTATTTTTACCTGAATCACATTCTCTCGTTTCTGTTGTACCAATTATTGAAGTGAAGCAAAATCCTTCGCCAGGTGAACCTCCTTGGCAATTTCGGGTTCGCGTCTTAACAAAACTTGAGTTTAAGTTTAAAAATATTAACATAAATCCTATAGTGTGTCAATAAGCATTAATTTCATATTTCTAGCCAGTGTCACTTTTTTTTGGTAACTTCAAAAAATGTTTTGTCCCGAGCAAACTTTATGATTGAAAATTAAATTTTCGTATAGTGACTTTTGATTTTTGACTTTTGACTTTTGACAATTTGTGTCCCCCCCAAACTATGCTTTCGATTTTTTAATATTTTATGTCTAGATAATTTTTTTTTTAAATTAGCTAGCTTGATTATTGTTTGCACTTTATCAAGTCAATTTTCAATAGTAATTGTCGTGGCTGTTGAAAATTAGTGCAATGCGGTCGTAAACAGCGAAATACCAATGTGATATTGGTCGAAATCAAATGAGTCTTTGTACTTTTGCACAGTAATGAGTCATTTGCCTCGATGGTAAGAGATCAAACTACCCCTGTGTGTGCATTTTCTCGATCTATTGAATATATTGCAGGCCAAAAGTGATTTTGGTCATATTCATTATTAAAGCAGTGGCAGAGTTAGGAGTAATTCCCTATACTTATCTTTTATAGTAAACTTAATGATTGAAAATTAAACTTTTGTATAGTAACTTTTGATTGAAAGCAAAATCAAGACAAAACAATGTTTGCCACTGACTCATTTGAAAGCCAGGTACGGCTACTTTTTTCGGGTTGTTAGTATCCGAATATTATTCTAAAGAAACGCCGTCAAAGAAAGTTTAAGAATCACTGTTCTAGACGGCAGTTAAAAACTTTTTCTTTCAGACCCAATCATATTCAACTTGTACAAACTATTAAATGTTTATTATTGATTTTTATTCATAAAATTTTTATTAATCATCGATTTACGCATCTGCTTGCATTTTATTGCGACTAATCACTGACAGGATATTGGTGTTCGTGTTTGTAAGTGCAAAACTGATTACTTCAACTAAATGTAGTAAAAAAATTTCTTGCTACCGATATTCCAGGTCCGCAAGATGAAGAGCAAGGCCCCCATGTTGCCCAACCTCCCCAAATTGCGCAAGGATTTACGAAGCAAGTTTCAGTTGCTGTTTCTCGTTCTCCCGTGCAAGATTGAAAGCGTTCTCTCGACCTAGTTCCGAATCCACAGGTTGCACTGCAAGATGTCCAATTTGACCATTCTGACCAAGTACCTGTAACATACAACTTGTAAATCAAATTTATATTAATTTGCTTTATATAGAAACGCCTAAAAATAATATGTTGGCAAGAAAAATAGAAGAATTTCAATTACCAGTAGGCCTATTGAATATTTTCATTTAAGTTTGAAAAAGTTGTATAAATAAATGCACAAAATAGCATAATCAGTATTTTAACGCAGGTAATATTCAACACTTAATCTTAAAAAGTTTTGTTCTTCATTTGAATCTTTGACGTTAAAGTTAAAAAATGATTAAAGACAAATGTTTATTCTTTAATTAAAAATTGAAATGTTGTGAATAATGGCCGATTTATATATGTATATTGATTTGGTGAGTAGTTTTAACTAACTTTTTGCATTAATCATAAAAACTGTCAAACGACTGACATGAAATAAACATTCTAAACCTGCACTTAGGTTCCATTTTTAGTTTCTTGGTGGCTTTGTTGATTACCTTTAATTTCGTAACTTTTTTTTATTGTCTATTCAAAAGCAATATGTTTTTCAATTTCTACTACTATTGTATAATTGAATCAAAACTAAATGTTTTTACAAATAACTTGCCGAGAAACAAATTCATGCCAAGTGTCACACTTCATTACTAATAATTTTTCATAACGGTGTAGTTTATTCCCGTTAAAAGTAATCCAAAGTTTTATTATGAAATATTAATCGCGTCGCTGTGAATCGCTAATCTTTTATTGCATAGTAAATACCTCGATTCGCTTGACTTATTTCTTGTCCTTTTCTCTTTTCATCGACAGTAATGACGTAATATATTTTTGCCAAGCTTTGCTATAGCTCGCTAATTGTAGAATATTATGGCGCACTCGAGCGCAGCGCTTTCTCCAGGAAATTCGGGTTGAGTCTCGAATATACTAGTAAATTTGCGTCACGTGGTGTTTCTCTACATATACGCTCGCTAAATCGCAATCACACAGACGAAAAGCATACGAATACGAGAGGGACGCATAAAGCGAGGGCGTCGCTTTGAGAAAGGGTAGAAGTTGTGGCGAGTGTTGAAGTTATTTTGCGCCAATGTTTTTGGAGTTGTGTTCTACGGAGGTAGAATTATTTTGTGTTGATTGAACCAAGTTCTAGCTTTGATTTCGCTTTGCAGTGTGGCAAAGCGCGAAATAGAAACTTCGTCGGTCGTGATTTTTTGTAATACATTCGTTCTTATTAGAGATAGTGGTCCCTGTTTGCTGTGAAGAAGAGTCTTCAACGGATCAATCCGAGCTTTCGTTCAAACCAACTGTATAAAAGCTTCAGGCTCATAGCAGGCTACTTCTCGAGCCGGAATAAAATAAAATTTAGACACAGCTTTGTTTCAGCGCATGTATTCGGGTTACCTAGCTTGTCGTCGTCGTCATCGTTTGAAGGGCATCCGCAATTCGGTAAAAGAGCGAGACCCCATTTGTGCATAGACGAATGGAATTGCCCAAAACCAGTCCGCAGGCGGTTGAGCCTAACCCAAGCTGCTCGGGGTAAGCCCATCCCAACAGGCCTGGCACCGGTTCTGGGCACAAACGCACGGAGCCTGGAAACATTTTCACAGTACTCCGTGTTCCATTTGTGATTTTTCCATTCAGAAGTGCGGATGCCAAGTCTGGCAAGGTTGTTCAATAGATTCCGCGCAGCTGGCACAAACGGGTGTCTGGATCCTAGTCTCACTTGGCGAGTATCTTAGGACCCACTTAAAAGACCATACAAGATATGATTGGGGTCCAGAAATACACGGTGAGCCAAGGAGTGTGTCGCTCCCAGTCGGCGAAGCTCAACTGGCTGGATGCCTGAGAGTATAGGTAGGTGGTCCGTTGGAGTGGGACGCAGGCATCCAGTAACTATGCGCAAGGCGTCATTCAAGACACTGTCGATGAGGCGAGTGTGAGCACTGCGACACCAGACTGGCGCACAGTACTCAGCTGTTGAGTAGACTAGAGACAAGGTGGCTATGCGTAGTGTTTTAGCACCAGCACCCCATCCCGAGCCCACGAGTCGCCTCAACAGTGTGACGCGCGAGGATAGTTTTTTGTGCAATGCCACCAAATAGTGACGAAACGTGAGCGATCTGTCCAGTTTTACCCCAAGATAAGTAGGGGTTGAACAGAACGGTAAAAGTCTACCATTGTTGTAGACCTTTAGCTCACGTTTGGCCTCTCGGTTATTTAAGTGAAAGGCTGCCGTCACCGTCTTAGTGTGACTGAGGTTCAACCTCCAAGTCTGAAGATACGCTGACAGTGTGGACATGTCTTGGCTTAAAGTCCCCTCCAAGTCCTTCCAGTTTCCAGAAGAATGCAACAATGCTAAGTCATCAGCATAAGCAAACTTTCTGGAAATCATGGAAGGAAGATCGTACGTGTAGATGTTAAATAGGAGGGGGGCCAAGACCGATCCCTGAGGAACGCCGTTTTTAAGACGGCGTAGCCTGCTTTGCTTGCTGTCACCGGTGGTAAGGGTAAAACTTCGATTTCGGACAAGCTCCATAATCATTTTGACCATGTGCTTATCCGGAAGTAGTCTCAGCAGCTTGCAGGTAAGGCCACGGTGCCAGACAGTGTCATAAGCAGCTGTCAGATTGACAAATACCACACCGGCCTTCTTTTTAGCCTCAAAAGAATCCTAGATGTTACCTAGCTCAACTGGTCCTTTAGCATTCCCGAACAAAACTTGTGACACCAAGGCATAATGGGAACATAAGTCCTACCCGTATCTGTGTTGCACAGTACTGTTTGAAACATATCGGGAAGTCCACATGTATGAGACCTTTGACGAGTGCGCGAGCCTCTTCCACAAGTCGCTGTGCATGGGCTCCAAGATTGCCATTCGGTATACCGACCTGGGTCAGTGTTGCATTCGATTGTGTCTGACTGTAAGCCAGTGCATGGGTTGAACCTGGTTCTGTAATTAAAATGAAATATAAGTCAACAATCAGCAAAAATACAGTGAAGTAAAACTTCCATAAATACATTTTCAACGCTTTTGCTAATAACTAGAAACAAACATAGTCGGCAGCGTGGTCGAGTGGTTAAAGCACCGGGCTGATGATCAACATGGTCTCGGTTCAAAACCTACTTGCGCCATTCTGTTGTGTCCTTGGGAAAGACACTTTACGGCACTTTCCCCTGCTTGGTGGTCTTGGCAAGCAGTTCTAAATTGCAGTAATATCTCAACTAAATTACTAGCGAACAGCAATATCTTGGCATCTCCGGAAGCAGGTCGGGGTATTTGCTTACCCTATGTATTAGCGCCTCCGTCGCTTTCCTGCGAGTCAGGAGGATAAATATAGAGACAAAAAAAAAAAAAAAAAAAAATTATAAAACTAAAAAAACTTTTGACTTTATCTAAACTTAACAATTTTTGCCTATAGAAGTTTTATGGACAAACTTTGGTTTTAATGTTGTAGGAACTGCAAGTCACAGCAATTTTGAAAATTAATTATGATATTTTTTCGTTTAAAAATGTTTTTTAATCCTTAAAAAATCGGGGCCGTCCCGCCAAAATCAGGACGTATGGTAAGCGTAGGATTAGGGTTAAGCTTCAAAATTCTGATCAAAACCAAAAACTTTGTATGAAGAGTTTTGTATGAAGTCCTTGATTTGATCACTACGAGCGTATTTAAAAATAACTTCATACAACAATTATGATTTTTGATGCAAATGGTTCAATAACAAACACGCGCAAAGAGTGATATTTAATAAACTCTTTAATTGAGAGTAATTCTTTATTTTCACCAAATTTTAAAATTGTAAACATTTATCCAAACCGTAGTTGTTTTATTGCAAGCAAAATTGTTATAAAAAGGTTAGCATGGGAATTATTCTAATTCTGCCATGCATGCTTTAGTTTAACGAATATGACCAAAATCAACTATGGCCTCTAAAATATTCAATCTATCGAGAAAATGCATACACAGGGGGTGTTTGATCTCTCACCATCAAGAGAAATGACACATTACTGTGCAAAAGTACAAAGACTCGCTCATTCTTAAGACTACTGAGTGCACTTTACCCAGTTTATTTTCATCGGGCCGCACGCCGCCCCCTGAACAATTTTACACAATTCAAGTCTTGTCGATCATAAGCAGCGGCAACTTTCTATAACTAGGCATGGCGAGCTTATGGGATAGAGTCTAGGGTTGAGACCAATTCCAAATGAAGGGTTTTTTTTAGGAACACCATGATGTTGGGAGGAAAATAAAAAAATCAGAGACCGATTCCAAGGGAAGACCTTTTTTTTATTTTTTAGAGAACACTATGATTTTGGAGTGAAAATAGGAAAATCGGAGACCGATTCCAAGGGAAGACCTTTTTTTTTTAGAGAACACCACGATTTGGAACAATTTTTAGCCGGGTGAAGCCCGCAAGCTCGAACAATTTTGAAAATATGCCCGCAAGAGTGAAGTTGGACCACCCTGGACTAGCTGTTGAAAATTAGCCCATTGCAATCTTAAACAGTAAAGTGCCAGGGTTGGTCGAAATCAAATAAGTCTTTGTACTTTTGCCCAGTAATGTGTCATTCATCTCGGTGGTAAAAGGTCAAATTACCCCTCGTCTGCAAGTTTGCCTCTAATGCTGTTGCGCCCATTTGGAGCATATTTCAAACAATATAAAACTTTAATGCAAAGGAACCAAAATAACTGAAACTTTGAGGAATGATGATATATACAGTAGATTGATATGTCGACCAAGTTTCTTGAAATTTTATTGATGTTGATAAGATTTAATAAAATTTGTATGCGTTCTGTTTTTTGGGTCGCCCTGTATCTGTAACGTCCGTGAGCATTGAAGGAAGACCAATGGAAGGGTCTACTCCATGCAGATGGTTGGGCGTCAGTGGCAAATCCGCATCTACATTTATAGATACATCATTCAGAGGATGTGAATTTATCATCGCCTCCACTTCAAGAAGCAAAGTGTGTAAAGCATCATCATCATCCAGATTTTTTTAAGAAGTCAGACTTTCCAGGAGTTCTCAAACAGTTCTGATCAATCGCTCCTATGCGTCACCTATGTGGCTAGCTCCAGGAGGATTAAACTTCTACTGAATTCCCTTTTGACGAAGATTTGAATTGATATGCTCCTTGTTCCATGCTTCAGTAGACTGTCGTAACACCTTTTCCGATCCCAAAAAATTGGTTCCATTATCGGAGTATACGACTCAATAGGTACGCGACGCGTTATAAAACGCCGAAAAGCATTTAAAAACAAATACACTGTCAAATCTGAGGCTACCTCAAGATGCACAGCATGAGTAGTCATTCTCGTGAAAATGCATCCATACCTCTTTATTTCGCTTCTGCATTGCTTAATGCAAAATGGACCAAAATAGTCTATTCCAGTGTGCGCAAATGGAGTGTCAAACATCTGTAGCCTAGCTAGTGGCAAGTTAGCCATGATTTGGGCTTCAGGCTGGGCTTTTCGTCTTTTGCACAAAAGACACTACTTAATCACCTGCTTCACAGTGGCTTTGGAATTGACCACCCAGAACCGCTTCATCAAATTTTTCAATGTAGCGTTGACACCTTGGTGTCCTATTGATCGGAATGGTAGCTGTGCACAATCAAATCTGTCCAACCATGCTTAAACGGTAAAATCACCCGGGTGTTTGATTTCAAAGGGTAATTTGGCATTAGCCAGACGACCGCCAACACGCAACATTCCTTCGATTAATATCAGGTTTAGCTGATAAAGTCCAGTAGCCTTAAGCAACTTATCACTAACTCTCGATCCTTCAAATTTGGCACCATTCCGAAAAACTTCTTTGCATATAGTTTACCAGCTCCGCTGTTGCAACTTTCAGTTCATCAGAAGTTAATTGGAGATCCAAAATTGACACGAGATTCAAGCCCTCAAACGCAATTTAACAAATGGACATAACAGTCATGCAGTCAATCAGGATCATAACAGTCATGCAGTTGCTACTTTCAGTCTATAGAAGAACGAAAAATAGGCAATAAGCTTATCACAAGCCAAAAGCAAACCAGGAGTTGTTACGTGAATCAGTATTGAAACAAAACCCTTTCTTTTTAATTGTAAACTTGTAGAAATTGTCATCATTCAACTTTGCATCAAACTGTTGTGGCCAATCGCTGGCCAATTTTTTCAAAAAGTCCGGGCCACAAAACCATGCTTTGTTGGACGCTAACGTATCAGCAGTACAGCCACGCGAAGCGAGATCAATTGGGTTCAAGGCGGACGGTACATGGCACCAATCGTAGGCGCATGTACAGCGTTGAATTTGCGCCAAACTATTCCTCGAAAAAAATGGAAATTTTTTATTTTCAGCTTTCAGGCTTTGCAACACAATGGTGGAGTCAGTCCAATATATGCAAGGACATAAATGTAACTCCAATTTAGTACGAACAAACTTTGCAAGTTTCGCGGCTTCCAGAGCAGCCTCCAATTCTAATCTAAAATAGTATGTTTTTCCGATCCGGCAAGCAAAGATTTTGCCATAACCAGTAAACAGTGCACTTGTTTATCACGATCCACATATGGCATGTCACACACAGCACCACGCGCCACATTTGAGGCATCTGCAAACGTATGTAACTGAACATCGTTAACATCGCTTATTGGCTTTACATAACGAGGAACTACAAAATCCTTCAGACCGCACTAACTCTTCTTTCCTAATGCACGGCATCCGTTGGAGGTACAGGTCCATCCCACTTAATCTTATCATGACACAACTTTTCTGAACAGCAGCCTTGCTTCAAGTACGATAGGGGATAAAAAAACCCAAAGGATCAAACACAGCATTGGTGATAGAAAGCAAATTTCTACGAGTTGGCGGCTTATTCCGCAGATTAATGAGAAACTGAAAGTCATCACTTTGTACATTTCATCTCATCCCTAATACTCTCTCACTCGCCACATCCCCGATCTCGATTTCAACATTACTTGAGCTCTTTCTTCACATGGATGGTAGAGATCCACTTAGTTAATCGAAGTCCCCCACAAGCAAGCAGATGTTGGAGGTCTTTAATTAGCCTTATACCTTTGTTCTCGTCCGCTACTGTTATCAAACAATCATGGACATAAAAGCTCTTTTTAACAATTTCGGCTACATCAACGCCATAGTTCTTTCCAAATTGCTTGTCAGTCTCTTACAGTGCAAAAGCTACACAACTTGCCGAAGACTTTGCTCCAAAGAGATGAACAGTCATCCGGTAAGGCAAAGGTTCTTTACTAAGATTACCCTGGGGCCACCACAGGAATCTTAGGCAATCACAGTCTTCAGGTGCACACCTAACCTGGTGAAACATGCCCTCGATGTCAGATGTCAGAAACAATAGCTATCCACTCCTTGTGGAAGCGCAAAAGTACTCCAATCAGTCGGTTGACAAGATCGGGTCCCTTAATGAGCTTTTCATTAAGACTAATACCCTTACTTTTGGCTGCGCAGTCGTACACAATTTTGACTTTGTCAGGTTTATTGTGGTTCAACACCAGGTGATGCGGAATGTACCAGACACGGCTTGAGGAGCCTCGCTCTTCTTTTGGCACTACTTCTGCATAACTTTTGTCAAGCACTCTTTGCATCTCTTGGGTATATTTTATCTTCAACACATCATCTTGTTCAAGTCTCCGCTTCACGCTTTCTAATCTCCGTTTAGCGATATCCAAGCTGTCAGGCAATTTTACAGAAGCGTTTTTCCATAGCAGCGGAAGTTGGGAGTGTCCATCCTTGTGAACGATTGACTTACTCAAGCAATTATAAGCTACCACATCCTCTGCAGAATATTTTGACCCTAACTCACGAACTTCACAATTTGTTTTTAGTCATGACATCAGACTGTCTACGTCTGCAGCATCTATCCCTTCCGACGGTGATATAAGTTCTCCCTCTGCAGTCACAAGTAAACCCTCCATAACATCAAAATACTCTGGAGCACATCCACCATTGAGAAAAAGATTGGTACAGGGCGACACAACACTTGCGTCCAACTTTCGTCCTTTAAGAAGCCACCATAGCGGTGTCCTTATTGCATAAGGACTCGAGCGAAGATCTGGGGAAACTAGTGTTTTTACAGGAAACTAGGCCAAATAGTGATCGTTTCCTGTCAGCAAAGAAACCGTAGCATGGTCAAGTCTAGGAAAAGTGACACCCTGAAGATGGTCAAAGCTTTCCAAATTACACAGCACATTTCTGCTTTCTGAGTTCACTGGTATGTGCTCAATTACGGCTACTCTACTCCATCTAAAGACTTTACCGAAAAAGAGAATGTCTCCGACTGCAAACGTTCTGAACACTTAGTAGTCAAGCAGTGGTGTGCGAGTGACCTCTGAGACTAATCATGCAATTGGCATGCTAAAACCGGGTCATGAAATCGGGTATTTCATGGGTAGTCAATGAGTAAGACATGCATTATATTTATGGTAGGAAAAGAATTCTTTGTGCGATCCTAATTTTTAGTGCTAATGTCATGGAGTTCAAGAACCATTTTCGTCTTAGATTCAGGGTGATCTCTAAACAAAAAAAGGTCATCACTTTTAAAAAAAAAGGTCATCACTTCTAACCAGTCTCCGATTTCTTACTTTTCGTCCTAAATTCACGATATTCTCTAAAATAACACAAAAAAATAGGTCTTTGTCTCGGATCGGTCTCAGATTTCATCCCAAACAAGTAATATTTTTCATCGAATTCAACAATATTTACCTTATCGCGAAACGTTCGTCATGCAATTCTTAAAAATTTGGTCATGCAACGCATGACTTGTATCCCTTGACCGCACGCCACTGCAGTCAAGGTCTCCACAGAGGTTTCGAACTTTAAGCCAGTTCCACACAAACCTAGCGCATCAATTAATGATGGTTCACAGAAAGACATCGACGATCCGGGGTCCAACAAAGCATAAGTAGCAACCTCTACTTCTTCACAACACACAAGAACAGGAACTATATCTAGGAAGGAACGAGAAGCTCGGCCAATCGAGTCAAGAGCGTTTACTATTGCCGTGCTACACATGTTTCTACGGACGAGGGGAATGACTCGTCTAAACATGCGCAGTCAGGTATTCGAAGATTCAAATTGTCTTGGATCAACAAAGGTTTAATGGCGTTTGAAAATTTGAGATACAAAACATTTTCGGGTACACAATTTTTAGCCACGAAACTATTTGAAATCAGAAAACAATTTATCTAGAATTAACAAATGATCTAGACCTTATTCAAATAGAAAAAAATAATACAAAGGATTAATGGAAAAACACAAACACATAAACAGTTATTACAAAACATACCTAATCCTACTCTAGCTAAATCAGCGTATGAACAAACACTAACCTAACACTAAACTAGCTAAGCTAAAATTGACCAAGTTAAAATGGATGAAAAAAACTCAAGATAATTTACGGCGCTATAAACTGAAGGAAACAAAGCTTTTTAAGAACAAAAATCGCGCCGCGAGAGATCGAACAGAGAAAACAAATTACAATAATTACGCCGCGAGAGATCGAACAGAAAAACAAATTACAATAATGATTAACTAAGTAGAAGAATTAGCGACGCGAGTTGAAATCCAATTTTTTTTTTTTTTTTTTTTTTTTTTTTTTTGCTGAAGATTTTTTATTTTTATTTTTTTTTTTTTTTACAAAAGGTAAAAGCAATTCAGCAATATAATAATTGAGAAAATTAAGCAAGCATATACATGTAATTAGTTCAATTAAAAGAATGTAATTAGCATCAACTCTGTTATTTAGCAATATACTTATATTTTTTTTGAGATTAGACATGTAAATTGTTTTGATGAGTAAATAATTGCTATTTCGTATATTTCGTTTCATATCATCACTCTTTGTAGTAATTCCAACTTTATTTGTTATCCAGTTTCGGAAATCTTCTTGAAGATTTTTGAAGATTTAATTTTATAAACTTCTCGTAGTTTCGATTTATATATTAGTTTGTATAAGATCTTCGTATAAAAGATTGTAATTATTCGTGCATTGGTTCCATCCAATTTTTATTTGCTGTTCTATTATCTTTTTTGAAGTAATCTTCTTTATCAACCATTTTTATGATTTAATCAACAAATTATTTCTTCCTTTTTTTCTTTTATCTTCCTTCTCTGTTTTCTTTTTGTTTTTTTTATAAGTACAAGGCGGTTTACATAAACACAGTATACTAAAAAAAAAGAGGAAGAAAGGTGCATTCAATAGTGCATGTGTGTGGATATATATTTTATATGTGAAGGTGCAAGTGTATAGGTGCATAAAATTATGAGCTGTGTGTATTATTATGTTTGTGTGAGTGTGTGTGTGTGTGTGTGTGTGTGTTTGTGTGTGTGTGATGTGCTGAAAAAAAAAAAAAAAAAAAAAAAAAAAGAAGGTAGTAAGTAGAAAAATTTCTTAATTTCTTAACATGGTTTGTAAAAGGAAACAGCATATATACTTCTTTTGCTCATAATCCATTATTACAGTTATTAATGGAGGGGGTATTTTATATAACACCCTACATTAATATAGAATTACATATTGTGTAATAGATTAAGTGTTATGTGCAGTTAAATACAATTAAAAGCTTTATAAAATACAATTACAAAACACTATTATACAAAAAAGAAAAAAGAATAAGAACAAAAAATAACAGTAATTTATTATTCCTGTTTTTCTCTCTCCCTTCTTTCTTCCTTGTAGTTTGTTAATAAAGGATTTATACCACACCAAACCCTTCATTAAAGTAAAATTAATATATGTATAATGTAAGAGGTAATATAGAATATAAATTAGAAAGAAATAAAATGATACAAAATATTATATTCTACATACAATGATACAGTAATCATACAAGAAATAATAATAAATTTATTAATGGAGGGGTTATATTACATATGATCCTCCATTAATATACAATTACATCTTTTAGAGTGAAACAAATATTACGTATATTAACCATAGTTTGTTAAATAATGGGTTTATTTTACACAAAACTTTCTGTTAAAACAAAATTGTTATATTTACAATGAAAAAGGTAGTATAGAGAATAAGATAGAAAAAAAATTGAAAAAGATATAGAATATACACAATTTATATAGAATACATTGAAACATAGATATATACATACACATATATATATATAGATACTAAAAATTAATTTACTAATTTAATTGCAAAGAGAAATTTAAAATTTTTTTATAATCAAACAAACAAAGTACATTATTCAATAGTATGGGTATTATAATATCAAATAATACAATATATAGTGAAAAAAGAAACAACATCATTTTTTAATGTTATAGAATTTTAATAGGTTTATGTTGTAATTTCTAAACTTAGGGCATTTTCTATAGTAGACCCTCTATTTAAAGTACATACAAAGTCATAAAGGGATTAAAGTACATACAAATACACATAGTCAATTACGTATCCACTCCAAATATAATAAATTCAAATACAGTTGAAAAAAGAAACATAAAATTACAATCTGATATGTTGTAAATTAGAAATGGTTATAATGCAATTTATTTATTTTTCATTACAGTTTATTAATAGAGGGGATGTATCACACCAACCCCTTCATTAATATAAATTTACACTATGTACAATAAAAAAATATTAGATACAGTTAAATATAAAAGACTTTATAGTCATATAAGAAAAAACCTTGTGTAATTTATTAATTTTTAACTATCGTTTATTAAAGAAAGGTTACACAATATCTTCCATTATTAAATTTATAATATATACAATGAAAAAGGTAATGCGGAGAACATAATAAAAGGTCTGAAAATAGTACAAAACATGGAGATGATACATCATAAGATAAAGGATAATTTGAAAAATATAGTAATAAATAGAAACATAGTATTTTTCAGTATAAACAATTGAAATTAATATATACTATTTGGTACTATGGGTATTATAATAATATTGAAAAAAAAAGAAAAAGAAAACATTATAAACAATATTATTTTATAATGTTGTTTATAATAAAACATTTAAGACAAATATATTTACTTCACAATTTATTAATAGAGGGCATCTTCTATAAAAGACCCTCTATTAATAAGAAATTACAAATATAAAAAAGTGTATACAATTAAACATACTTTTTCAGTAATTACATTTTATACACATATTGTTAGTAATAATCCAAAAGGTTATATTTTCCAAATCATAAATATCACCAACTCATAATGTTATTTATGATTGTTTCAATTATAATTTACACAATTAATTTAATAATTTCACAATTACAAGTTGGGACAACTTGTAATTGTGATTATAATTTTTATGTTAAATACATTGATACATACACATTCAAAAAATTACAATTACAATACAAAACTAAAATTACAAATTATAAACAGCATTATTTTATGTTGTTTATAATAAATCATTTGTTTCAATAAATTCTTATGCATAATCTATTAATGGAGGGCATCCCTTATAGAAGACCCTCCATCACTTCAACAAGATTACACATATTTGTAATTATGTACAGTTAAGTCCTTTTATGATTGTTTCAATTATGATAATTTGCACAATTAATTTAGTAAATTCAGAATTATAAGTTGGGACAACTTGTATTGTAGTTGTCCCAATATCAATTACATATAAAATTTTCATTATGTTTTAAATAATATATTGTTGGAATTATTTATTTTAGCTTCTTTATGTCTGGTATTTATAATTTCTAGTAAGTATTTTTGAAATTTTAAGTTATCCCAATTATTAATTGGATATTGGTCTAGTTCTTTTTTTTTTTCAATTAGAATAACAAATTACAATAATGATTAACTGAGTAAAGAATTAGCGACGCGCGTTCAAATCCAACAAAAACGGTAAAGTAAAGTTTTTAACGGAAACAAAAAACAATTTAAAACATATAATAATCTTTTTGCCAAGCTGGAGGTTTTATTGTTCGCCTTCTTGACGGGACCTCACAGCTTGGCGCATCATCCGTCGCAACATCCTCGCCGCCTTGACTGCACTCGGTTGGTGCAATCAAATCAGGAAAGTTTCTTGTTGAAATTGTTTCTTCACCGGACTCGAGCAAATGTAGACGTTGAATCGGCCTCGTCAGGAGTCCAGATTTGGTTTTTAATTTAAATGTTCGCATCAGACCATCTTTTCCTGGAATTGCCTCAACAATTTTTCCCATCGGCCAGGTGGGACGAGAAGTGTTCTCTTCGGTAATCAAACAGATGTCACCCACTTTGGGAGCAGCCTCTCCCGAATGCCATTTTTGACGAACCGCTAAGGAAGGCAAATACTCTCTTGACCACCGCTTCCAGAAGTGTTGTAACAAAAGTTGTAAATGGAAATATCTTCGACTCAATTTAACTTTTGACGAAATGGATGGAACAGATTTTAAAGCCCGACCAATTGCTAAATGACTTGGAGTAATCGCTTGAAGATTGTTTGGATCACTTCCCAAATATGTAAGTGGTCTTTGATTTAAAGCTGATTCAATGTCAGTCAAAATGGTATACAATTCGGAATAGTTCAACTTTGCTTTACCAAGAACCTTTTTTAAAGGCTCTTTCAACGGTCGATTTAGTCTTTCATAAAATGCACCACGATGTGGACTACGCTCGGTAATAAATTCCCAAATAATGTCATTTTCGGTAAGGTATGATTGTATCGAATTATCCGCAATAACACTTTCACGAGTGGAAAATTTTAAAATCTGATTCGCTTTTTTAAAGGTTAATTGATTATCACTAATAATTTTGCGACACTTTCCACGGCAATTAATCATACGTTTCAAAGCAGATAAAAAGTCTTCGTTAGACATATTATTTGTTAATTCGAGATGAATCATACGACTATGGGTACAGGTAAAGATACATATGTAAGCTTTTCTCATAGTTTTACAATCATATCCTTTTAGGTGAATCGGTCCGGTAAAATCAACGCCAACATCAGAAAACGCAAAAGCCGGACAAACCCGCTCTTCGGGAAGAATTCCCATCTTTTGTTGCAAGGGCTTTGTTTTAGCATGTCTACACACCACACACCGTTTACATACTCTTCTCACCTCTTCACGAATATGCAAGATATGGTACCTCTCCCTTTAAATAGCGATGGTTGTGTCTTGAGGAGAATGGTGATTCTTTTGATGGACGTGGAGGATCAATAGTTCCACCAACAAGTTTTTATTTGGAAGGATGATAGGATACTTGTTGTATTCTGGCAAATCGAAAAGTTTAAGTCGATCTCCTGCAATAATCAAATTTTTTTCAAAATCAAATTGCGGGTCCATATTTTTAAACCGACAGGACGAAGAAGGCTTTCCCGAACTCTGCAATTCAAAAAAATTATCCGTAAAATTACACTTTTGAACCAGAGAAAATAAAAAATACTCAGCGTTTTTATACTCTTTAGGGCCTATAAGATTCGGTCTGCAGGTATGGTCAAGTTGTTTGTTGACAGGATGCCTCCATCGCAAAATTCTGGCCACCAGACGAACTACTTTAGAGTAGCTCGAATATCCTCGAAAAAACTCTTCGTAAGGCAAGGTAGCAGACAAAGCAAATGTTTTCACTTTAGCAGCTTCTTTGACACAAGCATCACTAGTAGAAGCTTCCAAAGAGCAATAACCACCGTGCTCCGAGGGCCACTCAAACTTATACTTACTAAGCCAAGGCGGACCTTGCCAGTAAAGTTGGTTATCTTTCAAATCGGATAACTTCATTCCTCGACTGTGTAGATCGGCAGGATTTTCAATTCCAACGCAATGACCCCAAACTGAGAAAGAAAAAGAGTCATGAATATCTTGTACTCTATTCTTGACGAAAGTCTTCCAAGAAGAACTAGGCTTAGAAATCCAAGCCAGCACGATTTTTGAATCCGACCACAAGTATACTTCGTCGATAGTCCTTTGTGTCTTCAACGCATCTAAAATAGAACGAACTAATTTAGCAAGACTATGAGCAGCCATCAATTCAAGTCGTGAGATTGATACCGGTTTTACAGGTGCCACCCTAGTCTTGGCCATTAAATATGATACTTTAATAGTGGTAGCAGATTCTATTCTTAGATAAGTGACAGCTGCATATGCATTTTCTGATGCATCACAAAATTCATGAATCTGCATGCTATATGGAGGTTCAACAGTTAAAAAAGGACATCTGGGGACTTTAATACTTTCAATTTCCGACAATTTCTTTACCCATTCTTGATATTCCTTGGCGTTGTCTTCTGGCAAAGGCTCATCCCAAGAAAGACTTTTCTGCCATAGCTTCTGGATTAAGATCTTTGCCCGAATAGTAAATGCTGCCAAAAATCCAAATAAATCAAATATCTGACCAACTTTACTTAAAACCGATTTCTTCGTAAAAATTGCGTCAAATTTTAATAGTTTTTCACTAACCTTGCAATAAAAGTGATCTTTCAAAGTGTCCCATTTTAATCCAAGAGAAGTGGCTTCACCAAAGTCTTTATTATCGAAGTCCAAAACTAGATTAGGCAGCCTTTGTTCTTCTGGAATGAAAGATAAACCTCCGCGGAGTTAGAAGCAAACTTCAAAATTTCCCAACCTCCAGATCGGAAAAAATCAACCAAATCATTTTGCATTTTTACCACTTCCTCAACCGTATCACCACCGAAATGAATATCGTCCATGTACAGTACATGTTTTGCATCAACCAATCATGAATATGAGTGCCGTATCGAGAAACGATATTATCAGAAAGGGAATGACATAAAACAGATTGAATGGCAAGAAACGGACGGGAAGTCACACCAAACATCAACCTTTGCATTGCATAAATCTTTGGTTGAATATTTGAATTACAATCTCGCCAGAGATATAACTGATATCGCTGATGATCGGGAATGACCGCGGTTTGACAGAACATTTTCTGAAGATCTCCGTTAAGAGGAAATTTGTGCATTCGGAATCTCAAAAGAACGGCAGCAATATCGGAAAGAAGATTAGGACCTTTCAGCAAATAATCATTCAAAGAGTTACCATTGGGATCTTTAGCATTGGCATCAAAAAATATTCGGACCTTTGTTGAAGAGCTTGACTCTTTAAAAACAGGATGATGAGGAACACAATACCTTGGTTTGTCTTTAATAGCCTTTAACTCTTCTTTTGTTAATTCTCTAGCAAACCCACACTTAACATAATCTTCAATCGCCGTTTTGTAGGCAGCACGCTTCAGCTCATCTCGTTTTAAGCTTTTCTAGCAAGAAATTAAACGTGTTCTTGCTTGGGAGTAATTGGAGAGTAACTCTGGAGAGTTTTCCTTAAAGGGTAAGGCAACAACATACCTATTGTTACTAAAACTAACAGACCCTTCGAAAGAACGTACAGCGTCTCTCTCCTCCTTAGATTCCATATTCCAAAATCCTTCCAACAGTTTCTCGAGCTTAGAGCATGGAGAGGCATCAGTTGCAGTCAAAGCCATGCATTTACGACTTTCTTTCGCTTTCAAACGTTGAATGTGAAAGGGTCCAGCTAAAACCCATCCAAACATGGTGTCTATGGCATAAAGTGCCGTTTCCGCAACAACTGGACCGACAATGCTTCCCTGCATTAAGTAAAAGTAGTATCTGCCTCCAAGCAGTACGTCAATTTTTGATGTTCGTCTCGGAAATGGATCAGCCAATTTTAATCCCTTTAAATGAGAACAACAATCATTATCAAAGTCAATTTGGTGTAAAGGAGAACAGATTGAGCCATTCTGGACATGAGCTTCAACATGGAGTTTTTCTTGACTTTCAGATTCAATGGGACAAAGCAGAAAACGCACAAGATTCATGTGGTGAATACTGGGGCTACCTCCGAAACCTTCAATGCTCAAAAAATCGGTTCTGGCAGAATCAATTCCCAAGTCATCAACCACCTTTTTTGTCACGAAACTTTTTTGAGAAAAAGAATCAAACCCAACACTTACCAGTTTTTCCTCTTCATGAAGCGCCTTCAATTCCGAAATATAAGAGTTTGCCACAACCAGCTCACTTAAACAAAGCTCCTTAGTATGTTTCAAATTACTTAAAATGGGTTCTTGCATTTCTTCTTCCAGTTGATCAACTTTCTCACAGACAAAGCTGCGCAAATCATTCATAGCTCCCTATACGGCCTTAACCATCACTTCAATCTCATAAAATGGGCAATAGTTTTCCCGTTGACTACACAAACCTTGAATCAAATTAAGTGCTTTATCATCTAGTCGGCAAAATTTACGCTGAACAGCTTCTGGAGAACTACAACTGGAAGACGTTTTCCCACCTTTCAATTGAAGATCAGCCATGAAATGAAGCATATCATATCGTTCTTCTTTAGCACTCTGACAAATTTCCTCCAATTCTAATTTAAACCGTCGTTCGGCAGCTTCTTGATGCTGTCGCTGTTGTTCCAGATATTGTCGCTGTTGCTCTTGCATCATTTGAAACATCAGCAAAAACTCGCTTTTATTGGAAGTTCCAGCTCCTTCTTTATTAGCAGAATCCATAACAAACTGTAATCAATAAACTCAATTTCAGCAGCAAACTTTATTCAAATTGTTTTGTATTGTCAATCAACAAAACTCAATTTCAGCAACAAAACTTTAAATTGTTTTGTATTGTCAATTAACAAAACTCAATTTGTTTTTGTATTGTTTTAACAAAACTCAATTCTTAACAAAACGAAATTGTTTTGTATTGTCAATACAAAACAATTTGAATAAACTCTGACACGATTCCACATCACACATCCTTTTACTGTTGCAATTCTTTACTCCATGCCCAAAAAGTAAGCACCGGAAACACAAATACCTCCTGCCAACAACCGCCTTTTGCTCACTTATTGTCTTGCTTTGAAAATCTTTGTGTTTGTCAGCTAGTGTGGCTGGCCGCAACAAGCACAGCTAAATTCGTCTTTAGGCACGCTGGACTCATGCTTAGTAAAACTATCCATTAGCTTCTGTTGTGCTACTGCAGTGGTTTTCAACCGGGGTTCCGTCAGAACAGTTCAGGGGTTCCGCAAGTTGTCTGTGGAAGATGAACTTCGTATGTGTCTATCAAAAACACGACCCAATCTTAAAAGAGTTGTGCAAGAAACATTCGGCTCAAGTTTCTCATTGAATTTTTTACGAGAATAAATGTAATTTTTTACAGTTTGTATTAATAATTTCAGAGACCGATTCCGAGTGAAGACCTTTTTTTTTTAGAGAACACCCTGATTTTGGGACGAAAACAGGTGTTTTTAGCTGGCTACGGCCCGCAAACTCGAATAATTTTGAAAAGTGGCCCACAAGAGTGCAGAAGTTGGTCTACCCTGGCATAAGACAATCAAATTACCGCACAGGGGCTCCTCAAGCCTCTGGAATGTTTCATTGGGGTTTCCGCTCCACCAAAAAGGTTGAAAACCACTGTGTTACTGTATTGAAAGCCCGCATTTTCGAGTTAAGGGCACCACTGATAGTTGATTTATGCGAACCTGGCACCTACCCCTGTAAAACGTCGAAATGGCCTCTTCTGACTCGAAAATTACAAATTTTGCAAAATCATCGAAAACACCAATTTTTTTTATCACGTTGCTGGAGTTTATACGCGGCTGATGTCCATCTTTTGCGCATACCAAATGGCAATTTGTTAGCAATACTAGAAATGAACCTAACAGAGTTTATGGTCGCCGATCCGCTTTATGCTTCAAAGGAGATTAAGCATCTTTTTATTAAGACAGCCTAATTTTCTAAACGGTCCGAACCAAATTGAGTGATTTTTGACACTTCTGACAGTCGTTCTTCACAACATCTACCTATAATATGAGGCTGACCATATTGCTCATACAAATCTTTCCAAACATCCTCATATGCTTAACGTTTATCTAGGCCACTAGCATGGTGCTTTATTTTATCATAGACTTCTTTACTACAATGCTGAACCAGATAAGACAGTCTTCAATCATCACTAGTTACTCTTGCCGCAATATGCACGTCATAGCGATTAACAAAAGCCCAATAATCCAGCGATCACCACAAAACTCACCAATCGACAACTTTGGTAAGTAGCGTTCACTACCATCAACAAATGGCAACCTTGCAGGGGACTCCCTGTTGGGATGGCAAGTAGGCATATACAGTGGTTGAGAATGAGGCTGAACACCATGACGACTAGGCAAACTTTCTGGGAGTCTATCAGTAAAGTGGTTGGGATAACTGACTTCCTCCTGAGCCATGGCACAATGTCTCCCCCCCCCCCGCCAAAATACGCTACTGATTATGATCCGGTTATGAATATAACCGTGTGAAATTTTGCTAATTGCAGCGCTTGATTGTAATACGGCAGTGTTTTTCAAACTTTTTTTTCTGCGACCCAAAATCGCTAAAAACAGCGATCTACAAATATGACTGCGACCCAAATAAATTTTAGTTAGCGCATGTTGAAACAAAACGAAATTGTTATGTAAGCCAACATGGTCGCCTAATTTTTAGTTGTATATGTGTGGGCAGAAATTTAACCCAGTTTCTAAGGTTGTTCAAATCAGAGCTGCCTTGGTGCCGGTCCCAAGCCCGGATAAATGGGGAGGGTTGCGACAGGAAGGGCATCCGGCGTAAAACACAGCCAAATATTTTTCAATGCGCGTTGTAAAATCTAACTTCATACCGGATCGGTCGAGGCCCGGGAAAACAACGACCGTTACCAGTGACTGGGCACCAAGGGTTACTGGTGGACATGCTACTTGGATGCAAAGAAGAGGTGGAAAGCAGTGGAGAAGAAGGAAGGAGAGAAATGAAGAGAGGAAGAAAGCTAAGAAGATCAAGCTGAGGGTTGCTACATTAAATGTTGGAACCATGACTGGTAAAGGAAGAGAAGTGGCGGATCTTATGGAACGAAGAGGGGTGGACATACTGTGTGTGCAGGAAACTCGCTGGAAGGGGGAGAGAGCAAGATGCATAGGTGGTGGATATAAAATGTGGTACTGTGGAAGTGGAAACAAAAAGAATGGTGTAGGAATCATATTGAAAAAGGAGCATGTGGACAGGGTAGTGGAATTATGGAGGGTATCAGAAAGAATAATGTGCTTGAATTCGGAGCTTGATGGTGTTATGTTGAATGTCATCAGTGCATATGCGCCACAGGTGGGGTGCATACGTGAAGAAAAGGAAACATTCTGGCTGGACCTAGATTAGACAGTGGAAAAGATACCAAGGAATGAAAGAATTGTGGTGGGAGCAGACCTGAATGGGCACGTAGGACAAGGGAATAATGGTGATGAAGAATGCATTGGCAGACACGGATTAGGAAAAAGAAATAATGAAGGACAAGCAGTGGTGGATTTTGCTAAGAGAAGGGAACTAGCAATCACCAACACATATTTTGTAAAGAAACCGGCACATAGAGTCACCTACAGCAGTGGCGGACGCAGTTCGCAGGTGGATTATATCATGGTGAGAAGACAAAGAATCAAGGAGGTGGTGGATACAAAAGTTGTTGTAGGTGAAAGTGTAGCAAAACAGCACAGAATAGTGGTCAGTGTGATAATCATCTGGACAAAGTGGAGGAAAGCACCAAAATTAGTGAAGAGAATAAAATGGTGGAAATTAAAGGACTCGAAAGTGAACAGCAAATTCAAAATGGATGTGATTGAAAGCGGAATACTTAGTGAACAGGAAGACTGGCAAACAATAGCTGAAATGATACGGAGCATTGCCAGAAAGGAACTGGGTGAAACATCAGGAAACGTTAGCACGGCAGGTAGACAGGAAACGTGGTGGTGGAACCAGGAAGTACAAGAGAAGCTAAAGAATAAGAAAAAAGCTAAAAAGGCATGGGATACCATCAGAGATGATGCAAGCAAGTTGGCCTATAAAACTGCAATAAAGCAAGCTAAGAGAGAAGTGGCAAAGGCAAGAAACAAGGCATATGAGGAACTGTACGAAAAACTGGAAACAAAGGAGGGGGAAAATGAGGTGTTCAAAATAGCAAAGCAGAGAAACAGACAAAGCAAGGATGTTCAACAAGTAAGAGTAATCAAGAGTAAAACTGGGGAGATTCTGATGGAAGAAGAGAAAGTGAAACAGAGATGGAAGGAGTATTTCGACAACTTACTCAACCATGAAAACCCTAGAGAAAGAAGAGAAACGAGAACAGAAGAGAAAGGGACATGGAAGATATCTCTGGAGAAGAAGTCAGGACTGGGTTGAGGAGGATGAAGAAGGGAAAGGCTCAAGGACCTGATGACATACAAGTGGAAGCATGGATTGCTCTAGGCAATAAAGGTGTGGAGTTTTTAGTGAAGTTTTTCAACAGACTCTTGCGAGGAGAGAAGATGCCAGATGAATGGAGGAGGAGCGTGCTTGTACCTTTGTACAAAGGTAAAGGAGACATCAAAGAATGTGGAAACTACCGGGGGATCAAGTTGATGAGCCACACTATAAAATTGTGGGAGAGGATAATAGAAGCAAGGATAAGGAAGGAGGTGACAATTGCTGAGCAACAATTTGGGTTCATGCCAGGAAGGAGTACCACCGATGCAATCTTTTGTCTAAGGATGCTGTTTGAAAAATGGAATGAAGGGCAGAAGGCAGTGCACTGTGCCTTTATTGACCTGGAGAAAGCATACGACAGGGTACCCAGAGAGGAACTGTGGGAATGCTTGCGGTTAGCTGAAACATCAGAGTGCTACATAAGGATTATCCAGGATATGTACGACGGAGCAACAACAACTGTGAGAAGTGCAGCAGAGTTGACTGAAGAATTTAAGGTAGGTGTTGGACTCCACCAAGGTTCAGCACTCAGCCCATTTCTTTTTGCCATCATTATGGACAGGCTGACGGAGGACATCAGGAAGGACGCACCATGGGATATGCTATTTGCAGATGACATAGTTCTGTGTAGACAAAATCATAGGGAGCTAGAGGAGGACCTGGAGATTTGGAGAAATGCACTGGAGAGAAGAGGCCTGAAAGTGAGCCGGAGCAAGACAGAATATTTGAGGGTTGGGGGTGTGGATGATGGAGAAGAGTTGAAGTTGCAAGAAGAAAAGGTAAAGAAAGCCAAAAACTTCAAATACCTGGGGTCAACAGTTAGTAATGATGGAAGATGTGAAGAAGAAGTAAGGAGAAGGATCCAAGCAGGATGGATGAGTTGGAGGAAGGTATCTGGAGTTCTGTGCGACAGGAAGTTATCAGCAAAGGTTAAGGGTAAAATATACAAGAGTGTTGTTAGACCAGCCATGCTTTATGGAATGGAAACGGTGGCAGTGACTGAACAACAAATGAGAAAAATGGAAGTTGCAGAGTTGAAAATGGTGAGATGGGCATTGGGAGTGACAAGAAAGGACAAGATAAGAAACGAATATGTGAGAGGGACTGCAAAAATTGCAAAGCTGGGAGAAAAACGTCGGAATGTGAGGCTACGTTGGTATGGACACGTAAAAAGGAGAGAAGAAGACTACGTGGGGAAAAGGATGATGGAGATGACAGTGCCAGGCAGAAGGAAAAGAGGAAGGCCAAGGAGAAGGTGGATGGATTTGGTGAGAGAGGACATGGAAAGGGTTGGAGCTAGGGAAGGAGACGAAGTAGACCGAGTGAAATGGAGATTACTGTCGCGCTGTGGCGACCCCGAGTAGGGAGAAGCCGAAAGAAGAAGAAGAAGATGTGTGGGCAGAAATTTGTTTGTGAACAAACTTATTTCGATTTCTTGATTTTCGGCTCAAAAACGTAGTGATCTCTAAAAAAAGTCTTCATCTTGAATCTGACTCTGATTCTTGATTTTCCTCTCAAAAACGTAGTGATCTCTAAAAAAAAAGGTCTTCATGTTGAATCTGACTCTAATTTCTTCATTTTCGTCTTAAAATCGTAATGTTCTCTTAAAAAAAGGGTCTTCACTTTTGAAATCTTGTGTGCGCAAATCCTTCTCTTTTACGTGCGGTAATTTACAAGCTTTCGCGACCCATCCGCATAGTCTTAGCGACCCATCGTTTGAGAAACGCTGTAATACGGAATGATAAGCGCCAGCATTTTACTGGAGGGGACAATATGGTTCCATCGTTGCGAACCAGATTATGGTAAAACATTGCAGGTAATGAAATAGTAAAATATTTTTATGCATCACCTGTTCATCAAGATTTTACTTTTAATTATTACTGTTATTAAACAATGATTTTTAACCCCAATTTCACAATGTTGTTGCGAAAGAAAATTTAAATCTTAATAAATACGTCACATAAACATCCTCAGTTTACATCAGCAGTTTATACATTTATCAAAAAGAAATATTTAATAAAAAAATTTTTAATTCTGAAAAAAGAGTTAAAGTAAATAACAGGCTTCAAGATTAGAAGCCGCTTCTACTATTTCATCAACGATTTACCAGTCAGTGCAAAGTCTTGTATGCGTTTCAAAATAGCCATAAACAAAATTCAAATGTTATTATCAAAACTCAAATCATAGCTTAAACTTTAAAAAACTTTTAAATTTTTTACTCAAAATGATTCTTTAAATTACCAAATTATCAAATTTCATTTTTATCTAATAACGGACCTTGTTGCTCTGCCGCCACCACAGGTGACGGTGCAAGAAGAAAATTCCGTCCATGGACCATCGTCTTGTAATGGAGCGACACAAACTCTTTCTTGCCGGGTCTCACCCAGGCATCCCACTACTCCTGCGATTCCACCAATACAAAGTCTAGTGCGGGTTTGTATGCCATTTCCACAGGATGCAGAACATGTTCCCCATTCGGTCCATGGAGACCATTGAGGACAAGGCACTGTTGCACAAGTCTGAAAAATTTTGTAATAAATTCGTAAAACGCTCGTGAAGAATCGAGACAACTTATATTTGTAAAATCTAATACAACAATACAAATGTCATGAGTGGTAGGCCAAGGTCCAGCAATAAGCAAGCAACAAACAGGCTGATAGAACGAAAATCTTTGTGCATCCAGAATAAAATTTTACTTAAAAGTGATTTTCTATGTCGGAGAAAGTATCCGATTGTTCTACTTTAAAAGTAAGCTTAAATTGAGCCTTAAGTTGATTTTTTTTCTATTTATTGATGTATCATTATATCATACGACTTCATTAAAATTCAACGCTTTCCAAATTTTACGTAAAAAATGATGTTTCAAAAAAACAAATAAAAGTACTTAATTTTTCTTTCAAGTTTATACGAAGCAAAACTTTATAAAAAAAAAAAAGAATTGAGCAATTAATCATTTTATGAACAATTACCAAATTTTCTGTAGCAAAGTTATTATTTGAGACAAGTAGCACAATTTTTTCTCAAATGTAAAAGCAAGTCTACATCTGTGGCAGCGCAGCGTAGAGAATTTCAATAAACAGATAAACGTACCCTAGCCTTTACATTATAAATGTAGATCAATCTTTAAATTCTATTCTATTGAAATAATAAAGCAAAAATCAACGGTTTTCAACAAAATTTAATTCACTAACGTATCGCTTCACAAGACACTTTTAAAAAAATTGATCTTCACTATAACTTTCTTCGGGTTCAAAAATGAAGTTTCCTAGTAGTTTCTGCTGAAATGCTAGTCCTGAATTTAAAAAATCAGATAATAAAAAGCTCAAAACAAAAAAATATATTGTTTTCAGTGCATCAATTGTGTAATTTTGAAAGAATAAAAATATTTTGAAAAATGAAATTTAAAGCAAAGGTTGGTTGAATTTTATTAAGACTGCCAAGAACATAAAGCTTTCACACAAAATAAAATTTCAACTCTCGTTGTAGCGTTTGGCCATTTATATCAGAGACACTCTTGCAAATATAATTATAATTATCATTGGTTGGTTTTCGTGTATGCTTTCAATAATGAAATATTACGAACTGCATGCATTCACCTTACATGAATTCGGAATAGAAAAAACAGAGAAATAATCAAAATACCGTAGTCTACAGTACATCTCAAGTAAGAAAAGATCTAAATTTAATGTTTTAACATTTCAATTCAGTTGCTGGTAAAAATTTAAAGTTTTAACAAGAACAAGAATTAATTTGGGTGCAGTATAAAATAGTTTTTCTTTTTTTGGTAAATCTTGGCAATATTGATCTACATCTAAATGTGCTTTGATTTAACAAATATGAATTAATAGATTAAAAAGAAAAACAAGAATACTAGCTCGAACTTTATAATTTATGAGTTTGTTAAAACTAAAAATTTTTTTGTAATCTTAAACAATCAATATAATTTTTTAGTTTCAAGCCTCAGCTGTATTCAAGCCTTAGACCAGAGTCAACACTTGAGAAAAAGCAATTGAAAGTAGACACCAAAATTATATAAAAACAAGCAAAAAATTTAGAACAAATGTGGGCAAGATCTTATTCTAGAACAGTGGTTCTCAACCTTTTCGCGCTTTCGGCGCACTTTGGGACCTTTTTGAAATTCGTGGCATACTTGAACCAGAGTGAACCAGAGTCTTGAACCAGTGTTAGTATTTGAACCAGAGTCTTGATTTTCGTACCTAAAAAAGTTGCGTTCCCTAAAAAAAAAGGTCTTCACTTTAAATCTGTCTCAGATTTCTTAATTTTCATCCCTAAAAAGTGTTGTCCATTAATAAAAATGGGTTCCGGAGCAATGGAATAATGTCTTTTAAAAAGTTTCGCGGCACACTAGATTGCAGCGGCACACAAGTTGAGAAGCATTGCTCTACAAAATAAACCTGAAAAAAATTGAATATGACGTCATTTTCTGTGGTTCAACGCTAAATCGCTGTTTAACGCTAGCTGTTTAGCAATTTCTTTTAATATCTTGATAAAAAATCTTATTTGTCTCACTTCATCTTCGTTCTGATTCGGAAGTCCACAGCTGTGAGTCCTAAGCCTGGTTCTTGTTCCTCCGTTGCAGGATCTTGAGCATGCTGACCACAATGACCAGTCACTGTAAACTCCTGTTTGAGTGTTACAAAGTTCCGTTTGTAATTCGTCGTCCAAACCACAAGTGTGTGATCGTGTCTAAATAATCTAGGTTTAGTGTTTGTGATATACAAAAAAGCAAAAGTTAAACATGTGATATACAAAAAAAGAAAAATTAAACATAACGAATAACTGAACACAAGTGTTATTTTTTTTGTAATAATATTAATAGCAAAAATGGCTCGGAAGATAAAGAAGCAAATCGGAAGAATTTTGATGATTGTGAAGCTCTTGTTCCAGCAGAGTAAACAATTTTTCTCGTGATCAGAAGTTGCTGATAACACATTGTTTGGCCTAGATGGCAGTAGCTTTCTCGCAGCCTAAGCCGTGGATAAGTCTGCTCTTGTTGCTGTGCATGACATACCGAAACCAAAACTGAATGGTATTTACCCATTCCAACCTTCAGTGAGGGCAGGCTAATCGGCAAAAGATTTTTTCACAACGGGGCAATATACTATATGTAAACAAATTTCCTTTTTAAAGCAAATTTCCAACATTCCAACAATTCAATTATTTTCCAATTGGACATCGAAGGCCTCATTGCAAACAAGGTGAACGTTTTTCATCGTCTTCCTTTGCAGTATGAGTTTGGCTGCTTTTCTTTGCTGCAAAAATACGACCATATACGTTATGGTCGTATTTTTGTAGCCCGCAAAAGGCAAATGTTTAAGTGGGTCCGCAAATGGCCTTCAAAAAAGAATAAATTTAGACGCTCGTTTGTGTCAGCTGCGCAAAAACTACAAACAACCTCGCCAAACTAGGCATCCGCTGTGATAGTGGAAAAATCATAGATGTAACAATCATAGGCTTGTTCCAGATGGCTTGAGTTAAACTCAATCGCCTACGGACTGGTATTAGACGGTTCTATTCGTTCTTGTATAAATGGGGTCTTGCTGCAGATTGTCAGTGCGGTGCCACTGAACAAACCACAGACAATGCTTTAGCAGTTAACAGTGTGTTTCATTTGTTTCACGAAACCCGATGCTGGCTCAACACCATCGCTGCCAACATCTGATCCGGACAGTACAGCAATTTATGGTAAAAAAAGGATAAACTCTTGGTCCCAGTCTTGCTTTCGTCTGACCCGGAGTTGATGCTCTTCCAAACGATTGCGACCACACATTGTTTAGTCGATATTCGTAGTTTAACGTCATTGTGAAAAAGAGAGAGAGAGACAGTTTATAAGGTAAAGCACAAACTATATACATTTATAATGAATAAAATTAATGAAAATTCAATAAATCATTGATCAGCTACTAACTATCGTATTAGAGTTATATGCAAGCAATCCTTGCAGCAGTTATTTGATCAGAGTTTGGCGTGGTTAGGAATGAATACAGTCTGCTATTTTTCTCAGTTAAGTTCCGCAGCTTATCGATATTGATGAACTTAATCTCCAGAGCAATTTGAGCAGAAGATGTCTAAGCGACTTACTCGCGAGCGTGTTCCTCCTCCGCAGGTTGAACTGCACACAGTCCATGCATTCCATGTAGTCCAAAACCCTGGACTTGTATTACAAGGTTCAGACACTGTGTCGATGAAGCCCGTGCATGTCTGTCGGCGCTGACGACTTCGAATACCGCCTCCGCATGTTTGAGTACAAACTGACCAGAAGGACCAGGGAAGAAAAACTCCTGCAAAGAATTTGGCTTCACAAAAAAATTTTCTTTATAATGTAAAAAAATTGATATCAACAAATAAAAATTTTAATTTGTGGGGGTCTTATATTTTGAAACATTCTATTTTTGGAAGTAATTCAATCGCACAACTTAAATATTTTTCATTCAAAATATATCAGTTTTATCTGTGCATTTAACAATTTTTTTTAACATAAGCAGTATTTACATATTTATATATTAAACATATCTTGGCATCTCCGGAAGCAGGTCGGGGTAATTGCCTATCCTATGTATTAGCACCTTTGTTGCTTTCCTGCGAGTCAGGAAGATAAATATAGAGATAAAATATTAAAATAAATTTGATTAAATATCAAAGGTTGACTTTACTGCAAAAGTAAAGATTAAAGTTGGTAGTTTTGCGGAAAACAAGATAGCCTGCTTACTATCTCTGATAAACTTTAGGTATTATCTCGCGAAAAAGACTTTGCAAAAAATTTGTTATTCTTTTTTTTAATAAAAGTTATTTTGAAAAGTTTAATCGGTTTAATTAATAAACTTAAAAACTTAAATTTTTTAATCTTGATCAATTTTGATCTAAAATTTCTTTTTTCACCTGGATCGGTGTTGCAGGTTCGAGTCTCGTCTTCTCGAGGCAATCCGCAGGGGTGATCTCGTCGGCGGGCCTGAATTCCTCCACCACAAGTTGCCTGGTTACAAACGTCCAATTTAAAAAACTGCTACAACCTTTCTTCTTCATACTCTGTTTGAGACGGCAAATCACCAGAATTACCTATTTTTACAAGGAATTCTCCATTATATTTTTATCATTTTTTCTAAACTGAAAAGTCAAATAAAAGTTTAGATCTGAATGAAATCTGGACTTTTCCGAAATACGTTGGAGTAACTACTTGAGGATTGTCTGAGTTTAGTCGTTCCACCGCTGTCCATTAAGTAAAAAGAATGAAAGTAGACACGAGCATGATGAGGAAAAACTAATAAAACAGCAAAAGAGAGCAACTTCACAAATTATTCACCGTGCAAATTGTCCAAGTTGTCCATGAATTCCATGATCTAGGTGGAGCGCTACACTCAAGTTTTTCCCACCCATTTCCTAAGCAATCCAGGCCAACAATGCCACCGGAACAGACACGAGTTCGAAAGATTACACCTAAAAATATTCTTTGAAGAAAATATGCTATAGAGCATAGTTTCTTAACAGGGATCTATGCAAACTTTAAGGTCCGCTTCGGATAACATGTGAGCCTTTGTTTAACGTTGTACTGTATTTATGTTTAACTTATTGACTTTTGATTATCGTTAAATTTCAACATAACGAGTCGAAAATTGGGCTCACATGTTATCTTGTGTAGTGACATGACCTATTAAGGGGTGTCCACAAGTTTTTCTATCAAATAATAATTTATAATCAACATTGTATTTGATCTAAAATGATTCTTAAAATCAAGAAAATTTATTGGTGATATGTGTATTTAAAAATCGAGAAACGTAAGCTAACATCTAGAATTGTTATTTAATATTTGTTTAAACTTTTTGTGCGTTGTAAAATAAATTTAATTTTTCTTTGTTGGTTCGCAGAGTTTACTAAAATAGCTTGGTGGTGCAGGTACTCAAAACTAGTTAAGAAATTCTTTTTAAGAGAAAAGGATTTTCAAAAGCCAGTTTGATGTTTGGTAAAAATGTAGCGAAAGTTATTCGAAATCATTTTTGGAATGAATATCATTTAAAGCTTTAGCTGGTATAGAACTCTAACCACGGTCATCGACCAATAAAATGTAGGCTATTTTTTAAAGTGGCTCAGCATTTTTTGCCCAAACGAGACTAGCTTTCACAGAACCTAGTTTTACAGAGTCTATGTCAACAAAATGAAATTTATATAAAATTAAGCGAAGCTGTAGAGCGGTCAGCGCTTGAGTAGATTCGTAATCGTTTGATTGTCAGTTCGACTCGCGTTCAATAAGTTTGTCGTGTTTTGCCATTAAAAAAATTTTTGAGAACTTTCTCGTGCAAATGGGGTTGACAAGCAATTGTGAACTAAAATGAGGCCATAAGAAAGACTAAATAATAAGTAAGATAGTCATCAGTTTAGCAAATAATTGCATTTTTAAAAGCAGATTGAGGTATTTACTTTTTGTTTAAAGCGTCCGTCTTCGTTTATCTAGTCAAAAAGACAAGCAAATACATACAAATTGACCGTTCTTAATACTAAATATTAATATCAGAGACCCAGCAAACGTTAAAAATGAAAATAGTTCAACGTAGTTATAGCGTAGGCCTATCTATACTTCAGCTTTTTACTGGTAGTTGTAACTGCAAAGACATCATGCTTTGCTTTGTGAATCACAAGCGTTTTTCTTCTCATCACCTTTGTCATTCATCGTACTTAAATACTTATATACCGGGTTCAAAAAAATGCTGCGTCATGTTTTCGTTTTTCTAGTTTAAAAATCTTTATTCTTGTTGCCATTTTTTATTTGGGCTGAAAAAACAAAACTTCAATAAAGAAACAACAAAAAATTAATAATGTGCTGACTCTAAAATCAAGATTATTTTATTTATCTTTTTTTAACCTTTAGACAGCCTGCAAGCCATTACTAGCTTTTAGTTACTGTACCTCTGAAACATGTTGCACTGCAAGTTGACCAGGATGTCCAAGATGACCAAACGGTGCAACGTTGATTGTTGCAAAGCCTTTGTTCGATGATGGGATTGCTCGAGCAGGTATTGGTTCTGCTCCGTCTTTGGAAACCACCTCCACATTCTGCCGAACAAGGCTCCCATTCTGTCCATTGGGATGTCACTCCACCTTTATAAGTACCATTTGTCATCATTACACAGTTCACACATTGTCTCACAAAAATTTTTTTTGATTAAGTTGAAATGAAACAAAGTCTTCTGTTAATACAGCCAGGACTGGATTTGGGGTACTGCGAGCGTAAGGCTACCTGCTTGAAAAAACTACAGTCGTGGCCAAAAGTTTAAGATCAAACTTGATTTATGATGTTTTTTTGTTGTGTCGCAATATTGCATCAGATATTGTTTCAGTTGCATCATCTTTTTTCCAGAGTAAAATCTAATGTTATCAGTCATTATTTAGCAAATATCATTTGAATCACAAAAATAATCCAAAAGTGTTGAAAATAAAACAGGTCCAAACTTGCAAAAAGTGGTAGATCCATTTTCGGATACATAGACTGAAAAAACTATTTTAAAAAATTATTCTTAAAAAAAATCTCAGCTAAATACCACTAAATTCTATAAGCTTTCGTTTATTCAACTTCTTCAGATAGCTTCTATTCTATTTGAATAAGTTATCTGAAGAAGTTGAATAAACGAAAGCTTATAGAGCTGAGTGGTATTTTAGCTGAGATTTTTTTGTGAAGAATAATTATTTGAATTTCAGCAAGTAAAGATTGGTTTTCTGCATTTCTTAACTGTCTAAAATGAGTAAAAACTGCTCTCTTTCGGAGGTTCAACGATGTCAAATTGTTATTCTTTACAAGGAAGGCCACACAGAACGCCAAATCCGTGAGCGACTTGGATGTAGCAAAACTGCTGTGAATCAGGCTATTGTGAAATTTAAGGAACCAGGCACTTATGCTGGTGCAAAACGAAGTAGTTGTCTCCGTAAAACAACTCCCAGAACTGACATTTTAATCAAAAGCAAAGTGATGAATTCTCCAACATGTTCAGTCAAGAAAATCAGAGCCGATTTGAATGAAACTGGTATCTCAGTTAGCAGCGGACTGTTAGCCGAGTTTGTTGAACAATTTGGTCTGAAGTCAAGAAAACCGAGATTTACCCTAAAGATAAAAAAGCGTCTTCATTTTGCCTTGCAGCATAAAGAATGGACTTGTGTCCAGTGGTCTAAAAGTATTATTTTCGGACCAATCCACAGTTCAACAGTTTGCTACAAGAAAGAGAAATGTTCGCCGACCTCCAGGAACACGATATAATAAAAAGTATACCCAGGAAACAGTAAAACATCCGCCAAGTCTGATGGTATCGGAAGCCATTTTGACTAAAGGTACTGCCGGACTCTTCTTTTTGAAACCCGGAACCACAATGAACGGCCAAAGATACTTAAACTTAATGAAGAAGAAGCTACAACTGCACATGTCGGTGCACGACTGTACAATCTTTATGCAAGATGGAGCCCCACACCATCGTTCAAAGGTTGTAACAGACTTTTTTAAGGCCAGCAAAATTATTCTTCTGGAGTGGCCAGGGAACAGTCCTGACCTTAATCCTATAGAAAGCTTATGAGCTGTTCTTAAGGATAAAGTTGCAGATAAACATCCCTCAAATATTCCTGCCCTGATTGAAGCAATCAAATTAGTCTGGATCCATAAAATACCTCAAGAATTTTGCAAAAATTTAATTGAAAGTGTACTTAAACGAATGAAGGCTGTCATCAAAGCAAAAAGAGGACTCACTAAATATTAAGAACTTGACGTTTTAATGCAAAATACACTGTGTACTTGTTGCTGTCTTGTATATGTTTTTGCAGGTGTTTCTGCTGAGCAAGAAATAAATAAAAAAGAGAGATTAGATAAGACAAATAACTATTTTTCTTAAAATTTACGGCTTGGTCTCAAACTTTTGGCCACGACCGTAATAATTTTGCAAACTAAACCATAAAAGCAATACTTTGACAGTTGATCGATACGGCACTTGATCGAACAACAGTTGATCGCCGAAACAACAATTGATTTACTTGGGTGGGTTTCTATGATTGAACAATTTCTGTTATTGTAAATTAAAATTATTAAAAGCAGTGACAATTGTAATTTTTTCAATTTTAAGGTCTCTCAACAGGGTCCCCGGGCACATTTATTTTAGAGAGCCCTCAAGTAGACCTCTGCTCGTGGCTTTGTTTCTTTTAGATCTTTTTTGCTGCAATTTTTGCATTATCTTTGCATTGTAGTCTTATTTCAATGACACATCAATTGCAACAAAAAGTTTTGTTATTACAGTGAAAGTTGTTTTTAAACTTGGTTACAAACACCAATTTAAAACCGGAAAAATTGAAGATAGTTTAATATAATTTTTGTTAAAAAAAATTAGAGTTGCTATCATATATGTCAATTATTTGATAAAATAGAAGCCAAAAAATCGTCAAAAAGTTTTTTAAATGTTTTATGTGAAAAAAATTAAGATGGTTTTGCAATGTTTCGTTAAAAAATGTTTTGTCATTCAACAAAAAGCAAAGAGCCAATGCAATTGAAAACATTTTATTTACAAACTGACGTTTCGAGAGTTAACTTCTCATGCATTTTCAAAGCAAATTACAGTTTTTTTTGAAACATAAAAGTTAAAACCTTAAAACTCACAAGAAGGAATTTTTTAAAAAATTACTTTCTTTTTAAAAAAAATAAATCCTAATTTTAAATTCATTCTTGCGGAAGAGACTTTTAACATTGGAAAATATTTTACTTACAAAGATAAACAATCAGTGCTTCGTCAATCAAATGTTGTGTACAAAAGTATTTGCAGTTGTGGCGATAGCTACATTGGACAGAGAAAAAGAAACCTCGAATTAAGAATAAAAACTACACAAACCCGGACTTTCCAAAAACGATACGGACGTCTCCAAACATTTGATCGAAAATCCGGACTATCGAATTGGTTTTAATAATGTTAGCATTTTAGCACACTCGGACAATTGACGTAATTTATTTATTAAAGAAACATTATTAATAAAAAATCAAAAACCATTGCTAAACATTGAATCAAAGTTCCGTCCCTTTAAATTTATTTAACAGGTAATTAAATTTGTATTTTTTCCTTCTTGTGACGTAACAGTGTTTTATGGTTTTAAGTTTTGTTTTTTAAAAAAACTGTATTTTGCTTTGACAATGCATGAGAAGTTAACTCTCGAAACGTCAGCTTGTAAATAAAATGTTTTCAATTGCATTGGCTCTTTGCTTTTTGTTGAAAGTTTTATTACGTTCCAGATATTTTGCTCCGATGTTTTGTCATGATTTGATCAATTGTTGTTTCGATCAAATATCGTTTCGATCAAGTGTCGTTTCGATCAAATGTCGTTTCAATCAAGTGTCGTTCAATTAACTGTCGGGTCACGATAAAAAGCAGGCCTATTAGAAATTGTGCATATTGATTTAAAAATATACAGGGTGTTTCAAAAAATTTGACATCATTTGACATGTAAATATCATAGAAACTACACAGTCAAATCAAATGAAATTTAACAGGGTTAATGTTGAGCTAAACAAGTTTTATTTTTTTAAATTTGAATAAAAAATTCAAAGGCATACGAATTTCATGAAAAGTTTTACAAATGTTCAATATGCGCACCGCCTGTGACACGGCACATGTAAAGTCGATACTCCGGCTCCTCCTAAACATGCTGCAGCATGTCTTGGGTAACAGTCCTCAGTACGGTGGTGTTTTTTTGCTAACTACCTGTCTCGCACGAGAGTTAAACTGGAGACTGTTACCCAAGATATGCTGCAGCATGTTTAGGAGGAGCCAGAGTACCGACTTCACGTGTGCCGCGTTACAGGCAGTGCGCATATAGAACATTTGTAAAATCTTTCATGGTATTCATGTGCCTTTGAATTTTTTATTTGAATTTACTGGAATAAGTCTTATTTAGCTCGACATTAACCCTGTTTAATTTCATTTGATTTGACTGTGTAGTTTCTATGATATTTACATGTCAAATGATGTCAAATTTTTTGAAACTATGTATATGCTAAATAACTTGAACATAACATAAAAATCTGTTGTAAATGTGACACAGTGTCATTCTGTTTAAAATTGCATTTTTTATATTCTTACATCTGGAAAACGTTTAATTATTCTCATCTACTTTAAACTTTAAAAAAAATAACCCTCTTTACTTAAAAGTTATAGGGTAGTGCAGCGTGGTCCAACTACGGGCCCGCGGAACAATTTTGCACAAGTCTTGTCGATTACAAGCAGCGGCAACCTTTTTTTTTTGGAGGACGCTATGATTTTTGGATGAAAATAGGAATTTCGGAAATCGATTCCAATTGAAGACCTTTTTTTTTTGTTTTTTTTTTTTAGAGAACACCCTGAGTTTGGGAGAAAAATAAGTGTTTTTAGCCGGTTGAGGCCCGCAAACTCGAATAATTTTGAAAAGTGGCCCACAAGAGTGCAGAAGTTGGACCACCCTGGGCTAGTGCAAAAAAAAAAACATTCAAACAATTATTTTTGTCTTTTTTTTAAATGTAAGATTGAATGAAAGAAACTTGCAAAAGATAATTGATTTATTAATAGGATCAGACATTTTATCAGATTTGATGAATTTTGAAATAATTTGGTAGTTACTCTTAATAAAAGCAATAAACAAGACACAAAAAAAAACTCAACTCTAAATTTTTAAAGCCCAAAGTTATGGTTTCAGTAGTCTAATGTTTAATCCAGTTCTGTGTAAAGTAGGTAATTATTTAAAAAATCTGGAAAAGAAAATGATAAAAATTTACTGCATTAACTGTGCAACTAAAAACAATTTTGGAGACCCTGTGATAAACTTGTTTTTGGTAATTAATTTCAAAAACGCGTGAGTTAAAAAAAGACAATCTTGATAAAAGGCTGGAAATTCACAATATATTAGTAAAGTAACAAAAGTGTGGCATCAATTGAAGCCTGGGTATGCCTAATTGTTTAGCCAAATTTGGAAATTAAATTGGCATACCTAAAAATCAAGAAAAAATTCTATAATTTAAAATATTAATATATTTAATTTACCTTTAGCATGCTGGATATTTCCATGGTTAGTTATAGTTACTAATGTAGATCAAATTAACAACTAAAGTATCCGTAAACTTAGTAAAAGTCTGATTTATTGTTGATCTTATTACTATTTTTGAGTAAAAGAAGACAAAAAAGCTGACACGTTGACATCTTTGGGCGACTTAAATCTTGTACAAAAGTGAAACAAAAAAAACACATAAAAAATAGTGACCCACAATTTGCTTTTAATTAAATGTCAGGCGACAAATAAAAAAGTTTGGAAATGTATAAAAACTACTTTAAAGAACACTTGCATTGTTTGACAAGTAAAGCATTAATTTTCAAACTCAACAAGCCAGTGATAAGGCTGTTAAAAATTATGTTTTATTAAATGCATAAAATTGCAGCAGAATCCTAAGTATCCATTAATCTTAAAAGGATTTTATAATTGTTGAACGGCCTATAAGTGCAGTGATAGGTAACCGGTAAAAAAATAGATCAGCTTTTACTGTACGGGGTGTCCATAAAGTCCGTGTGCAATTTAAAAAGTTTATAACTTTGTAAGTATTTGTGATAGAAGGAATTTGCAAAAAGTGTTATAAAATTTCCTTTTTCTAGTTTTAAGAAACTCAAAAGCCAAATAAAACTGTCGAACATAAAAGAGCTCAGCCAAAGTTAATGTGTGGTGTGCTTTTAGAAAAAGTCATATTATAGCGGAATTCTTTTTTGAAAATCGTGTTGTTAACGCTGACAGCTACTTAGATATGCGGCAGAATTACTTTATTCTGCAGGTTGAACAATTAAACTTGAGAGATAATACAGTGTTTCAACAAGATGGAGCCCCTTGTTACTTTGCTATGCGTGTTAGACAGTTTCTAAATCAGGAATTTCCTAATATATGGATCGGAAGGGGTTGACCATTTCATTGGCCTCCACGTTCGCCAGATTTTACTCCATTAGATCTTTTTATGGAGACATGTGAAAACAATTGTGTATGCAACCAAATGTAGTTCATTAGAAGATTTGAAAGCTAAAATAACTAATTTGATTTCAGGCATTACTGTAAATCAGTTGGCAAATGTTTTCCTTGAACTGCAAAATCGTATTAACCTTTGTATTGCTAATGATGGAGAACATGTGGAAACTTAAATAAAATTTCAATAAAACCTTAAAAAATATAGGTTTACTTCTATCTAATCCTTTTTACAGATTATTTCTATCGCAAATACAAATGAATTTATAAATTTTTTAAAGTGCACACGGACTTTATGGACACCCTGTATATAAATATGCAAACACAAACTAACTTCCAGCGTTACAATTCTCAATTTCAGAATTGGCAGGAACGGTCGGAGAACAAGTGCTGAATCGTTCTCTTATTCGTTGCCCCTCGAAGCATGAAACTGAACATGGACCCCACGATTGCCATTCCGTAAGTAAGCAACAAGGACCGATCGAACATTCAATGGTCTAAAAATGTAAACAAAAACCTATCATTAAAAGGACCCATCAATTTTTAGAATCGAAAAACGTCAAGGATTTGGCCATTCCTAGCTTTCCGTCGTCACCTTGAAATAAAACTCAAGGATATTTATATGGATTTCAATTTTAATATTGCTTGTAAACTTTAAGATTCTAAAAAAATCTTTACAACTTACACTTTTGATCTACAGTAAACCTCGGTTAATCCAGATTGGGTTAATTTGGATATTCACCTAATCCGGATAAAACTGAAGGTACGAACGATTTCTAATGTTTTTCTTAATAGAAAGCTTTAGATAATCCGGATTATTTAGTTTAAATCTTCGCCTATTCCGGATATATATATATTTTTTTATAATCCGGATTTTTCCGCTACACAATTGTACAGGATGTCTTTTGTCAATGTCATAAACATTATTCCATGTTGTGGTTTACAAGCTTTGGCTATGTTGCTTGTTACTTGAAATTTATATCAGTTCAACTTAGAGGGTGTGTTTGTTGGTTTGCTATTGTCTTGTCATATATAAGTGTGCTATAATTGTGTTGCATAGCTATGCTATTAAAGTACACTAACTTTGCTAGTTCTCTACAAGTGTTTAAGTTGTGTAAATAAATTTGTTTATTTTAAAGAATTGTACCATTTAGTCTACTATGTATTCAAATAAGATGATTTTTATCTACATCTTACTACTCTGGATAACGTCTGGCTTGAAACAATAGCCTTCTGATAATCCGGATCTTTGCATAATACGGATCAATTTGTGCGTCAAATCGAATCCGGATTAACCGAGGTTTATTGTACTTTGTTATTTCAAGCTTTTAGGCATCTAACAAGATAAGCGTGGCTGTGAAAAAGTTTCACAACTACGTGAAAGAGTATGCTTTTCTCCTTCTCATCAAATATTTTATTAGCTCAAATAGAGTTTTGATCAATTGTTTAAAAAGTTTTCTATTTAGACTCATAATATTAGATTAGTGACTGAAGGTCGTATGAAAATATCTTAGGCTAATAATCAAATACAGAATAAATATTGGCAAAAAAAAATAAACGGTTCTTTATTTTTTTTGAAAAGTAAGTCAGTTGTAACAAGGTTTTTGATTAAAACATTACACCCTAAATAATATAAGTTGCCGAAATCTTAAATATAATTATTCATATTACGTGAAGGAAAAATATTTTATAATAAATTAGCTGGAGAGAATCATTAAACAAACAAAGCTGAAATTTAATTAACCAGTTGCCATAAAATTGTGAGACGAGTGCAGCTCTATCTTTGATCAGTTTCACAAGAAATTTAATAAATTGATTGAGTACTGCGCTTGACTTGTGCAAAATACTATTAGACCATTAAAAAAGACCAAAATTTTCTGTTTCATGAATTCGATAAGTTGTTCCACTTTTAAATCGAAGAATCGTAAAAAAAGAAAATAGTAAATTACAAAAACGTAACTGCAAACAAAATTTAAAATCAAAAGGTTGCAATCTGTTTCTATTTTAAAGTTCAAAGCAATTAAACACGCTTTGTGAATCATTCAGTCATAAAGTCAAATTAAAGACTTGCCAATTAAACTAAATTATATAAGCCATGCAAACAATTTTTATTGAATTAATAAAACCTTAGCCGCCTGTTTCACGTTTACAGTTCATTTTGAGGTAACTCTAAACACAGACGAAAAAGAAAAAATATTTAGAATACATTAATAAAATAATTAGGAATAAAAATAAAACTGCTCACATGATAATTAACTAAAGAGAAAAGTACTTTTAAATTAAAACAAAAATCTATCAAAAAAGAATGAAAAACAAATTGGTAGTCAAATTAATACTCAAGAACAAATAGCTAAAAGCAGCGATAACTAGATTCGTATCATAATTTGGTAAAGAAAAGTATGAACATACGTCCAGAAATCAGCCGCTAATTTATTGAGAGAAAAATGCCAGACTATCCTTCGACTGTATCAAGACAATCATCAGGAAAGGCCAAGCAGGAAGAGACAAGAATTCCATGATGTAACTCTTTTGGAAATTCCAAATTCTAACCAAGAATCTACAACTTCAAGCTTAAATCAACTCCAAGAACCAATCAGAAAATAGTTGAAAACTTTGGACTGCATCGAACCAAATAAAATAAATTTCGTCGAAAGAACTTTGAAGTTACATGGGAAAGATTAAAATTTAAATTTTGGGCTTTATCGAATGATCGTGAAAAAAAGCCAATCAGAGAAGAGTTTCGGACCAAGCAAGACAAATGTAAAAATTCGAAAAAATTGAAAAAAAAACTTAAGCATTGAAAATAAAAATTTTGGTTAAAAATATAAAAATAAAAGTGTGTAGACAAAAATATCTACATAAAAGTGCGAAATCTTCTGCAAGACAGCTGTTTCGATTATTAAAATCTCGTCAGTGACAGTTTGATC
Organism: Diplosoma virens; assembly: GCA_963680785.1. Lineage (NCBI taxonomy): Eukaryota > Metazoa > Chordata > Ascidiacea > Aplousobranchia > Didemnidae > Diplosoma > Diplosoma virens. The sequence goes on along the minus strand of OY796880.1, from coordinate 23,833,065 downwards.
TTGCAAAAAAACAAGCAAAAAAAGACAGAGATATGAAAGGTAATCTACCTAGACAATAAGGTTTGGTAAACAAACTAAATCAACAATACGCATTTGTATAATCTGGCAAAAAATTTTATGCCGGACGCTCTTCCTGCCGCAACCCTCCCTGTTTATTTGGGCTTGGGACAGGCATCAAGAAACACAGGAATGCGCCTCCGATGGCTGGGTTAATGTAGGAATGTAGGAAGAAAGATGATGGAAATGGAGTTAACGGGAAAGAGGAAAAGAGGGAGACCAAAGAGAAGATTTTTAGATGTAGTGAAAGAAGATATGGGGAAAGTTGGTGCGAAGGAGACGGACGTCAAAAACAGGACGGTTTGGAGAAATATGATACGCTGTGGCTACCCCTGATTGAAGGGAAAGGCCGAAAGGAGAAGAAGAAAAAACAAGCTAAACATTTTTATATTTGTATCTGACGCTGCAGCTTCTGATTGATGACTGATGATATGAAAATACGAGCGCGCAATTGGTTATAGAAGAGACTATTTCCTACAACCAATTCTCTTTCACAACCGCGCAATTGCGTTTTTGTATATTCAACCAATTGCGCGCTCGAATTTTTATATCACCCGTCAGATGATACTGCGTCAGATACAATTATGAAAATGTGAACTTGTTTACCAAAACTTATTGTCTATATAGATTTTAATTTTTATTTAAAAGTACTTTTCGCTTTAGTTAACTATCGTGTGAGCAGTTTTATTTTTATTCTTAGTTATTTTATTAATGTATTTTAAATATGTAATTTTTGTCTGTGTTTTGGAGTTACCAGCGGATGAACCGTAAAGATTAAACAGGCAGCTAAGGTTTTATTAATTTAATAAAAATTCTTTGAGTCGCTTATATGATTTAATTTGCACCTCTGAGTTTTCATTGAAATCTCTTTCTGACAATCTTACCACATATATACTGTAATTACCTACTAAACTATACAGTTTCACTTTAAAATACAAATACAATTTTAAAGTTAAACCTCTTGTTGGTTTCGATTCCCGCAAAATCCTTCGCGGTTCCTGGTTCGTGTCCCCGTTCTACATGTCTGGGTACAGGAACTCCACATAGACCATTCTCCGTAAAATGGTGGACTTCCACAGTTCTGGTTCTCAACTTGTGCGTCGGTGCAAGTGTTTCTTCGACTTCGACTTCGTGTACCTTGGTAAAAAGAAAAATTAAAAAAGTTACAAACCCTTCGATTTTTTGTTTTGTTAAAATATTTTTGTTATTTGTAACATTTTGTATTGCAATTATTACTTCACTGCAGACCCTTTCCCCCAAAAAATAGAAGAGGAACACTTTCCTAAATATTCTACCCATATTTTGGGATGGGTGAATTAATAGATAATCTACGATGGGAAGATAATAAGACAAAAAAATGTAAAATTCGAAAAAAAGTATTTTATTCTAAATATGTTATCCTGCGTAGATTGTTTACGAGTGATGAATGTTAAAACCAATAGTATTTTTTGTGGTTCAGGACCTCTTTAGGATTTTTATACAGCTTTTAAACTCTTCCAACTCTCATATCTACTGACATATATAATTGCAATTAATGCCTTGAGTTTTATAAAAAAATTTTTTAAAAACTTGTAACCAAATTCAATCACTATATATAAATATAACAATAGAAAGAGGTGGGCGTACCGTAAATGAATAACGCCTAGACACTGCTAAAACCAATTCCTCAATCCGTTTTACTTCTTTTCGGACTCGTTTAAAGAACTTGGCGGTCTTTAAACTGAACATTTATAAATAGAACTTTTCGATTAATTTTACATCATCTTGGTTTTACGATAATTCAATTAAATTTTACAAAGGTTGAATCATGCTAAGCGTAATACATGAATTTGCAAAAATATTCATGATCAAGTCTCTTTATAAAGTTTTAAAAAGTTTGTGGATCTCCTTTAACACTAGAAAGACTGAAATTTTGATTTATCCAATTTGATAACATGTATATATTTTTAGTTATATTTATTGGTGAATGTGAAGCAACGGTGAAACATTACTGGATTGTATATATATATAATACAATACATTGCTCTGATTTTTTCATTTTATTGTATTTCATTGCATTTCATTTATTGTATTAAATTGCTCTGATTTTTTTATGGAGCACTATGCAGAATCGAATACTCCTGCAATATATATCTATAGATAATATAGGGTCTCTATATATATTAGGTCTCCAAATTAGGTCTCCATAATATATATATAGTCTCCGTAATTAGGTTTTTGTAATATATGTACAGTATATAGTCTGCATAATTTTAGGTCTTCGTAATTAGGTCCTCAAAATATATATAGTCGCGATAATCTATATATAGATATTAGGTCTCCATAATATTGGGTCTAAATATAGGGTCTTCGATGGGGTCGTTATATATATACATATTTATATTATTTGTTACTAATAAAGCTATATATATGATAAGAATTTAAAAAAGAAAATTTTTTTAAATTATGCCAAAATATGAAAGTAGCAAGTAAGAAAAAGGATATACCTCGTAAGTTTCATTAATGTCAAATTGAATTTCATTTCTGCCAAAATGAATTTCATTTCTGACAAATTAATTTTCATTTTTGCCAAATAGACTTGTAAATGGTATAGAACGACGGAGGGGGTCATTTTGAAGTCCTAAGTCCTATTTCATAAAGTCCTAAAATCGGTTTTGTTCAATTTTTTTTACCAAAGCAACACAAACTAGTCAAACCTAACTAAACATGTGATATATAATGGCAAGACCCACATCAATTTTGTACGGCAATAAACAAATATTTTATTTGCAGCTTGTACATACACGTTGTGTACTGGCAATGCATTTTCCACAAAAGGATTTTTTGCATTTGTGGCATCTGCCAACAGAGCGGTTCTTTTTACGGTTGTCTCTAACTTGACAGTTTCGTGTTGCTGGCCGTTAAAAGTGCTAATCTGTACCCGCATCTGCTTCTTCTGTTGTATAAGGCATAGTAGAATTTTTCACAAAAGGCATTCCGAGTTCTTCTGCCAAGTTTTGCAAAAACTGCCGTCTTGGGATTTTTATACTATTGATTTCTTTGTATAAAACCCAAGCTTTTATAGCGGCAAGATCCAATGTATTTTGAAAAGAATGGACAGGCCACCTTGTTGTCATTGTCCTGACAGTGTACTTGCGAGCCATTTGGTCTACCACATCCACACCATACTTTGTTTCGTTTTAACACTTGACAGTTTCGGGTGTTTTTATTTGGTTGTCTGTTATGGCAGCATCTCTATGTAAAGCGCTTAGCAACAAAACATTCTTCTAGGGTTTTCCCTGATACACAGTGAGCAAAATATCTTCAGATTTGTACAGCGTGGTAGCGTACTCCTCATCTCTTATGTTCTTTATTTCACAGAAAACTTCTCTTTGATTTTTGTTCAGCACTTCTTTTAGATTGCTGTTTTTGTTTTTGCTTTTCAAAAGGTTCGCTAGTTTTATTGAGGTAAAATAGTTGTCAGTGGTTATGTTTCTTCCTTTTTTTAAATATGGTTCAGATAACTTTATCAAACCTGGTCAGTAACACGTTCATCTGTTGATCGCAACTCATTTTTTCCAACATATTGAAAACCATTTGCAACATACTTGCTGTCTTCATCCACTACTAGCTAGTATTTTTGCCCATATTTATCCGGTTAAAATGCCATGAACTGAGTGAAAGGGCATCCTGCTATAATTGAAAAAAGCTGCTCGTCCACTGATAGAAAGGCTCCAGTAGAATGCAATACAAATTTTAATAAATCGATTCCATACTGTTGAAAACAAAGCAAATTTGTCAGTTTGTAGTCTTTCTGATCAACTAGATTTTTGGCGAATCGCAAAAATCGAAGGATATCGAAGCGATCTCTGGACATCACTTGCTTGCAAAATGCAATACCCCAATTTTTATTCCAAAGGTCGGTCAACGGCATATCATTTTTTCCCGTCACCCCACGTACATACATAATGCTAATAATACTTTTAACTCTTCGATAGTAAGAGTAAAATCTTTGCATCTTGCTTGTCGGTGAGCTTCGGTTATAGTGCAACTTTGAATATATTCAGGAATGAACCTATCAATGATCGAACGCCATGTCACGAGTAGGCCGTGGCCATGCACTAGCGGGACCGTTTGTTTTCACATTTTTTCGAACGTAAAAGGTTGCTCCAGGACATTTTCTTTGGATGTTTTGCTGCAAACGTCTGCCTCTTGAGTTTGTTCCAGTAACGACTGGAGTCAATTCCATGCCATCACGTGCAACTAATAAGTTACTGCTGGGATCTATGTGAGATGCGTTTTGTTGGTTTTGCCGAATTGAAGCAGTGTTATGCAGAACAGCGACATATGGTGCCTCTCCATGCTCATCAGAATGCTCTGCACTCTTTTCTTGAATTCGCTGCTGTCTTCCATGTGCTCGTACGTTTACCAAGCGTGGTTGTTTACCTAAGAATTTCAAGCAACAGTTACCACCAATTTAACAAAGAAATAACCAAATGGTTCACAAAAAAAGTGGCTCTTATTTGCTATGCATGGGTAAGTCGTATGCGTTTTTTGGCTTTTTAATTTGGGGGAATAGAATTAGGGTTAGCCTAAGTAGGGTTAGGGGAATAATAGTGTTTGAGTTAGATTTAGGCTTAGAGTTAGGGTTAGCATACTATAGTAAACTGGGCTAACCCAAACCTAAACTTAACCCAAATTCTACTTATACATGTACCAATCCTAACTCTAGTTACGTTAACCCTAACCCTTGTTAAACCTACCTTAGTCCTAATCCTATCCCTAACCATAATACTAACCCTATTTTCTTTAAATTAAAAAGCCGAAAAATCTCTTATAATGAATAAAACCCAAAGAAGTTTTACGAAAATTTACCTGGCGGTTCCTGCATGTCGTCTTTTTCACTTTCAGAAAGACTCATCATTGTCTGACTCTATGTCAAGGGGTTCTTCATTCCCACGTTCAAAAACATATCTTCGGGTATGTCACGTAGAACAGATAAAACCTGCTCAACTGATAATTTTTTTCGAGTCATTTGTTAGTCTACAGGTTGCACAGTAAACAAAAGCTATACTAGTCAGAAAAACTAGTCAACAGTAGATTTTTGATGATAAAGCAATACATCTATTATAGAGGAGGTATTTTAGATTATCATATCACCAAAGGATTTAAAAATTTATTACTATTAAGGAAACTGTACAATGGGTGTCAAAATGACACCTCCCATCGTCTAAGGTAAATTACAAAAATTAGGCCACTTTTTGCTATGAAAATAAGACACTTGTTCTCCAAACAAAAAATGGCTGCAATACAATATCGAGCTCATGAAAGGATTAAAAATCACAAAAGGAAGTGGTTCCACAGCCATCGGCTTTGAATTAGTTCTGTTTTATTTTTCGAAAGGTGTCAAAATGACACCCTTCTTCTTTCTAGTGTTAAACTAAAATTACGTAATATGATCGTTTATTAATTAACAATATTTAGCCAAAATTTAATTTTAATCTTAATTAAACTGGTTATGAATCGAAATTTAAAAAAGATGTGTAATTGGTAGAAAATATAACCTTAAAAACGTTGATTTGTCAGACATCAGTGACATCACTTTGTGTAAACATTGTTTTCTTAAGCCAGTTAATTGTTCTATTTGCAAAAAATGCACATATACAAAAATTGATAGTATTTGAGATTTTAAAAAGAGATTTTAAAAAGCCTATTTTAAATTGAAAACATAAGTTTTGCTGTTTAATTGGCAAATCCTTGACAAAAACTTTAGAAGCTGAAAAATTTTAGAGTTTAATAATTGTTGCACACAATCTTATTGGTTTTAGTGATTTAAAAATTTTGTTTTTTATCTTGAAAATACGTAATTAAAACTAATTAAATGCAATAGGGATTGCAGAGCATTTTGCATTTTTGAAAATCTCAAATTTTCTAGTAATACACTATTTAACTTTGCTCGTTTTAAAAAAAATATTCAAAGTTATGAAAACTTGCCCCTGAGATTTAAGATAAAAAAATGTTAACGGCGCTTTAACTTTTCCATTGTTCTATTTCCTAACAATTTCCTACTAATTTGACCACCTACAATAAAGCCTGTTATCTCCCTCTCTGCAATATCATGATGGAGGTAAAGGTAAAGAAACCATCAAGAATTACTCCAATTTTTTTTCAAAGATGTCAAGCTTGTGGTATGATTTTGATAAACTATGTGATAAACCAGGGATGGGGAACTTACGAGCCGCAAGATTTGTAAATGAGGCCCCGTGTGGTTGGAAAAAGCTAAGCCATTACTAGTTTTCTGTAAGTAAGCGAGGAAATTTCAGACGGTTTTCAATTGATGACGATTTTTTTAGAGATGTACTTTTGAGGATAAAAATCGAGAAAACAGAGCTAGAATTTAATCGAGGACCTTTTTTTTAGAGACCATTATGTTCTTGGGACAAAAATTGAGAAATCAGAGATAGTGATGACCTTTCTTTTTGATCTTAACCATAAATTTAGAATAAATTTTTTCTCATATCCGTGAAGTGATAAAAGTTCATGATTCAGACCAAATTATGTTGTCCCCAAAGTTTTATGCGCCCCACCTTTGAGATAAGCCTTGAAGCGAAGAAAACTTCTGTTTTCCAAAAACTCAACTCCTTGACAAAAAAAAATTTGGCATACCATATCAAGTACGGGTCTTAATATAGTAGTCCTCTTAACAATGAGACCATTGCCATTAACATCGAAGCTTTTTTTCGACTTTAATTATCAAAAAAACACTGATTTGTTGCGATTTAGTATTTCAAAACATTTCATACCACATAATCACAGTAAACCCTTCTTAGAAAGATATTAATATGATTCCAGAACACATGTCATTCTTTGCCTCGTTGACAAGAAAGCCTTTGTTTAGTCTATTTGGCTTTTTTTTTGCATAAAGCTAGTTTAGTCGATTCTGTTTCAATTAATTCATAACTCAATTATTTTTGTAAGTTCTTAAAGCAAACTAATTTCTGCAAAATCACCTCCTGCGCAAGTTTGCGAACAAGCACTCCAAAGCGTCCAGTCAAGAAATATTCCAGGAGAACCACAAGGTTGCGTTTCCATTTGCAATTCGTTTGTGCACTGATGTCGTCGTCTTCTCATCTAAGAAAATCAACAAGTTTAAATACAATAAATTAAGTATTCAGCAATGTATTATAATAAAAAAGCAAATGATTTAATCGAACACAAACCCAAAAGAAAAAGCAAATTAGGGTTCCTATAAAAAATTTGAGTCAAAACATTATGACTGTTTTTACGATGATCCGTATATTCCCATCGTTACCTTCCACCCCGAAAGATTCCTCCACAAAAATTCCATCCCACAAAAACTCAACCATAAGACATTTTCTCCCATTAATTTTATTCTCCAAAATAAGTTAAATGGTTTTTGTCAACTAAAACTTAGCATCAGATTTTAAGGAAATCACATAAGTAAACAATAGCTGACTATAGTCGCGAGATTTTAAAAGTAGTAGGCATACAATTATAAATCCAAAATCTGCTAATACAATTCTAACTATTATATGCTTCAGAAAAGAAACAAAAAATTGTGCACCAAAGTTGATTTAGTGTTTATTAATGGCACAAGCTTTCGTGAGCTACTGCGCATTTCGTCAGGTTCAATGGAATAAAAATAATAATGCAATCAAAACAAATTTTACACCAACGGCATTAAACGTAATAAAGAGACATGTGTGACGTAATGATGTAGAAAAAATATAGGTTGTAACAGACTGAGGTTGGGAGAATATGGCAGTACAGTAAATTACAGTAATTCTTTACCAATTGAAATTTTCATCACGGACACCTTTCCCCGCAAATCTTCCAAATGCCATATCTGTCCCAACATAAAAATTAATTCAACAGTAAGTGGTCCCAATGGAGTCCCTATAAAAATCTCAGAAAATTTTAACTATAACTTATTTAATGTTATCTACGCAATTTCGTGTATCTCTGCCCAAAAGCAATCTATATTGGAGAAACCAGCTATTTAATCAGACAACGGATGAATGGACACAGGAGCGACATTATACACAATAGAAGCAAACCTGTAGCCGAACATTTCAATGAACCGGACCACACTTTGAAAAATCCCCAAATTAGCGGTAATCAAAAAAGTCAAAGGTCAAACTAAACAACAACGGAAAGTAGAACAAAAAATTATTTTCAAATTCGATTGCGTCAATAAAGGTTTAAATAAAAATTATTCGTTCACGTCTCATTTTATGTAACGTTTATTTCCATAAACGTGAGGGTCATTTATGATTTTTATTTTTTTCTCTATTTTGCACCGTTTTATATTTGTATGCCATTTTTTTACATTTGTTTCTGCTTTGAATTACTGTAATTTACCGTATTGCCATATTCTCCCAACCTCAGTCTGTTGCAACCCATATTTTTTTTTATTTCATTACGTCACACATGTCTCTTTATTACGTTTAATGCCGTTCGTATAAATTTTGTTTTGATTGCATTATTATTTTTATTCCATTGAACCTGAAAAAGTGCGCAGTAGCTCATGAAAGTTTGTGCCATTAATGAAAACTAAGTCAAGTTAAGTACACAACATTTTTTGTTTCTTTTCTGATGGATTTCAATAGTTGACATGGCTTTCCAAATTTTTATTCCTTCCAATTCTTCGATATTATATGCTTATAACGCAACAAACGATTTAACCAACTGCATTCAAGCATTAAAAATGCACTTCGGTACAACATTACAAAATTAGTTAAAATAAGATTATAATAAAAAGTTCACGTTTGGTTAGAACAGCATTTCTCAACTTGACCATCAAGGTTTTCTCCTTTTTTAAAAAGAAAATAATAACAATAATTTAACAGTTTGATTTATGTAGTTTAATAATAATCAAAAACAAAAATTCGTGTTATTTTATCTTTAGATATCCATTGATTATTAAAAATATGCTGATATAGTTTCATTTTTTTATTTGATGGGTGAATAACTTGCTGGGTAAAAAATTTATAGTTGGAATATTTCATGGGATAGAATTTTCGGGGGAATTTTTTGGGGTAGAAGGAGAGGGAGGAAATTACGGAGTGGAATTTGCCTGAAACCGTTTGTACATTGTGTAATAACTAGCAAGTGATTGCTTCATGGTTTCTCTTTTTTTTTTATTTTGGTCAGTGCTTATCAGAAATGTTTTTAGATTCAATTAAGTCAAACAAATTATGTTTAAACATTAATGTAGTTGCTCCAACAGTCTGTTTTGCTTGCTGGATTCATTAAGAAGCGACTAAAAACCTTTAAAAAATACTAAAAATACAGTTTAAATAAAGTCAAACAAGGTAAAACCACAAGAAAATTACAGTTTTTAAAATCTTTTTTAAAGCCACGAATCTCAGTTTGATCATTAAATTTTTCCAACTGTTGATTGGCATTGACAAATTGCTTTGAACAACTCCACAAAACTGCATTAACTTTTTGATAAACGTTAATTTTTATCAGATGGTTGTGTTTTAATTTGTGTTATAGTGGCAAAAATAAACAAACGTATACATAGGCGACGCCAGGAGCACCAGAAGCAAGGGGGGAAGAGGAGCAAATGGTCTTCAAAGTTGTGTTTTTGAAAAAGAAAGGGTACAGGTTGGCAGATACAGAAGAATTGGGTTAGACTTTCCCCTAAAATCTTAAAAACCTGGTGAAAACATCAGATGGATTGAAAATGAAGGCATTTATTCTGGTTCTTGTTCCCACCTTAAATTTACTACAAAAATTGAGATTTCCGTCACCGATTGAAAGTGACAGCTTTTTTTAAAGATCACTAGATTTTTGCGCTAAAAATGATGGTTGTCAAAATTTGCTTTTGTTTGGAGTGCTCTTTCAACAAAAAAAGGAGTGCTTTTTTTTAAATCTTGCTCCCCGGCGAAAACTTTGGCGCCCCTGGGCTACACATAAATACATAAATGCTTTTTTTCAAAAAGATTTTTTCCATTGTGTTGAAAAAAACGGCTCAACATTCAACAAGCATGTTAATCATTAAAAAAATATATTTTCTTACTGATATTCCTCCAAAACAAGATTGTGAACAACCACTCCATTCACTCCACGGTAAGAAGTCTCCTTCTATTCCACATTCGTTATCTCTCAGAACAAAGTTGGGAAGACCGCAAGTATGAATTCGACTTCGTGTTCGCGACCCTTGACCTCTGCATACTGCTGAGCACGGTGTCCAATCACTGAGGATGTATCGGCCGGGATCAGTGTTGCATTCTCTATTTCAAAAATTTTTTATTAGTTTTATAAAAATTGCTATTACACAATTTATAAAAATTGCTAAAAAATTTATTATTGATTTTAACAAAAAATTTATACTGCTTTGCACCATTATAACAAGGTTTTCTAAACTCGTTGGAACACGTGGACCCTGAAGCTGATTTTGCGAAACTCTGTGAACCCCAAATCTAAATTTTTTTCCAATAATTAAATAAAGACACAAACGTCGTTACCAGAACTTTTATTAATGACTTTTTTCTTTTCACTTGACTTTTGGAAAAATTTGTACGACTTTTTTTAAAAATGCGCTTACCATTGGCTTGTTTTTACGATCTTAGAAATGCTACTGTATATGGTGAGATATAGATAGAAAACTAAATTATTACTTTGTCATAACTTTACTAGGAGATCCAAAAGGACTGGTTGAATTAGGTAACCCAAATACCTGCTCTGAAGTAAAGCTGTGTTCATTTATGCCGCCTCTAGAAACAGTTTGCCGCGAGACTGAAGTTCTTAAAACAGTTTGTTCTGGCTGAGTACGATTGGATTAAGTAGAAGCTTTTCTCGACAGATAAAAAAAACCACGGTTTCTGACTATAAAGAATATATTCATCAAAATCTAACGAACTTGATCAATTCTTGTTAAACTTGGCTCTGAAGTTTCGCCTAACTTAAAAGCCAATCACTGCGCCAACAACTGCGAATAATCACTCAACAACTTCGTACAGACAAACTATAAGAATAAATTTGAGCCCCGATGGCTGATATTAAACTTAATAGTTTGTCGTCCAGACAGTCTAAAACAAATTTATCTCTTTATAGAATTAATACGTCAAGGCGTCAACACCGACCTTTAAACAACTACGGTCACACAAGCAACAATAGCATCAAACGATTCTAAATACTATAGCAATCGAATAAATGAATAAAAAAATTCAACGCTGTTGATATACATTGGCCAATCTTACGAGAACAATCGAAACTAAAAGCTCGAGCCAGAATTCTCCGATCAACTATTACATTAAGTTTACAATCGGACGAAGCAGTTTATGATGTTGCAGTATAACTAATCAAAAGACACCTTAGAAAACGATTACGTAACTTTTAATGTCGAATCAGCTAAACAGTAATGTAGAAAATTCTATTCAGCCTTTTTTTGAATGATCGAGTTAAAAAACAAAAATAGAGAAAAGAGAAAAAATGCGAAGATCTGTTCTAAAGGTCACGATGCTTAGGCTAAAACTACTTAAGAATCAATCCTATGAACATAACGGTAAAACGAATCTTTACTATACACTTATAAGAACAATCTGCAAACAAATTAAATGAAGTGGGTGGTAGTGTACCAATTATGCAATTACTACGAAACAATGAATAAAAATTACGTCATAATCAAAAACTAAAAATTACTGTAAAAGACTAAAAATCAATTACAAAGTTATACAGTTTGATTAAAATTATAAATGAAGTGTCACAACTGCATAAAAAAATCCTGTGGACTTCCTGGGTAAGTTGCTATGGACCCCTGTTTAGAAACCCTAAATTTTAAAGACTAAAAACCGATCAATATTCAACTATGATTATTTTTTTAGGAAAACCAATTACTCTTAAAGCAAGTTTGTTTTCTTTACGGCATTAATAGGAAATGTACAATGGCAGGTGTTGTTAACTATATCATATCTAAGTTGCATAATTATATCAGGCATGTAAAGATTATTACGAGCAGCTAAGTAAATTTAAACTAAATAAAAAATCAATCTTAATCTAAATTTTGGACCGCTATGCCCTTGAATCTTTACCTGCTTTCATTTATTCTCGGAGCAAGCGCAGTTGGATCGCATGCTAACGCTTGATATCGCGTTTGCATTCCTCCTCCACAGCTTCTCGAACATCGACTCCATTGGCTCCATTCAAGATAAATTAATTCTCCGCAATAACGAGTTTGTGTTTCTTGTTCGCCGAAGCAAGATTGAGTCCTGCTACGAACTTGAATCCCGAGACATGTTTCCGGACACAAACTCCACGGACTCCAGTTGCTCCAGACTCCGCTGGTTATTTGGCAAAACTAAAAAGTTATTTCACCGTTTTATGTTGTAAAAAAGTAGTAGGTTTTCGGAGGGAAAAATTGCGTTTCTGTAATCCAAATCTTTAATGAATAATTTTACTACCATTTAATATTTTTTAAGTTTTTAGGGGTCTAAAATTTTGATGATAACAAAAGTCATTAAAATTTCCATTATTTTTATTCAAGAACCTCTCAAAAAGTTTGGAAAATGCGGAAATGTATACCGTATTTTTTTAATTAAAATGCGCCCTTGTTTAAAATGCGCAAGAATTTGCAATAAAAAAAAACAAATGTGCCCTTGACTGCAGTACACATAAATAAATTCAACAAGTTGCATAAATAAAGTCACCTAGCGAAGAGTGTGAAACTAGTGCTGCTTGCCTGCTACATGAGCACTTTTATAACTTGTTCTGTATAAAAACACCCATTGTTTTGGATCTAAAGTGGTCAAAGCTACTTGTAAATGGAGCACGGTAGGTTAAAAATTGGTCGAAAGTTGTCGGAAATAAAATGCACCCTTGATTGGAAGCGCACAAATTTGCCATAAAAAAATAGAATGGGCGCATTCTATTCGAAGAAATACGGCCGTTGAGCAATTTCGCTTATTATGCCTGATGTCGTTTCAGCACTTTGTTTTCATAATGATGGTGCGAAGATTTTTTTTGAAAAAAAATAAATTTAATTCTTAATGCATACCTTCAAGACAAAATCTATAGTTTGCACTTGCAAATTTCGTTGACTGAATTTTTGAATTTTATTTGTTTAAGAACAAAATCATAATCTTTAACTCACCCTTCGCTCCACAATCGGCTCAACCTCTGGACAAGTGCTTATTCGTTGACGAGTAACGACTCCAAAATTACACGTGACAGGACAATCATTCCAGGTAGACCACTCCAAAAACGTACAACAATTTGGTAGGTTGCACATTTGCTCTTCAATTTGCGCACTGACCACTCCAGGCAAGTTTGCTAGACATACCGTACAAAACTAGGTTGTTTTTTTCAGTAATTTTCAAGATTGCATTTAGGCCTAACGTTTTTAAGCTTAATTGTTTCATGTCCCGCCTCCTTCTAGAAATTTCAAAGCAATGAAGATTATTCAAGTCTTATTTTAAACGCATCTGAAGCAAATATTATTTACTGAAACATTGATGAACACACAACACCAAATTTCAAAGTACAGGGCGTCTATTTCCATCGGAGGGGCAAATCACAAGGATAACAAAGGATTCCTGATAAAATTTTTTATTTTTTTCTCCAGATTTATCCTCCTTACTTGCAAAAAACGTCAGAAACATTATATTTGAGCCAATCGTCAAGCAATTATCCCTACCTTCATTTGGAGGTACCAAGATATTCCTGTTGGTTGAAGTTTTTTATTTTTTTTTTTTTAATTTTTATTCATAGATATAAATTGAATTTAGATCTGGTTGATAAGACCTCCGAGCAAAGTTGTGCCGTAAGGTGTTTTTCTCCAGGACACAACAGAATAACGTGGATAAATTTTGATCCACGACCTGTTGATTGATGCGCCATCAAAACAGTGCTCTTAACCATTCGACCATGTGGCCGACAAGTAAAATTTTTTAGCTATTGACAGCTATATCAGTGATCCGCAACCTTTTCTCATTCATGACGCACTAAAAGATTTTTTCCAATTCAGCAGCATGCCTTTAGCAAAATTAAGCAATATAGGCAATAAAAATACAAAGTTCACTGTATAATTTATTTTAATGCGATATTTGTGCTATTTTAATAAACACAATTCCTTTACTTTACAGTAGGTTCGATATTTAAAAAACCAACTCAAAGTTTTCCATTAACTTCTTTTAAACAGGATCGTTTATTGCTTTTGATCAAAATCAAAGATAAAAAGCTTTGTTCGCACAAATAAGTTGTGCAAAATTTGAGCAGAATTTATCAAAGGCTGCTTCGGAAATGTGTTATATTCAACCACATTTGAAAATAAAACTCGTCACTGAATTTTAATCCCAAAATTTTGTCATTTTCTTGTTCAAGAAAGTTTTCTATTGCCCATAAACCAAACTCTTGTGTTGATAATTCGACATTGGACGCAAAAGGATTTCGGATCCAATCGTATTGTTCCGTGTTATTTGTAAAAAAATAATAGTCATATTTCTGCTTTAACAAAGTCAAGTGTTTTTGAGCCAAAACCAACACAAATTTTTTATCTTTATGGTTGCTTCTTGAAAACATTTCTACTGATCTTCGTTTCAACTCATTTTTCCAAAGTACTATTTCCCGTTTAAATCTTTTTAACTTGTCAGAACATGTCAGTATATATATTCTTTTTTGACCTGCATCTTTGTAATAAGTTTATTCAAGTGTTTGTATATGTCAGCCATGTATGTAAGCTTTGCAATCCAGCAATTCTTTTCGAAACGCTGACACAAGTCGTAGTTATTCTCAGTTAAAAACTAATTTATTTCGTATTAAAGGTTAAAGAGTTTTGCGAGAACTTTTTCCCTAGAAAGCCATCTTACAGATGTATAAAATAATAGCCATTGATTTTCTGATCCCATTTCTTCACACAACCATAAAACAATTCGTAAAATCAAAGCTCTTGATTTAATGAAGTTGACAAATGTGGATACAGTCGTTCATAATTTCTGACAGCTCCTTCGGTAAAACTTTGATTATTTATCAGAGCTTTCCTATGTAAACACCAATGTGTAATTTCAATGGTTGGATTTCCTTGTTTTTTCAAAGCAGCGAAACTTCTACTTTCTTTCACTTTTGCTGAAGCACCATCTGTGCAAACGTTGACACAGTTACTCCAATAAAACAAACCTGTCAAAACTTTTCCTGATTTTAGGCACACAATAGAAAATTCTTTCAAGCAGTTTCCTGTTTTCAAGCACTCAATAGAAAAAACCTGTCAAAATATTTCTTGCAAAAACCAAGTTTGAACACGTCAGGTTTGTTGCGCAATAGCTTTTCTGCAGCTATATAAGCAGGTGGTTCCTATTTTAGTGTCAAAGATATATTCTGTGCAGGTTAATTTTATTGATAATCTTTTGTCAAGTGTCGTTATACGAATGTGATGTTTGTCAAAAAACTTTCAAGGGTATAGACGATTTGCATCGCCACAAGAAAAATATTCATGAAAAAGGAACTAGCGTTCAATGTCAAAAGAGCAAAAAAACTTTTAGCAGAGCTGATAATTTGAAAAGGCACCAGAAAGTTTGTGGTAAGTGTTTATTTTCTAAACAATTTAATCTTGAAACAAAATATTTTTCTCATATTCTTTATTTACTTATTTGAAAACAATTACAGGCTCTTCAGAAGCACCACAAGCTAGAAAATGTAAAGATAATTCTGCTAAAAATGTGAATAGTGAGTTCATCTGCTAAATATTTTTGATTTGAAATTAATTTGGCTTTTGCTAGAACGGTCACAGATTGGTGTCTTTCTGGAAAATTTTTCCAAAATTCCGGTTGAAAATAACAATTTGGTCGGGGTCGCAAATGGTAAGTTTATTTAATTTAAGTTTCATTTTGTGTTTTTCCGTGCATTTTGTATGTTTTTTTGTTGCATTACAAAAGTTGTATGTTACGACGTTTGCTTTCATTTTGTTACGTGACCAGCTAGCGTAATGTCTTTGCGATTTCAAAATCCAACTAGCTTTGTGGTAAGCGGACCTTGCAGAGTTGGAAAGTCTTATTGGGTCCTACGTTTTATAGACAGTCTAAAACAACTTTTCCCTAAAATAAAACAAGTTGTTTATCATCAAGAGGTATGGCAAGAAATGTTTGATTGTTATACTGACAAAGTACACTTTAAACAAGGCATAACGAGTCTTGAAGATCTAAAAGAAAGTCGAGACGCGTTTTTGGTACTGGACAATTTGATGTTTGCCAATTCCAAATTTTTTTCCAAAATCTAGCGTCTACTCCCGTCACTTTCATTTTAGTGTCCTCACGACCATGCAAAATTTGTTTCATAAAGGTCTGCGTGAAATAAGTCTCAACACACAAATTATGGTTCTCTTTAAAAGTTGTAGGGACGTAAAACAAATTGCACAATTTTACAACAAATCTACCCCAAAACGTATAAAAATGCTCTTGAGGCATATAAAGACGCTGTTTCTTCCAAAAGAAGTTATTTGGTGATTGACTTACGCTGCGAAACACACAATAACCGACGTCTTCGTTTAGGGATTTTTCCAGAAGGTACGCATTATCTTTATCAATGAACCGCTTGCGAAAAAACGGATCCACCTTGCGTTTGCTACAAAAAGCCCCAGCACCTTTGCAAAAGCGTATTCTAGACAAAGCGTCGTCCGAGTTAATAGGTTGTCTTTGTGACTGCGCTTACAACGTACTGCAAGGAAACGTCAACATATCGCGTCATCACAAGCAGAAATTAAGACCGCACAAGACCAAACTTTGAAAGTTGGCTGACCGTAAGGTAGCGTTAAAAACAAAACGAAGAATTATACAAAAAGGTAAATTTTTTACCCATCTTGTTGTCTGCACTCGCTCCAGTCATTAGTGATGTGGTAGGGAGTCTTATAAAATGAGAAAATTAATCGCGTTGGAACCTGAAATATATGAAAAACTCAAAAACAAACACGAAGTCACGGATCAAAAGGTGCTTTCTGAACTCGACGCAAAAATGCAAGAAATTCTAACTTTCGACCGCCCCGACAGCGAGAAAATAACCCTTTATAATGAGACGTTGCAAAAATCAAAGTTATTTCAGAAAAAGTTTCAACCGAAAACACCAGTGAAAAAACCCTACCCTGAAAGTGCGGTGTTAAAGCGTTTCAAAAAACGAACCAAAGCAAAAAATTATTCAAAGACGCCACTAGCAAAAAGAATTTAGACTGGAATGAGGGCGGTCAAATGCTTTTAGACGATCGAGTGGTATCTGAATCTCATATTGACGATTTCTTTCAATCAACCCTAAAGAAACGAGACCCGACTTTACCCGATGTACGCGAGTTTGAATCGGTACTATGGGAGAGTTTTTAAATTATTACGACCCTAAAAAAGAAACTTCCTTCTCGGGAGCACATCGCTTTCCAAAAGCAAGCCAACAATGGCTGCAATCGCAAGACACTTATACACTTCACAAACCAGTACAAAAAAATTTCAAGCGCAGAAAAACGATTGTGCCTGGTGCCAACTTTCAAATGCAAGCCGATCTTATTGATTTTTCTTTGCTCAAATCATACAACGACCATTATAAATACATTTTGGTGGTCATTGACGTGTTCTCGAAAAAAGTCTTTTCCGCTTACTTGAAAACCAAATCAAGCTCAGACATGATCCAGGCTTTTGAGCAGGTAATGCCCAAAATTGGTAAGTTTCAAAAATTGCAGACAGATATGGGATGTGAGTTTCTAAATCGGCCCTTTCAAACCTGGTTAAAACAACCTCACATTGAGCATTTTCACACTCAAAATTTCGACACCAAAACAAACATTGTTGAGCAATTTATACACACTTTGAAGGAGAAACTATGACCTTATTTTACCTACACCAACAGCCGAAGATAAGTAAATGTGATGCCTGCTCTGGTCGAATCTTACAACAACACCTATTACCGATCTATTCAACGTGCTCCGAATTCAGTCAATGCAGAAAACCAAGAGACGATTTGGCTCACGCTCTATGCCGATCCCGAGTTAAGAAAACCGAAATTTAAAGTAGGTTATCAAGTCAGACTTTTCATGACTCGAATGCGATTCCGCAAAGGTTATTTACCCAGGTGGACCAACGAGTTGTTTCAAGTTGCTCAAGTGTTCCGAGACAACCCTCCTTATTACAAAATCAAAAATTTACAAGGCGAGTGGTTGGAAGGAACTTTTTACGAAGAAGAGCTACAGAAAATCTATAAAAAGGATGACGTGTTTCAAATCGAGCGTATTCTCCAACAACGCAAGCGCAAGAAGGGTGTTGAATTTTTAGTAAAGTAGTTTGAATATCCTTCTTCTTTTAATTCTTGGTGCCAGAAAAAGACATGGTGCCTCCTTTAACAACCTGTGACATTGTTTTGTTTGGTGTTCAAGTTTTGCTGATTTACATTGTGATTTTCATTAGTTTATGCAATTGAACACAGAGCAACGACAACAAAGAACTTTGGATTAGTCTGCTAAGTAGCTCTGTCGGTTATTTTCTCCCTTCGCCCATTCTTACCAAACATGTTTCTCACCCTCCTCAGTAATTCGTCTATGGACATTTATTCTGAAAACAAACTTTCGGATTACACGGTTCACTTGCCGAAAGAAATCAATTTGTCTGGATCATGGGAGTTGGGTCTGTCCGAGATTCTGTACCCCAACACTTGGTATAACATCAACACCAATCAATGTTTCATTTACTACCAACGCGGTGATTTAGAATTGCTAGTAGTGCTTCCACCGGGCTATTATCAACAACCTTAATATGCCGTGCGTCAGATACTTCAGGAAATAAAACAAGAGTTTCAAGCTAAAAACAAAGCTCTTGTCAGTGAAGGAGTTTTGAAGAAACCAATCGGTTTTCTCTTTGACCTCACTTGCAATCCTCAAACGCAACTAACCATCATGTCCATCCAACACAAAAAAGAAGCGCCTATGACGGAACGCGATGGTGCCATGCAAACCAATGTGGTGGTGTCTCTTTCGAGTGAGTTTGCTTCTATTCTGGGTTTTCGGAAAAGGTGGTATCGGAAAATTGGAGAGTACAGCTCGGGAAGTGTTGCCAATGTGGACACTGTGAACGCCATCAATGTCTATTGTAATGTTATTGAACCTAGAACGGTTGTTCATACTCTTGCACCCTTGATTGGTGTTCTTCCTGTAACAGGGAAGCCGGGTGCTTACGTTTCCAAAAGGTGCGACAAAATACAATACCATCCTGTCTCAAAGAAAAATTTTAGTGACATTCACATCTCGCATCTTGACGATCAAGCAAACCGGATTTGTTTTTGCAAAGGAATAATGATTGTGACTTTACATTTACGACCCAAAAAGCTAAATTCCTTATAAAAACTAGGTGCAAAAAAAAACCTTGTTATTGCAAGAAATTGTTGGTAGCAGAAACATGCGGGTCAAATATTGTTTTGACACAAAAGCTTACGAAAACTATTATTTGTCTCAAGTCGGTCATTGTATGCCTTATTTTGCTGGGGCAGGAGTGCAACAAGGTTATGGACTAGGCGATCTGTTTAGTTCCATTGCTAAAAGCGTTCTTCCTTTGGTCAAAAAAGGTGCCAAAACTCTAGATCCAGACTCACTCTTGGAAAACAAGTGTTGCAAAACGGTGTCGAGTTTGCTTCGGATGTCTTACATGGTAAAAACGTCAAACAAGCTGCCATCGACCAAGCAAAAACAGCCGGTTTGAATCTCTTACAAGTGGCCCAACAAAAAATAGGCAAACGGAAGGCAGCACCGAGAAAAGTACAAAAGAAAAAACGCAAGAGACATCGTGACATTTTCACGTGAACCATGGCCACGTTAGTACACCCCAGTTCGAAAGAATCCACCACCTCTCAACTTGATTTGTTTTGAATCCCCCCAAGTCAAATCAGTTTGGAGGAGGGAAGTTTTACCAATTACCATCCTGTGCCTGTGTTGACCTCCACAGGTCCTATTCAATTTACAATTAGTGCTAAAAATTCCAATTCATTAATCTCACCAATAGCTTTCTTTATGTGCGTGCAAGCGTGACTACTGCAGCTGGAGCGAATTTGGCAGAAGACGCAGAAATCGCACCTGAATTTAGTTTTTTACATACGCTTTGGATGCAGGTCGATGTCTATTTGAACAGTTCATTGGTAACGCAGTCCAACAACAATTACCTTATCAAGCTTACATTGATAACTTGCTTAGTTTTGGACAAGAAGCAAAAAAGTCCCAACTTTCTGCACTGTTGTGGCACCGCAACACGTCAGAACATTTTGATACTTGTAGGGATACCAACCTAGGTTATACCAAAAGAAAAGCTTTGGCTGCAGAAAGCAAAGAAATTGATATGATGGGGAATCTGCATCTTGATTTGTTCTTTCAAAATCGATATTTGTTACATGGAGTCGAAATGCGTTTGCGTTTGATTCGTTCCAACGATCTTTTTGTTTGCATTGAAACGCAAACAAGCACAAAGTAAAGTGTTTTTGAAAGAAGTAACCATGTTTGTACGCAAAGTAAAATCCAACCCCGCCGTACAGCTTGCTCACGTCAAAGCCTTGTAACATGGTACTGCAAAATATCCACTCCGGTGCGTGGAAGTCAAAAGTTTTATTGTGCCGACAGGGAATCGAAGCATCACCAAAGAAAACTTGTTTTTGGGTCGATTGCTCACACGGATGGTGATTGGTGTAGTTGGCAACGATGCTTACAACGGTGTCATCACCAAATCTCAGTTTAATTTTAAACACAACAATATCAATTTCATGACGATTTACCGTGACGGAGTTCAAATCCCTTCCAAACCACTGCAACCAGATTTTACTAACGATCGTTTTGTTCAAAATTATGTTTGTTTGTTTACTCAAACAGGTCAATATTATCGGGACACAGGAAATGCTATTTCGCGAGAACAGTACAAAGGCGGTTGTGCTTTGTTTGTTTTTGATCTCACACCCCAAATGGACTCGAGTGAGGTTGGTTTTGAATTGATAAAGCATGGCAACATACGCATCGAAATTTATCTTGCTACTGTTACTGCGCTTACTCTTACGATCATTGTGCTTGCTGAACACAATAACTTACTGGAGATTGATCAAGACAGAAACGTTCCTTTTGACTACACAACATGAACACGTTGTAAATCAAACGCTTGCTCAAGAACGACTCAAAAACCAAAAATATCTTTTAAAAAGTCTGTGCTTTGGATCAGTTGGAAAAACCTACTTTTCCGTCTCTTACGTCATCAATTCGGACCCAAGTAGTGAACCTGGAGAACATTGGGTTGCAGTTTATTTTGACAAACGTGGTCGAGGAGAATACTTGATAGTTATGGATTATCCCCTACATTGGTTGGTCTCAAGTCTTACGTGGACACCTACTCCTTATCGGGTTAAATTTACAATCGCAAAACCTACAAGCGTATTTTTCAAGTTTTTGTGGTCACGTGTGTTTCTTTTATTTTATTTTGTTGTTGCAGTGTACCTTTGCATGCTTTTATATCTGATTTTACGTCAAACCTAACTGAAAACGATCGCTCTATTTTTCGCTTTATTCGTGATGTATCACAACATTGATTGTACATGTATCGTTTATTAATAAAACACAAAAAAAACATATCAAGGCGTACTTGTAATAATGTACACTTTTCGCTTTTTTGTCGGTTCAGGGTGAGTCAAAAGTTTGACAAAGGTCTCCAGTTGTTTGTGGTTGTCTGGCGGCAGATGGCAGACATCGTCTTTTTGCACTTTTAAAAAGGTGTAGTTGTTGAGCAGAGAGAGGAATTGACGTCTTGCAGTCGGTACATTTTCCACCACACAGCGCAGTTGGAACTGATCCACTGCTATTTTTCGCTTGACGATTTCCATGTTTTTTTGCAGTTCACATGCAGCATCGTCCATGTTGGTAGACCAGAATAGTAAAACAACATATTCTTTTGTTTCGGATTTGGGACGAAAAAGGATGTAAGGAAGATTCCCCATTATCACATCAACGACTTGAACAAGTTGATCCATCGAAAACATTACTTTTCCTCTTTTGACACTGATAATTGCTTTTCTCAATAGTGATGAAGAGGGTATCGGCAGTCCAGATGTGGCAATTTCTTGAAACTTTTTTCGAATTTTTCTTGCTGCACTTTCCATTTCTCTTGCTTTGGTGATAATCTCTTCAAACTCCAACAAACTTTTGTAAAAACTTGCATAAGGAGGAATGTAGTCGGGGTACTCGATTTCATTTGCTTCTTGATATAAATCGTCTGCTTGACTCGTATATGTTTCTACAATGTAAGGTTTCGCAATTGCGTCTCTTTTTATAAGCACCAAAGCGGATATTGGCAACATTTTGAAATAGTTTTATGTCAGACTTTGAAATCTTGTGCAATCAACATTAGAAATCGCGAATTTTTTCAGAGATCTTTTGCGTACTTAACCAACAAGAGAAAATGTCTTGAACGCACGTCCAGCAAAGTACCATGTGTCCACAGGGCATGCATACTGCATTTTTTTCTGCATTCTTGTATTTCAAACATTTGTCGTCTTTTTTTAAATCTAAAATAGCATTTAGCAATTCTTGACGATTGGGAAAATTGCAGTTGTTTTTTTTTATTTGTTCCTCTACACCAAAACTTTTTGCGTATTTTACATAAGAATCAAATCGGATAATGTTTTCCAATCTTTGATTTCTTTGCTCTGTTGCAGCCGTGTTTCGCATTTGCTGGAACAACATGCTACGAAAACGGTTTGCTGCAACGGATCGAGTTGGATTTTTTATGTCTGGTCGATGCAAATCCGAATGTTTCTGACATATTTTCTCCACTTAGATTACTCCTTTTTTTTCAAAAAAAATTAACACATGGGGAACCACTTTGCGTGTTTGTACCAAGGATTGTCATGCGGTTTGCAGTAAAACAAACCTCCACCACAATAAAAACAAAGAACACAATCCCCAGAACCTTTACAATAGAAACCTGCATTCACCATTTTACCTGGTTCACGTGGTGTTGGACGCACCTGATTGTACCAAGATTGAGGAAAGGTTCTCAAGCGATCCTTTTCACACATAAGCGGGTTTTGCGGAGATGAACAACGAAACATTTGAGCTTCCAACTCTCTTTCGATAGCTTCATCATTTTGAGCATCAGACGCCACTGCAGCATCAACACAATCTTGATTCATACTTTTTAGACTGATAGAAAAACAAACAAACTCTGCTTTATATAACCAACATTGAGGTTTACACCAAAGTTTTGCAATATGCCCATGGAAAAACTGGGTATTGCACAACAAACCTGACGTGTTTAAACTTGCATTTGCAGAACATATTTTGACAGGTTTTTTTCTATTGAATGCTTAAACACAGAAAACTGGTTAACTTTATTGCTCCAAAATCTTGCAGAATGTTTTGAAATAGTCTTATGTCGTGTTTTAAAGTCTTGGTTCTGTCTTGGGCTGGAATCAAACTCAAGACCACTGACTTTCTTAGGGTTAAGATTTAAAGCTTCGCTGTCTTGAGCAGGAATCAAACTCAAGACCACTGTCTTTTATAGGGCTAGAGTTTTCTTTCTGTTTGACAGCTTTGCTATCAACTGTCTTGCCCAAGAATTGAACTCAGGATTACTACCCTTCTAAGTGTTAGGGTTAGGTTTTGGCCTTGGGTGAGATAGGGTTAGGGTTAGGGTTAGGGTTAGGGTTAGGGTTTGGGTTTGGATTAGAGTTAGAGTTAGGGTCTTCCTCCCCTTCACTTCTTCACCTCTTGACTTCCTTACCTTCTCACCTTCTTACCTCTCTAAAAAAAAGATAATTTGATAATCTCTAAAAAAAAGTCCTCAGAAAATATTCAAACGATCCCCGCAGGGGTCAAAACCCCCAGGTCGAAATCCTCTGATCTAAATAAACTATGAAAGCGTTTGAGAGCTGAAAATCGCAACTTTTAAAAAAAGTTCTTCCACTTTAAAAATCTCAAATAATAAAAACAAAGTTATCCCGCGACACACCTAGTATCTTCTCGCGCCACACCGGGTGCGGAGCACTGGTCTATATTGCAACATGCTCTAGACATCGTCCATGAACAATAAATTAGTGTATACATATACATTGTACAGCATTTCCAATAAATTTCTTTTTATTGGAGTGATAAGCCTACATTAATTGATAATTTTGCTAATTGTATTAAATGGATGATATAACAACACAACTTGTTTACCTCTGATTGGCATTGGCAAAAAAAGAAAGCCTAATAAAAATTATACAGAAATAAAATAAAAATAATAATAATAGATTATACTTATATGAAAATAACTTTGAAACTCAGATTGTTTTAATAAAACAAACAAGCTGTTGGGCATTGTTACCTAAAGAGAAAAAATTAAGCAACTATGTTTTTGCTGCAATTGTTCGTTCGCTTCCAGTGATTTAAATTTTAACATTACTTTTAATATCTACTCACGACATGAGTGGATTCTGAATCTTGTTCTTCTTCCTTCCCCGCAGGTTGCACTACATGAGGTCCATTGCGAATAATCGCCATAAGCTCCAGGACTTCCGCAGTTTCGGGTTTCAGACTAAACGTTTCAAGCTTGATTGCATTTTGACGATGCATTGAAACAGATCATCAAAAACAACGTTCAACACAGACAATTTAAGAAATTATTTCTTTTGACCTATTTTAATTTTTTTGTTCCTTTTATGTATCTCTGCACTCACTTTGACAATTTATATGTCAACATTCAAAGAGATTTATGATATCTTTATGTAAGAAATTTTCCAAAAATGCAAATTTTAAAGTCTATGAATAAGTCACTTTAAACAATATTTAGTTTTTTGGGTCGACATAAAAAGTATGAATTTTCATATTACTTGATAATACCTAAGTTGAATAGTCAAAAATAAGTTTTTAAAAATGCATGTACAAGTATAGTTATAAAAGCTTAAAAATTGTTTTAATAAAGCCTTTTTTACCGATATGATTAATGTTAAAACATGCAATTCAGCAAAAACAATTGCACTGATTTTAATAGAAAAGCTCTAGAATATTAAAAAATCATCTCAGAAAGTTTTGACAAAATTAGGATGACCAGACATACATATCTTTTTGAACTGTACAGTTTGTTACTTTAGAGTTGACTTTGTAAAAAGTCATAACCTAATCGATTTTCAGATAATAACCAAAGGCACAGACTGCCAAAGAATTTTTCATTCCGATTTATAATAAAAACACTGTACTTTTCAATTGACTTTTACTGCACAGATAAAGTAAAAAGTCACGCTTTAATCTCTGACTTTTTTTTTTAATTTAATTTCAATAACGTCTTGATCACGCTACAACGAATTATGGTTATCCTAAACGAAAGGGAAAATAGTTATTTAAGAAGATTTACGCCACAATTTTGCCGTTTCATGCAACATTGCTATGAGAATAAATTTCTAAATATCTTTTATAGACGGTTTTTACTATTAAGTAATGGTCTTAATATGCGCGATCTAAACTTGTTTCCTTCCAATAAATGTCAAACAAACAACAAATATAACAAAGAAAAAATTTTAAACGTTAAAAAAGTTGATTGTGTCGCGGCAAACCTCTTCTCGGCCGGTACAGGGCTGCATTCGAATTCGAGTTTGTGTTCCTCCTAAACACGTTTGCGAACATGTTCCGTATGAATTCCAGGCAGTCCAAAAAGCTACGAAAATAATATTTCTTGATTAGATATTACTTACGTTTTAAAAAATTTGTAATCAAACACCAGTCGTTAATTATTGTTAATAATTTGTATTTCCTACAAGTTGTGCCGAGAAAAGATTGACACAAAAAAGATGTCACTATATGGAGTTTTACGCGTAGGTGTATACTTAAAAAAGACTGCCAATCAATTTGCCCTTAAGGCAATTTTCAAACCTCCTAGTTCACTGGAAAATTAGAACTGTAGTTCACTTTATTTGCAAAAACCCGCTCGGCTACAATCATTTGGATAAAGTTTCTGACAACATTTTAAGGGAAACACTGTAAATAAGATCATGGACAGGTTTTATTCGTTGGATATCTGGAACTATCTGCCTTTTAAAAACTTCAAAAAAACTGTAACGCCATATTCTCACTTCTAAACCTCTTATTTTATGAATTTCAACAGAAAATAAATTTAGATTTAAGTCAACTTTATACGTTCAGAGAATATCCCCTCGTTTATTGCATTGATTACTTGCGTTGAGTTATCAAAAGAAGCAAATCTATAAATAGATTCTTGTAGAGTCACTCACAGTTGGAGCCACACGTCTCCTCTTCTCTTTGAGGTTCAAGACAGGGATTGAACCGCTGTCGCACTCTTCTTCCGATGCAAGAACTACTGCACTGACTGAATTCAGTCCAGGGCGTAAAGTCGGCCAACGCACCACACGAAGCTTCCTTTCTCTGAACCTCATTCAAGCACATGTGTCTACGTGTTCGCTCCTGGGTTCCACCGGGACATGAAGTAGAACACGGACCAAAAGGACTCCTAAAATTTTGTCTATATCTTTACTTTCAGTATTTTTAGATATAAGATGGAGAACGTATAAACAGAATTTATCCGGCACATTTGAAAGTACGACAAACTACCAAGAATATTTCTGTTTTGTGTTTGTGAATTTACGTAAGATCGAAAACTTTAACAAAAGGGCTGTGTGACATAAATCTTAGAAATGATAGCAATAAATTAATTTTTTTACCATACAGTCCATTCTCCTGGATTTCCACAAGGTTTTTGTTCTACTTCATCATCACTAACACAAGGGTTTGATCTTTGACGAAACGAAAATCCTCCTGGACACGTCGTACTGCAACTTCCCCAGGGCGCCCAATCACTCCAAAATCCACTTCCTGTTGAAAATGAAACGAAACGATCTACACTTTTTTGAAGGAAAGTAAATATTTCGATAAAAAATAAAAAAATCTAGAAATTTTTTTAATTGACAAAAATAGTTTTTCATAAAAAAAGGTCGTATCTAAGAACCTAACTGTATCTTGCTATTTTTTGCTATTTTGTTATATATTTCCTTGCAATAATTGCTTTTTGCTATTTCCAAAAAGAACGTTTTCTATAAAAACTATTTTGTCTAAAAAAACACTGTGTTTTTACAACTTTAATCTTGTTCTCACTAATTTCTTTATATGTTTCATCGTTTTAATTTATTTGGTAGTAATATACAAACACAAATGAGCCTGAACCGTTAGTTTTATTGCTCGAAATTTTCAGATCATAATCTGACTTTATACCAAGACTGCAAATTCTAAATAAGTTATATCTAAACAAGCAAAATGTTCCAAAAAATTTGTAAGTATAGGTCTACAAAGTTAAAAATGAGAAAATTTGTTTTTAGGGAAAAGTGGACACCTAGACAAAAAATACGGTTTTTCCGTCACACTTTTATCAAAGATTCTAGTATTTTTTAATTTTTTTAACTAAATTTTAATACTTTTTTTCATATTATTTTTGACAAAATTTTATTGACATGTCATGTACATAAAATAATAAATTAAATTAAAAAAGATTTTTTTCGTCCCATTGTCCCCATGCATGAGGCACAATGCGTGTAACCAAAAACCGGAACAAAACAAAACATTTTGAAGCTGACAAAGCACATTTAAAGCACACATCAACAAAAAAACATCATTTCTCTTTGACTACAGTGCATATGACTACAATGATGATGAATATTCAGCAATACAGGGATTGATAAGTGAACTTGTGGTTATTAAAATGAACAAGTAGGGTTATCATGTCAAGAACTTAAGTTCTTTACAAAAACTTTTATACGTGAAACAATAGAGGACTGCTGAGTGCTCATCCAACTACTTGTCTATACAACAGTCCAGAGCTTATAGCCTACTACGTAAATAAGGAGTGGGGAGCACAATAAAACCCAGTCTCATTGTTCCCTTACCTTATCATTAAAGTAAAACTGATTGTTTAGTTTTAAACCTTAATACATGTTATTGCTTATTAATCAAGCTATCCTTGAAAGAGATGTGTTAACAATTGTTTAGTATGCAATAAACCTTAACCAATTTAATTTTTAAGTACGAACATAAAATTTGGTTCGATAAAACTATCTTCCAAAAAATAATATAAGAATTTTCCAGTAAATGAAATCAAAGTAAAATCATGTTGTTATAAGTTTCACTATATAGTATCTGAAGTTAGCTCTTTTATTTACACGGAGTTACACGATATTTATAAATAAGAATGAATGTTTATCACACAGTTAAGCACGCTTATCAAATCAAGAGAAGAAGGCAGTATAGCCGGGCACTATGACGTCACATAATATAATACATGTCAGCAGTATGGCTCTTCAGTGATTTATTATAAGACAAATTTTTTCTTCATGTTTCAAAACTTTATTTAAAAATGCTCTTTCTGTTCTACTTATTGTGATCCACTCTCCTCATAAATCTTATTATTCTACTTATTGTGCTCCACTCCCCTCATAAATCTTCCTCTTATTGTGCTCCACTCTCCACTCTTTTCTCGAAATGTTCAATAAGAATCTTAAACCAAATTATCCCACTGTCTACAAAAGTGAACCCATTTTCAAAGAGCGCTTTCTACCCCCAGAACAGATATAATTTAATAATTTAACTAGAGTTATATTGAAACTTTCAAGTTTAACATCCCTCTATATGAAGAAGTGAAAAAATATTAAATTATATCTGTTCTGGGGTAAAAAGCGCTCTTTGAAAAAGGGTTCACTTTTGTAGACAGTGGGATAATTTGGATTAAAATGTTGTGCAACATTTTTTGAGTTAGTCACATTGTGTATATTGTGCGCGCGCGCGATCACATTTGGTTGCAACTAACGGACAAAAAAGAATAGCCGCTCATACGACTAGCTTTTGAATTACTTTTAACAGATTTAATCTAAATTTATTTTTAAATTAATTTTAACAAATTTTTGGTTAAACCTGAAAACTGAAATTCAAATTATCATGTATAATTTAATTAAAGGCAAAAGTCTTTGCTTCAAATTAAATGTCAGTACTTTCCAAATACTGTACCGTTTATTTTTTTAAACTGCGCAAATATTATGCAAAAAAAAGGATTTGTAACCTTTTAAAGAAGAAATGAATGTCAATCAAAAAACACAAGTCTCAAAAACTTTTTTAAATGGGCATTTAGTGTTTTTATTTATTTTGTAAAAAACTCATCAACTTTCGCACCAAATGATTAAAATCGCTTTCTATAAAGCGTACTGATGGCTAATTGATGAATTCCAATTAACCAGTTTCAACAGTTGTACAGAATTAAGTTTTTAACGTTCTATTTTAAATCTAAACTGAGAATCTTACAGTTATACAGTATATCGCTGTGTTGTTTTCCATTCTTTCAACGGTAAAAATAAAATTTTTCTAGACTTACCAAGATTACAAGGTCGTGTTTCTCTTTCAGCAGGAATAATTGAACAAATATTTGTTCTTGTTCTTTCTTCTAATCCCTAAAATTATAAAATTATTTAAGTCCGGAAATTACAATGTATATACGAGGGTCAGTCAAAAAGTAATGAGCCCTGTTAACTTTAACCGCTTTAACCTTCATATTTTTTCTAGAAATTTTAAGGGTGTTTAGTAAATTTACTGCTTTAAAGATAAATTGTAAAAAAAAATTGTTTCAACGTGTCCACTTTTGTTATTGCGTTTTGGAAATGACGTCATCACTGGATGTCCGTCAGAAGCAGAGAGCTGTGATTGAATTTCTTGTTTCGGAAGGGGAGCCACCAAAACAAATTTTCGAAAGATTGGTAAATGTTTATGGAGATGCTTCATTAGCCTACAGCACTGTGAAAAAGTGGGTATCCAGGATTAAACACGAAGAAGATGATCCAAGTTTGAGTAGCCTCCAAGACAGACCAAGAAGTGGAAGACCATCTTCTGCAGTCAATCCTGGAAACAATGATAAGGTTGAGAAATTGATTAGAGATGATCGCAGAATCACTATTGATGACATTGCTGAACGTGTTGGAGTTAGCCATGGAAGTGCTGTGAATATTGTTAATGAGCTAGGCTTTGCAAAGGTTTGCGCCAGATGGGTTCCGAGGCAACTTTTGGATTTTCACAAGCAAGCCCGTTTTGAAGCTTGTTCGGAGCTTATTGAGTGTCACAGAAGTGACAAAACTTTTCTCAGCCGTATAGTGACAGGAGATGAAACCTGGGTTCATCACTATGAACCTCTGTCGAAAAGATCATCCATGGAATGGCGTCACCCCATGTCCCCAAGAGCCAAGAAATTCAAAAGTCAACGTTCAGCTGGAAAAATTATGGCGACTGTGTTTTGGGACATTGAAGGAGTGATATTGGTAGATTTTATGCCTAAAGGTACTACCATCAACTCAGATGCTTACATTGACACTTTACGCAAACTGAAAGCGAAACTGAGAAGAGTACGACCTCACCTGGACATGTCTAAGGTCTTGCTGCAACACGATAACGCCAAGCCCCATACCAGTCTCAAAACTCGTGAAGTGATTGCTTCTTTTGGATGGACGACGGTAACCCATCCCCCATACTCACCCGACCTGGCACCATCTGACTATCATCTTTTTGGACCATTGAAAGAAGGAGTTAGGGGGCAGCACTTCACTAGTGATCAAGAAGTCAAGCACGCTGTAAGAAAAATGCAGCCTGCTGACTTTTACAAGGCTGGCATAGTGTCCCTTGTTCATCGATAGACAGTTGGAATTGAAAAGTGCGGAGATTACATTGAAAAGTAGAACTGAGATCTCCTATCCCTGGGCTTTCTTTTGATGTATGACTTTTGATTTTATTGCAACAAATATGGCCAGGAGAGACTTGGGCTCATTTTTTTTGACTGACCCTCGTATTACATTACAGAGCAATAAAATTGTACAAAACTGTATTTTTTAAAATTAAAAACGTTTCTAGATATATAATTTTTTTAGGTTGTCTTGTTCTAACCCGCTCAACAAAAAAATCAAATAAATTTAAAATGCAAATTGCGCTTGACTGAATAAAAAATACATTTCCCCACCGTTGTGGCCCAATATTTCCACACTCAAAATGTACTTTCATGGTATGGGACACTATCACAGGGTTCAGCAACCTTTTCAACGCAGTGTACCAGTTTCCAATTTTGTTAAGCTTCGCGTGCCAAACAATTTTTGGAATTATTCTATTTTACAAATCATTTCCATTGCTTCACAAACAACGGTTTTAAGCGGTCATTTTTGTGAGTATAGTAAACGAGAAATAGACAGATTAGTTAATCAACCCAACTATTATTTAAATATTTGTTGATATCAAATGCAGTTGTAAGAAAAACTTTAATGAGATTATTGTCCTTTTTCCCCATGTTTAACTCTATAATGTTTGGATTATATCTAGATATTGGACCATATAAAAATTCCCAACAATCTTAAATGATGGCTCGTGTTTGTTTTTATTCGTTTCCAATAATTTTTGCAAATTAACGAATTTATTTACCCACAATAAGCACGTCTGTAAATATAATATCTGCATCTGGAAGTCACCAATATCGATCCATTCAAAAAGAGACAAATTTAATTACAGTCTTCGCAGCTGCTTAGATTGATTAAAAAAGAAAACATTGGGCCAAAACATTGTAAATCTTAAAATTTTTTGTGAAATTGAGACGTTTAGATGACGCATATATTCGTCAATTTCAACGATATTAACGTGGCAATCCAACAAGAATTTTTTTAGGTGCTTGAAGTAATAAAAAGTTGCAGTTTTTACGTCCTTATGTTATACATCAATCTACACAAAATCTTTCCATGCCACATAAAGATTTATTACTGTTTATCCTGGTTGTTAAAAACAAAGTTTGAGCTTGTTGAGATCTGTAGTTATGGCAACAAAGAGCATTAATTTTGCAAGCCAGTTTCAATCCTCCAGTTCAGGATAGACGTTGCCTTTCTTTCAAAAGGTTTTCAACTCAGATAGACATTGGACAAAGCTCAACAAACTTTACCTCAACTTTGCCGCCTGCATGGCTATGCAGTATAAAGGCAAGTCATGGTATGAACTCTGCATCTCTTAAACCAAAAATCGAAAATATCTGTGCTTTGTAATAAAGAGTGCAAAAAAAATTTATTAATTTTGTTACAATTAGAGATTATGTCATTGAATACTGACTTTGAAATCTTCATACAAAGAATGTTTTTATGAAAATGCAGTAGAACTTTATTACAGCATGCCTAATTTTTTTATCAACAAGATTAACAAAACTGTGTTAGCCAACTACAGTATAGCAGGTGCACCGTTTGTTGTAACTGCAAAAACACTTTCTCCATGAATGAGCTCAGTAGTTGAGGAAGCTTTAATAGTTGGGACATTGATAGTGCAGGCTTGAGGAAGTTATTACTTTACAAATGCAGAAGTTAGCAACTTGGCCGGAATAATTTCCACAAAGTAAAGTGTTTCCAAATTTTAAAATATAAACACAGTATTAATTTTCTTAAAATTAAGAGAATTTTTCTTAAAATTAAAGTAATAAAGTTAAGAGAAGAGTATTAAATTTCTTGACGTGCCATAAAAAACCACCTCGCGTGCCAGGGGTCCGACCCCAGCACTATCACATCTTTTAACTGCTAAAAAGAATAAATAAAAACGAATCGTTATGGCTCAATATTTCGTTATGGCTCATCGTTATGGCTCAATATTTCCACACTCAAACTGTACCTCCATGGTACGGAACATTATCAGAGCTTTTAAATACTTAAAAGAATAAATAAAAACGTTTTGTTGTTGAAAGCCACTTACTTGCCCACAAGAAGTTGAACAAACAGACCATCTTGTCCAAGGTTGATAACCACAGCAAGTTTGACTGTTACAAACTTGTGTTTCCGACCGTGATTGTTCTCTAAAGCAAGTATGCGCCTGAAAAAACAATAAAAGGGTAATGAAAAACACAAAAAAATCGCAAGTTAGAGGTAAGAGTTTAAATGCTTCTAATCTTTGATAACTATTCTACAGTCCGCCAATGTTTCATTGCATTTTTATTTTCTCAATTTTCAATTGAATTTAATGATAAAATTAGTTTTGATAACAAGTATGGCTGAAATTCAAAGAAAAGTGTCTTGGCACATATTATGCTGCTTTTCAATATTGCTTTCTAATGACGTTCAGCAGAGATACACCTGAATTAGTATGTTTTATTTCAGCTCTACCGTAAAAATAGATTAAAAAACATTGGATGGTTTTCAAGTAGTAGAAAGTTGAACAAAAAAGGAATCCAACAGCTATTGGCTAAAAAAATGTTAAACCATAAATTTGAACTTTGATGAATGCAGGGTAACTATGGAATCATACAGTAATTTTCAATTATTATTTAAATACAGAGGTATACAGAGGTATAAATTGATAATCTTCTGTTCAGCTTGGCAATCTACACAAATTGCAAGTATATATAACTTTTTATCCTGTGACAAAAAAGCGATATTTGAATTCCCAATATTCTTTTGTTAAAGAGCGCAAAAAACTTTAAATCCAAGTTTTCTAGCAAGTTAACAAAAAAGCGGTACCTTTTTTTTTTCTAAATTCATCAATAATAGCTCTTGTTGATGCTGCTACAATGATTAAAAGATGTCGCTAATTAGGAAACCTGTCTCCGTGTCCGAATTCCTCCACCGCAGCTGACTGTGCAAGCCGACCAAAGTCCCCACGGCAGCAGTCTCCCACTTCCTTCAGGGCCAGTGTTGCAAGCAATGCTTTCTTGAATGACCCCTTCGCAACCTGCAGTGGGAAATATGTTTTTATTTATTTTTGCTTTTTTATTTTTATGTCTGAACAAAAAATTTGTTCACAAAATTTTGACAAATAGCAAAAATAACTCAAGCAAATAAAAATCATTGAAGTTCATGTAGCAGTTTTTTTGTTCTTGGCAATAAACTTGCAGTCCTACATAATACGAAACAAATGTGAAAAAACAAGTTTGCATTTGTTTTCAAAATTTGGAACAATGGTATGTCAAATAAATAAAGTACAACTTACATTAAAAATTCTATTGTTATATATAAAATAAATTTATCAATTTAAGCGGTTTTGCCAAAAATTTGTTTTCAACCTAAAAAATAGATCAAAGTTTTTAATCAAATTGCTTTTAAAAAGCATAAAATATAAATTAATCAAAGTGCTAATGAGATTTACAAAATTTTACCAATTAATCTTCAATTTAACGCAGAACAAGTTGTTTAATTTTTCAAATTCATATATACAGTAGTAGCTTTATTTTATCTATTTTTTTTATTTTATCTTTATATTTATCCTTCTGATTCGCAGGACAGCGACGGAGGCGCTAATACATAGGGTAGGCAATTACCCCGACCTGCTTCCGGAGACACCAAGGTATTGCTGTCCGCTTGTAATTTAATAGAGATATTACTGTAATTGAGAACTGCTTGCCAAGACCACCAAGCAGGGGAAAGTGTCGTAAAGTGTCTTTCCCAAGGACACAACAGAATGGCGCGAGTAGGTTTTGAACCGAGACCGTGTTGGTCACGAGCCCGGCGCTTTAACCACCCGACCACGCTGCCGACTTTAGTTGTACGACATAAATATATGAGGAAAGGAATAAACAAATATAAGCTTTAGCAGAAAAAACGAGCTTCTTATAAAAATTAACTAGAAACAAAAACAACAAATTCAACGTTTGTGAAAACAAACCATTTTTTCTTACCTACATCCCCAACGTTCCCACCATTACATGATCGTCTTCTTATTGCTACTCCACGACCACATGAAGTGCTGCACGCTCCGAACGGACCCCATCCGCTCCAGTAGCCGCAAATTTGTCCTATAGGATTCGCGCAACGTCTGAAATCATTAGTTCGTTGCGATAATACAAATGACTCGAAATCAAATACTATGTGCATCGCGTAATTATTTCAAATGAAAAAAGCAAATTTTATTGCGAAACAACTCCATGACGGAAACCAGATGAGAAAACATTGATGACAACAATATTTTTATTATGGGTGTTTACTTTTGGTATTTACAAGTTTGCATTTTTATATTTTTAAACAGTCTCACAACACAAAAAACATTTTTTGCGTCTTAGAGAATTTCTTGAATTTCCTTTTTTATTAAAAGGGACTTAAAAAAGTATTCCTGTCAATTAGAATGGTTCACTAAATTTCACCAAAAGAGAAAAGGTTTTTACTCAATTAATGCTTAATCAAGAAATTGACTCAACTTTAGGTGGAATAAAATTT
Organism: Diplosoma virens; assembly: GCA_963680785.1. Classification (NCBI taxonomy): domain Eukaryota; kingdom Metazoa; phylum Chordata; class Ascidiacea; order Aplousobranchia; family Didemnidae; genus Diplosoma; species Diplosoma virens. The sequence goes on along the minus strand of OY796880.1, from coordinate 23,797,851 downwards.
AACTTAATTATTGCTTTGTCGTAAATCTGGACTTAACATAATTGAATCTTTTACACCCCAACTTTATTCACTTATGATCAACTTTTCCAGTAAGTTTAAAAAATTAATGATTTAATCTAAAAGAAAAAGAAAAAAATTTTTGAAATTCAATTGGCCAAAAACAAGCGACTAGTAAAGTAATGGGCATAATATCAAAAACACGTTTTGGTGGGTCAAAATTGCATCTTATTTTTTCTTGATCAACGGAAAGAGCGACGAAGCTGTTTCGTAAAATTGGATTTTTTATATCCATATCACTTGAATTTAGAACTGCTAATTAAGATTTAATGTTTTTCCTTAAGCCATAACAGCAGGAACACAAAATCTGTGTCGGAAACGCAATTAAGCAAATACTAATTCAAACAATTTTGGTTAAATTATGTCAAAAATTAAAGTTGGCTTATGATTTGTAAACAACCGAATCTCTTCAGCCTTTTTTATGGTTTTAAAGCTGAACAAGTTTTTGCAAGTTTGGGTGTAAATTTTTTTCACCTTTTTTCAACGCACGCCCCTGTACACCCTCCTGTCCCAGGCACGCAGTTTTGACAACGACCAGTACGAGACATGACCCCAACCCCACAAACTCCTTCGCAATTGCTCCATGCACTCCATAAATGGCAAAAACAATCTAAAAAGAAATTTCTTTGAGTTTTAAACAACCAAAAATATTCCAGTATTCCTAAATATTTATAAATGAATTGATGTCTTCGTCGATTGTTCTGCATAAGTTTGCAAAACCGTTTTTCGCAAAACTTAGCAAAGCCGACAATTTTGACTCTGCAAAATATTTTAGAATAAAATTTTAGAAACATAGAAACAAGAAAAACCAACTTTTTACAAACCAATGCTAACTCGACCGCCAGGCAAAGTTAAAGGCGTTGTTGTAATAGCTTCGATAACTTCAGTTATGACCTGTTGTTCTCGGGTAAAAAGAGCATAGAGTTTGATTGCCTGATCTTTTCTGATTACGCCGATGCTCAAAAGGGAGTCAATCAACGGCCGACCTAAGCTGACCAGTATCTGCTGCGCTGTTATGTTATTCCTAAGCGATTGTACGACGTGCTTCAAGATTTGTTTGTTTGCTGTTGAACTGTTGAATATCACTAAAAGAAGACAAAACTTGTTGATCTTTTGAATACCTTTATAATTGCTTGCAGCTCTAAAGCATAAAAATCTTTTATATTTGCTTCAATTTTTTGCATAGCATTATTTTGTTCGTATTGATTTCTCTGATTAACGTTTATCTAGACAAGAATATAAAAAAACATTATATCAGGTTGGACTCATCTCTCAATATTGTTTTATTTACAGTAAATTACGTAGTTTTTTTAGTTTTTTTTAACTTCAAAGTATTTGTTCAGAACCATAACCCGACAGTTGATCAAACGAAAGTTTATCGAACGACACTTGATTAAAACGACACTTGATCGAAACGACATTTGATCGAAACGACATTTGATCGAAACAACACTTGATCGAATAATAAAAGAGAAAATTTACAACAAAACATTGCAAAACTGTCTTGATTACACTGTGTAACCCAATTTTTGTTCCTGGCTCCTAAGTGTTATTTTCTGATTAGTTCATCTAGAAACTAAAGAAAACTTGAAAAATTTTTGTTAAACTTTGCTTTTGTGAATTTGAGAGTGATTTTTTTTAATTCAGGGTTTAGTGTGAAAACATGGGTTCTCATTCATTAGTCGCCCAGCTTACTTTATAAACCAGTGGTCACTAAACTACGACCCGATAAGATTTTTTATCCGGCCCGCGGAGGTCTTTTTCAAAAACATATACACTTACTTTGAGCCACAGTTGGATAGAATTATATTGGGAACACACCAGTTTCAGGTTTTTTATCTTGTTCTTTTCTTTAGAGAACACACCAAGATTTTGGGAGAAAAATAGCGAAATTAGAGATCGAATCGAAGTGAAAACCTTCTTTTTTTTTTTTAGAGATCACTACAATTTTGGGAGAAAAATAGGGAAATTATAGATCAAATCGAAGTGAAGACCTTTTTTTTCTCTTGCTTTGGCCCGAAAAGGTCCAAAAAATTTGCATACGGCCCCCTGCTTGAAAAGATTGGAGACCACTGTTATAAACGTTTACATTTTGGGAAATCCCAAAAGCCTACGGGGTTAGTAACGGTAAACAATGAACAAAACCTAAAACTTGTTATACAGTATAATGTATTAATCCTGGTTATATTCCTTGATTGTTTGCGCCATTGAAGAGGTTTAAATCTTGTATTAAAGTTTATGCTACTTTAAAAAAGAAATCTGGAAGAGTTTTCATCTTATAAACCTAAACAGTTTACACAAAACGATATTTTGTACTTAGACAGGAGCAAGCATTTAACCAATCAATTAGAAATGTATGGTTTTTCTAGATTTACGATAATTCTGTAAGTCACTGTTATTAAAAAGCCCCCATATATAGTGACCCATCTTGCAGTCATTATACTGTCCTTGGTTATGACGTTCAAAATCTAATATGTCCTGATCGAAACGTTTCCCCTGTTCTTCAGAATAAGCAATCATGCTTTCCGTAAACTCATCTAGATGAGCATCAAGTATATGAACTTTTAATGACATTCTTCACCCCATTTCGCCATAGGTTTTTACTAATTTGGCAACCAGCTCAACATAATTTTCAGTTTTTTGATTGCCCAAAAATCCTTGAACTAATGCAGAAAAGCTATTCCAAGCTGCCCTTTTTGTTGTTGATAGTTTTTTAAAAAATTCAGTGCACTCCAATATTTTTCTTATCTGTGGGCCAATAAAAACACCAGCTTTGCTTCAGAAAGCTTAGGAAAGAAGTTTTGTAAATATTTGAATGCCTCTGAATTCCTGTCTAAAGCTTTAAAAAATTGTTTGATGAGGCTTCATTTCATGTGCAATGATGGCATCAATATTTTACCGGGGTCAATTAAAGGGTCCCATTTAACCTTGTTTTTTCCAACCGAAAAATTTGGTTCTTTTTGCCCATATTCGCCTATGGCAGCGCACATTAGTGTCTCAGCTATTCCAATAGCAAAAGTAACATGAAAATTTTGTAAATCCACCTTGGAGACCCATTAAAAATGCCACTGTTTGGAAATCTCCAATTGCTTGCCAGCTAAATTGGTTATATTTTAAAGCAATTAAAAGAGTTTTGACATTTTCATAGTTTTCTCTAAGATGTACTGAATGAACCAGAGGGATACAGGGATATCTGTTTCCGTTGTGAAGCAATGCGGCTTTGAGACTCCAGCTTGAGCTATTGATAAAAAGAGACCAGCCATTTGAAATGCAGGAAATCCAAATAGAGTGAAAAAGACCATTTATATTATGACAGAAGCAAAGTCCATCCTCCATCGCAAAAAATTCAAAAAGTTCTAGTGACGCTTGTGCTGCTCAGTAACCCGAATTGATGCATTCAGCAAGTTTCACTGTTTAAATTTGGAGGTAAACAACTCAGCATTGGATTTTGTAAGACCAAGATCCCTAATCAAGTCATTAATACCACGTTGCTTGGAAAAATAGGACTTTTTTTTTGCTCCAAGTGATATGTGCTGTAATCTTCATTGTCTGATGTATCTTACCCACTCTTTATAGTGTTTGACTCATTTTCAGAGATTTTTATAGGGTTTTTTGATCTAATTCGTTGGTTTTGCAATCAAATTCGTTTTTTGCGTTCAAATTTGCTTTTTCTTCAGTCAATTTTGTCTTGCAAAAACTTTTATATATATATATAAAAAACAAAATTGACTGAAGAAAAAACGAATTTAATTGCAAAACTCTATATTTTTTTTTGGAGGAAGAGGAGAGGTAGGTACAGGCAATTGAATGTGGTACTGGAGCAATTAAAGAAGGAATGTCTGGATACCTTGTTGCAGATGCATTCTTTCCAGCTCTACGTTTGGATGGATCTACCAAGCAGAAGTAAAAATCACTTGAATAATTGGTGGGTTCTCGCCAAATTCTGGGCACAGCAAACTTCATAGCTCTCTTTTCCCCTCTGTACCAACTGGTTAATGGACATTCCTGTTTGCAATACAGCTAAATTGTAGGCTGCGTCTAACTAAATTTTTACTGAAATTGCGTCATTTAAATATTTCATTCTCTCAAAGACAAAAGTAAAGTTTAAAAAGAAAAAATGTGATTTTCCAAACTTTCTTGCTACAAACAATTAGGAAATAATGGTTAGAACCTGGGAACAAAAAAAAAAATTTTTTGTTGTTGATCATCTGTCGTTCGATCAATTGTCGTACTACCGTTCAAAACATCAGCACAAGCCAGAAGACTGTAAAAATTAAATATATATTGTGAAGTAAAAGATCGTCCAACCGCCATCCTCCTGCCTCGCACAACCGCCAAAGTCTTTCCCGCTTTTGCAAGGCCAACACACGCCCACAACAATTTCACGAATCCTCCATTGGTCAGCATCTTCTTGACAACGCCCAATGCGCTCTTCACTACAACAACGAAAAATTTTCTATTCTCGCTCGAGGTCGCTCTTCTTTTTACCTTTCTGCTCTTGAAGCGACTTCCATTAAATCTCTCAATTCCCTTCTGTGTAAGCAAAAAGAATTCGTCTACTCTTTGGAAAATTTCTTAATCTTTTCTCTCATTGGTTAATTTCTTTCAGCCAATGAGAACTCTGCTTTCCCCTTTATAACTCAGTTTGGTTTCAATTCTGCTTCATTTTGACGATTTTCCCTGAAGAGTGTCAGATGAAAAGCTTTGGGAAGAACAATCTTTTACTTCACGCAATCTTCAAATTCTGTACCACCAAATGTCTATTCAAATATATATCGGTATCAAATTCTAAAACTAACTCAGACATAAAAAAATATCTTTTTTAATTGTTTTACTTTCAAGCAAAAATAATATTAATTTATAACAATAAATATTATAATGATATTTTATTAAAACTAAAAGATCAAAATAAAAAATTTCGACAAATGGCAATTTTTTGGTATCTACGGAAGCACGTCGGGGTAATTTTTGTATAGGTTGCCCTGCCTATGTATAATGTTTTCGGCGTTTTTCAGCAAGTCCGAAGGATAAAGAGAAATAAAAAAATGTATAATTTAATTTATCTGTTTACACTGAGAGTCCGTAAACTGTTAAAACTAGATGCTGTGAAAGATGATTTTAACTAACTACAACAATTGCCCGGAAAAAACTTACTTTCGCAATCGGTATCTCCATTGGACACACAACTAATAAAACCTGCCACCAGTGCTTGCAAATTGCCTTGCTTGCTTTGATTATCATTCTTGCTGAGATTTGTAAGTAATTCAAAGTCATATAGTTTTTCAATGATGTAACTCGATCGTTGCCTTTTGACACAAGTCATTGGTACGCCGTCAAGCTAAAGTTTGTTCTTTATCAGAAAAAAATCTGGTTACGCGTTTGCTAGTAAAACATTATAAATTTAAGCTGTCTTAGATACAAAGCATTAAGCGGATTTAGCACCTCGATATTGTCAAAATAGCAACAGCTGTCCGGACAAGCCTGCTCCGTGGCGTTTCCACTAAGACAAGGAGAAGGAGGAGAAAAGAACTCGCTATCGCCATCATTGATTTGGCAAGAGAATCCTAAAAAATCATCAAAAATTTTTTAAAAAACAGGAATTTTTTAGTTACTAGTTGTCATTACCATTCTTTTAATCTAAGTTGTAGATCCCGCTTTAACCCCAACTTAATCACAAGAAAACAAATCAAAATTGGTGAGTGACTCTTTTATTTTATTTATCTTTTTCTAGTTTTTATGTTTATTTTCCTGACTCGTAGAAAAGTGCCGGAGGCGCTGCAAATAAAGAAAATGTTTACAATTGCCCCGTCTTCTTCTGGAGATGCCAAGATATTGCTGTCCTGTTAGTATTTTTTCTTTTGCTTTTTTAGTCGTCGTCGTTTGGAAGGGCATTCACTCCAGGTCAGACACAACAGGACTGGAGCCGAGGGTTTACATGTATACCTTTACTACCCCAGGATGCGGTACTGCGCAAATCAGATGCTGGCAGTAATGGTGTTGAGCCAGCATCGGGTTTTGTTATCCAAAAACGTCAGACCTCGCGCTCTATGTGGTGCTCGATGTACGGGACTTGCTATTAGGACCTGGTCTGCAGTTTGTTCAATGGTGTCGTACTCGCAATTCGGTGAAGAAGCGAGACATTATTTGTGCATGAACAAATAGAATTGCCCAACACTAGTCCGCAGGCAATTGGTCCTAACCCAAGTTGTTCTAACCCAAGCTCAATCCAACAGGCCGGGCACTGGTTATGGATATGAAAGCACGAAGCCTGGTGTACTCTTACAGTATTCCTTGTTTCATTTGTAATTTGTTCACTGAGAAGCGCGGATGCTAGTCAGACAGGGCTATCTAAGAAATTCCGCGCAGCTGGTAAAAAACGGGAACCTAGATTTTTCTCTCTCTTGGCGAGCATCTGAGGACCGACTTAAAAAATTTTGCAACAAGTGGTCAGGGCCCAGTGATCCACGGTAAGCCAACGAGAGTGTCGCTCTTAGTTGGCAAAGCTCAGCTGACTAGATGCCTAAAAGTATGTGTTGGTAGTCCGTTGGAATGGAACGCACGCATTCAGTAACTATGAGCAAGGCGTCATTCAGGACACTGTCTATGAGGCGAGTGTGAGCGCTGCGACACCAGACTGGTGCACAGTACTCAGCCGTTGAGTAGCCAGAGATAGGGCGGTTGTGCCCATTGTTTTGGCACCAGCACCGCTTCCTGAGCCTACAATTAAGTCTCCTAAGCAGCGCGCGAGCGCGAAGATAGTTTTTTGCGCAATGCCACTAGAAGGTGACGGAACGTGAGCAATCTCTCCAGTTTTACCCCAAGATAAGAAGGGGTTGGACAAAACGGTAAAAATTTATTGCTACTCTAAACTTTTAGTTGACGTTTGGTCTTTCGGTTACTTAAACGAATGATTGTCGTCACCGCCTTCGTGTGACTTGAGCATTCCTTAAAGAGTTGCTTACTGTACAATCCATAATGATAAACAGTTGTTTCACAGACCACGTGAGATGGACTTTTCGGTTTTTTTGATTTCTTACTGATTTCTGGAAAACTTTTTTTGATTTTGTACTCACTGCTATAAATTGTTCATATTTTTAACCGATTATGTTTCATTTTTACTTTTTATGAGCCAACGTCACCAAACGTTTCTATCAAGTTAATATACGAGCACATGAGTGGGTTAAAATTGGATTAGTTACTAAAAAATGACAATAAGCAACGTCTTATTTAGGGTCTTTTTTCGGGAAGGTGAGGAATAGAAATGACGTTACAGTAAAATTACATTCATTAGAATAAATCTTCCACTTTATTCTCGTACATTGGTTTTTCTGACAGAGTTGGTCAGCTTTAACGTATACACTTTTTTTTATAGGAAGTAAAAAAGCATGTAAAGCCTCAATTCTGCTTACAATATAAAAAGAAGTTGAAAACATTTTTTGGTGCAAAAAAATTTATAAGCTTTCATTATTTTTTGTAGTGTGTTTTAAATGAATAGAAATAAATTTGTAGTTCAGGAGCAAGGTGCAGTTTGTGAACACTAGTATTGAATCTCTCGTATTGAAATGTTGACGATAAGAAAGCTGTGTTAACAAAATTGGTCCATGGTATTTAAAGTACCACTGTACAATGAGAGTTCGTTTCTCGGTGCTATATCTGCGCATATTGATGTCGGAAGGGTAGTTCTAAATGCTCTGAACAATTAAAAAAAATATTCAGAAACAAAAAAGTTATGAATTTTTTTGTGTTTTAGTAACTTTTGAGCCACCCGGTATTTATGGTCCCTGAAAAAAAGAACGCACTAACACGGTGACCTACAAATTGTAAATTAAATAAAGTTTTCTCTTGATTGCTCAATTTAATATGATAACTTTATTTATTCTTTATTTCAGAAATAATGATTTGAAAAGCAAGATAAAACATAGTCACCAAGAAAGATGGCTTTGAAAGTCAAAGGAAGACCAAACCAAGTCTTCTTTTGTGTCGTAAATAGAATTTGATTTTTAGGCAGTAAAAGTTGAGTGAAGACTAAAAAATCAAATCAAAACAAATCAAAAACATTGTCTTCATTTTTCAATGAAATGCATTTTTTGTCTTCACTTAACGTTTGAAATCATTTTTTTGTGTTTTAATCGGTAAAAAATAATCAAATGCCAAAGTTAAGGGCACAAAATTAAAATATTCTACGGAAAAAATAATCATTTTTTCCGTACCAAGAGCAATATGAGTTTTAATAGATTAGCAAGCATTATTCAAATCATGTTTTTTTCTTTTCCAAAGTTTTGATGGGAGAGCAATTTATTTCTAATAAGTTCAACATAAACAAAAAATAACAACATCACTTACTGCGCACAGCAGCTTGGAACTGGTCCAGTTTAATCACGGCGTTTGTGTAAACATCGTCGTCATCTGTTTGGGCCCTGATACTGCAGCAGAGCAGCAAGACTACTCCTAATATAGCAACTAAGGGTTTTTTCATTCCTGATCCTTTAAAAAGTTTGCAATAAAATAGAAAAAGATGTTCCTTTTAGAGTTAATTTGTAATAATTAATAAAAATTTAATAAATAAACTTTAATATCGCTTTAAACAAAGTCGATTTTTTCGGAGCCATAAGCTTTTCGTGACGCTCTCATCAGTGGCAATCGCGTCAAAATGGGACGAACCAGAGAAAATCAAGGTATTTATAGTCTCAACGGTTGGGAGAAAGGTGCTGCAGTCTCGGAAAGGAGAAAGGCACAATTGCACAGTGTGGTGCAATACAGTGTAATCTCGGAAAGGCTGTTCGTTCCACGTTAACGTCGAGAAACGGTAAACAATTATATTTCTCTTTCTCAAAGGTAATGATTTCTTTTTCTCAAAGCTACCGGTTTTGAAACAAGTGTGTATAGAAAACCTACCTTTACTGGACAGTACTTACGTTGGGAATCTTTCAGTCCCACTAAACAAAAAACAAACCTTATATCAACTTTGGTACACCGGGCACTAATGATATGCACGAAATCTAAACTAAACGAAGAAATTAAGCATATCAAGAACATTCTATTGGACAATGGTTATCCTGAATCTGTTATTGACTGCAACATTTCCAAGAAAATTGCTCAGTTTTCTATGCCCAAACGATTTGGTCCTGAGAAGTGTCCCGTATATTTGAGAGTTCCTTGGATAGGGAAAGCTTCCATTGGTCTTGATAAAAACGTCAAAACGGCTGTTGAAAGCTGCTATGGCTCCGTTACCACCAGAGTTGTATTTACATCGAAACGCATGTTGCCTGTAGCCCGCAAAGATGTTTTACCTACCACGCTGAAAAGCTCCATTGTTTATGAATATTCGTGCCACTGTGACAGTAGGTACGTAGGACGAACATCACAACGACTACAAGATAGAATCAAGCAGCATGTTCCCAAATGGCTACAACAGCAAGCGAAGCGCCCTACACGATCTCAACCTGGCAGATCCTGTAAGATAAAACGTAACAATTCAGATTGTGACTCTGCCATAGAACAACACTTGCTTGACAACGAGCAATGTGCTGCAAACTATAACGACAAACGTTTTAAAATTCTTGCTGTGGCACGCAACTCGTTCCATCTGTGTCTACTCGAGGCAACTTTTATCAAAACCAAACATCCGGTTTTATGTAAGCAAAAGGAATTTGTTTACACATTGAAACTTTTCAAATAACCTAAGTTGCGAGTAACAGTGTTTCTCCTGGGTAATTGCACATAGTGCGTTTCTCCTTTCCGAGATTACACTGTATTGCACCACACTGTGCAATTGTGCCTTTCTCCTTTCCGAGACTGCAGCACCTTTCTCCCAACCGTTGAGACTATAAATACCTTGATTTTCTCTGGTTCGTCCCATTTTGACGCGATTGCCACTGATGAGAGCGTCACGAAAAGCTTATGGCTCCGAAAAAATCGACTTTGTTTAAAGCGATATTAAAATTCTGTACCACAAAGAATAAATAAACTGTTATTAATATAACAATTTGCATCAATATAAACTAGCTGTGTTATCAACGTAAGTAATTTCGTCTACTACGAGGTAAAAAACTGTAACTTCAAAAATGAGCTAAGTCTTGCACACCAATACTCTGTTCATTTGTTGTATTGTATTGTTAAATAATCTAAACATGCTGGAGTAGGACAAACTGATTTCATTCACAATCAAAACAGGGCTTTTAAGTTTGTGGGAACACGTTGACACCTGAGATAATTTTGTAAAACTTTATGAATTCCAAAACCTACCTTTTACACAAGTCTTCAATCTTATTTGAAAGTTTTTTTTTTCGAAAGTGAAGTGAAGACCAAAAAATGGTTATCAAGTGAAGTTCGGATATAGCTTCTTGTTGAACGTAAATTGAAAAAGAACTTTTTTTTGGTCCGCAGAGTTTTACAAACTTAGACGAAAAAAAAGGTTTTTATTTTACGTTTACAGGTAACCATACTCGAACTTTATTTGACGATATTTGTCTTTTTTTTTTTTTATCTCTATATTTATCCTCCTGACTCACATGAAAGCGACGGAGGCGCTACACATAGGGTTAGTTGCTGAGTAGACTAGAGACAAGGTGGCTATGCGTAGTGTTTTAGCACCAGCACCCCATCCCGAGCCCACGAGTCGCCTCAACAGTGTGACGCGCGATGATAATGCCACTAAATGGTGACGAAACGTGAGCGATCTGTCCAGTTTTACCCCAAGGTAAGTAGGGGTTGAACAGAACGGTAAAAGTCTACCATTGTTGTAGACCTTTAGCTCACGTTTGGCCTCTCGGTTATTTAAGTGAAAGGCTGCCGTCACCGTCTTAGTGTGACTGAGCTTCAACCTCCAAGTCTGGAGATACGCTGACAGTGTAGACATGTCTTGGCTTAAGGTCCCCTCCAAGTCCTTCCAGTTTCCAGAAGAATGCAACAATGCTAGATCATCAGCATAAGTAAACTTTCTGGAAATCATGGAAGGAAGATCGTACGTATAGATGTTAAATAGGAGGGGAGCCAAGACCGATCCCTGAGGAACGCCGTTTTTAAGACGGCGTAGCCTGCTTTGCTTGCTGTCACCGGTGGTAAGGGTGAAACTTCAATTTCGGACAAGCTCCATGATCATTTTGACCATGTGCTTATCCGGAAGTAGTCTCAGCAGCTTGCAGGTAAGGCCACAGTGCCAGACAGTGTCATAAGCAGCTGTCAGATCGATAAATACGGCACCGGTCTTCTTTTTAGCCTCGAAAGAATCCTCGATGTTCTGGGTTAGCAGAACAACTTGATCTACGGTTGACTTCCCGCGTCGGAACCCAGCCTGCTCTTTAGGGAGCAGTGGATTGATTAATGGTTCAACCGGGCGTAGATAAGCCTCTCGAGGATCTTGTAGGGGACACAGAGCAGAAATATCGGTCAATAACTCTTTGGTTACCCCACGGGCTTTCCTGGTTCTGGGATCGCGACCACAAGCGCTCTTCTCCAGATCTTGGGAATTTTGAGTCGGCGCAAACAGGAAGAGAGGAAGTCACGTAACCAGGACTTCAAAGCAGCTCCAGCATGGATTATAAGCTCGGGGCAGATGGAATCAGGTTCCGGAGCTTTACCTGGTTTTAAATGTTGAAGGGCAGCAGTAAATTCTCTCTGTGAAAAATTGTCAGAGATATTTACTGCGTCTGGTGTTGTGGCCCTCCAAAGGTCAGACAGATGTCGAGATGACTTGCGGTCAACAGCCTCGTATTTCCCATTTCTAACCAGTTGAGATGCAATAGCATCGGCTGAAACGGGACAGTGACGAGGAGAGTGTCGTGACCTACCAGTAAGGTTGTTCAAGATACTCCACGTTTTTCGACTAGAGTGTGAGAAGTCAATGCTCCGAACTGCTTCCGACCATCAATCCCTCCGCTTTCTGTCAAGCTTGGCAAACAGAGCTGTAGCAGCCAAACTTGAGTCGTCTCCCTGAGGAGACTGCAGAAAGGTTTTATAGAGGGATTCACACTCTGCATCCCAACACGGAATATAGTTATTTCGATACCCGCGTGGGATAGTCTTCTTGGCTGCTTTCTTAATGGTGTTACAGAAGTCCTGGTAAGCCGCATCCACATCAAGTGAATCAGGCGGCAACAAAGTCTTTGCGAATTTATTCGTCAAAGCAATGTAGTGACTCCATTTGGCCTTGCGGAAGTTCCATCGCTTAACAGGCATACTTGGCACTGCCATAGCAAACCTTGGTAGTGTAATAAGCGAAGGTCGATGTTGTGACCTGGGAACTTTTCAAGGACACGTCTATCCGGTAAGCGACTGTTTGGACCAACGCTAGCGAAAGCTAGATCTGGATTGGTGCCAGTGTTCCAGCAGCCGGAATAAAAACTGGCAGCGTCCTTGGCATTATATAGGAGGGCAAGACAATTAATATTTGCCCATCCAGCCAAGCACTCACCGTCCGGACTGTTGTTGTCGTAACCCCAGTCAGCATGACGACAGTTAAAATTGCCAGCGTACAGACAGGGATGAGGAAACACTGGGAGATCCAGGGTTCGCAATCGCGTTGGCGGTGGTTTGTAGACGTTGACTACTTTATAGCCATCAACGTCCACACACAACCACTCGATCTCCGATGTCGGTGGAGATTGGTCCAAAAGCGTGTATCTCAGTCGCTCGTGGACAAATGTGGCAAGGCGATGCTTCCTGTTTAAAGAAGACCCAGCTAGTTGGTAGTTTGGAGTACCAACTTCTCTGCATCAGTGCAGTGGCTCTCCTGCAGTAGGATGAGGAGTGCCTCAGACTGCATAGCGAGGTGATGAAGAACGTTCATCTTGCTTGCAGTGAGGCCTTCGATGTTCAGCTGAAGAATAGTGGGTCTTCGGAACTTGTTGGCAATGTGCCCTGAAAAGGGCAGTTTTATCCTAGCATTTCCCCGTCCTGAAAAGGACGTTTGCCGATTAGCAGACCCACACTGAACATTGGAATGGGTGGATACCCTTCCGTTTTGGTAGGTTCGGTTTCGGTATGTCATTTTAAAATCAATGAACAGACTTACTCATGGCCCAGGCTGCGTGAAAGCACCTACCATCTGGGCCAAGTTCTTACTGTTACCTTAGGATAAGTTAGGAATGCCTTTGGATAAAGTGTAATGCATAGCAATTATAGCAATTATAGCAATTATAGCAATTTACTATATTGTTTTATAGAAAACTCCTGTGGACCCCTTTGATAGGTCTCCATAGATTCTTAAGGGCCAATAAACCCCTAGTTTAGAAACCTGCTTTGAGTTACATATAAGATGGGTAACTGAAAACAGGTTTAAACGTGAATTTGTATCCAAAGAAGAGACATAAAACTATAATTATGCTATTTGTCGGCAGCGTGGTCCAGTGGTTAAAGTACCGGACTGATGATCAACATGGTCTCGGTTCAAAACCCACTTGTGCCATTCTGTTGTGTCTTTGGGAAAGACACTTTACGGCACTTTCCCCTGCTTGGTGGTCTTGGCAAGCAGTTCTAAATTACAGTAATATCTCTATTAAATTACTAGCGGACAGCAATATCTTGGCATCTCCGGAAGCAGGTCGGGATAATTGCTTACCCTATGTATAGCGCCTCCGTCGCTGTCCTGCGAGTCAGGAGGATAAATATAGAGATAAAAATAAAAATAAATAAATAAAAAATGAAAACAGGTTTAAACGTGAATTTGAATCCAAAGAAGAGACATAAAACTTTCGTTATTATTGTAACTGAGGATACACCAGATGTTTCTGAGTAATTTATTAAATGTGTTTGTAAGTGCTTATTATATGACTATTATAATACATTCTATATGAAATAGAAAAACCTATCATAATTACAGATAATCAGTTACATTTAGTCAATTATTGTGCTGTATAATTTATATAATGTAAATCAATATATTTGTTAAAGCTGAATCATTTTTACTTTTTATATTTTATTAGTAAATAGTAGTATAAATATAGTTAAAAATAAAAATTTGTCTATTGAAAAGACAGTTGATCGAAATGACAGTTGATAAAAACAAAATTTATTTTCGCATGTTTTTGCGATCAAACAGTCTCTTTGCTACTGTAAATTAGATTCATAAAAAGCAGAGGCCATCAGTAACAAGACAGTTTGTCTTTAATTTTTATTATTTTTTACCAATGTCAAGGTCAGAGTTTCTCAACAAGATTCCTGGGCAAGGCATTTTTAGGGGGCAACAAATAGATCTCTTGTCATGATTGTTTGTTTAAATGCCTATTACTGCAATTATTTACATTTTTTTTACATTGGACTCCTATTGTAATGGAACATCTTAAGATATTCCATGTTACAGAAACTCTCAAGCTTGAAGTTGACCTTGCTGCAGCAGAGGAGCTGGCAAAATTGACAAGTTTTAAATGCCTTAGAATTTATTAGATATATTCGCTATTTCGTAAGAATTTGATCAAGTGTCGTTTCGATCAAGTGTTTTTCAATCAAGTGTTTTTCAATCAACTGTCGTTCGATCAACTGTCGGATCACGAGTTTTAACAATGTTTAGAAGAAAAGCGTCTAAAAACAGAAAAGTATTGGAATGAGATATAAAAAAATTTCTCGTCAATAATGCTTGCAATAGTTTTTACGTTTCATGTGAATGTACTATGTTTTAAAAAAAACATTTTTTGAGGATAATCAGTATTGGCTTTGATAGGGCGCAAGCAGTGCGGTTGCACCGGGCCCCCCTAAAATAGATCAAAAAGTGACCTCCCTACACTAGAAATTGCTCTATTTTTACAAAAGAGCACTGGGACGTTGATGGCAGGTCAAAAATAAGAAAAAAAATTTGAAAAAATGCCTCCGTAATTGACCACAATTTATACAATCTATACTACTGCAATGGTAAGTAAAAGTAAAAATACACTCTATACTACTGCAATTGTAATGTACTTGACTACTGCTACAAGAAAATTGAAGACCTTTTTTTAGTAAAGATTAAGAGGTTTGGAGCGAAATTGGGAAACCTGAGATAAATTAGAAGTGAAGACCTTTTGACCTTTTTTTTTAGAGAACCCTATGATTTTGGAGGAAAATTGGAAAACCTGAGATGGATTTGAAGTTAAAACCTTTTTTTTTAGAAAACACCATGATTTGTGTAAGAAAATTATTGGAAAGCGATGGATTTGAAGCGAAGACCTTTTTTTATAGACTTTGCTTTCATATATTAAAAACTGCTTCAGCTACCTTTTATTGTGACACTAAGTAGTGGCCCCTCTTACTTTTCTTGCACCGGAACCCCGTTTTGTAAGGCCATCACTGAGGATAATCAAAACAAAAACATAATTAGCCATGTAATTTAATCAAATGCAAAGCTGTTTAAAACACTTGTAATAATAAACTATTTAATAATTTGTCTTTCTACTTTTAAAACTTCAGTTACAAAGATAAAGAGTTTTTGGAGTTTTTTTCCCATATTTCGGCTTAGTTGAAAACTTTTTCATATTAACTGAAGCAATTTATGTAAAAGAATTAAGGGAAAATTTGCCTGTCTAGAACGTAAAGATAGAGCAGAATGAGAAATTTTTCAAAAAAGATTATAACAATTGTTTGGTTTTTTTTTCTATTGCTCAAGTATTAACTTTTTACAATTTTGGATGCAAGTTCTAAAAGAATCTTATGATACCCAAAAATACATTAACAGCGAAGAGGTTTGTCACTGGAAAACTGTTTCCACAAGATGAATGCTTTTATTGCTTTTTTGGTCAATAATCGCTATGCGCTGGTTAAGCAAAGTATTGAAACTGCTATCAAGATTTGCTAAAATCAAGAAATTCCGATTGAAGAGCGACGTGTCCGTAGAAAGAAAAAGATGCCTGGAGAATATGCAGAAGACGTAGGTCTCTCGGCTGTTGAAGAAATCAAGAGATGCAGTCTAGAAACTATTGACCGATTTCGCTGTGAAGCAGAAAAGCGGTTCAGTGAAACTTGTATGTTAAATGAAGTATTCGGCTTCTTATTATTCCACGCGTTATTGCGAAGCAAAAATATCGAAGATATAAACAAATTTAAGAACATATATGCTGATGACGTTAATTTTTCTGAATTAACTTATGAAATAGCCAGGTTCAAAAGGCTCGTACAATCCAGCGGCACTGCATTTCAAAGCGATGTCACAGCGCTGGATGTGCTGCAGTGTTTGACCAAATATCGTTTATGTGAATCAACACCTTATTTATTTTTGTGTCTTGAGCTTTACCTCACTGTTGCTGTTTCTATTGCAAGCTGTGAAAGAAGTTTTTCAAAGCTTAAATTGATAAAATCTTACTTGAGATCGACTATGGGCGAAAGCAGGCTGTCTGCTTTAGCAATCCTGTCCATTGAAAGTGATTTCGTCGAGATGCTATCTTTTAAAGATATAATTTTGGAGTTTGTTTCAGTGAAAGCTCGACGTATTCAATTTCGTGCAAAAATCCAAGGGCAGCAGGTTACGTTGCTACGCCACTGCTTAAAGGTTTGGGTTTTTTTAAATATTTGCTGCTGGTTTCGGTTAGAATTTAACCACTTTTCTAAAATCTAATATTCTATGTATAATCTTAATTTTCAACTTTGTAAAAGAATTTAGTAAAAATTTATCTGGTAACTTTGAAAAAGATAAATGATGCCAAAAAATAATAAAAAATAATAGTACAAAAAAGAAAACAAAATTTGTTAAGAAGGATGGGAGATGATTACGCATGGCGATTTATTTTACCTTGACAAAACTTAAAAGATCTGACTAACAAACAATTAACAAGAATGGTTCGGAATGCCGTGACAATTTTTATCGCCGTGATTCTGAGCATGAAAGTAAATAGCATGGAAACGCAAAAAACGACTACATGACAGATGTTTGCATTGTTGGACTAAATTATCTGATGGATTAAAATTTTTTTTACATTTTTGCAATCTAGAAGATCTAGGGCTCGCGAACATTGCTAGTTTCCTGTATACGGCTCATGCTTGAAAAACTTTGGCCTTCCCTGCCATAGAAGATACATTGACAACATACTTTTTTATTCAAATTACTTATAAAATCTCATTTCGTTATTGGAGTAAATTGTTGAAAGTTTTATTCCGTAAAAAAGTTCACTTAGTTCACTGTAAACGGAATAACGTTTGCTCAATTCTGCTCGCCAACTGTTACAATTTGCAATCTAACGTTGAATTTTGTTTGAGAATTTACTCGATTGCAAAAGTAAAATAAGAAACGCTTGCTTGAGGCAGATGCGGATTAAGGCTCATGTCGCCCTAAGGCAAATTTCAAAATATTTTGCTTACTTTCATAAAAACAAATTTTTCAATTGCAGCCCAAATATCATCATTAGATGTTGATTTAAACTCAGTCAGAACACTAAACAACAGCTGAATAGTTAAATGTGCTTCAATGGTTATTCTAAAGCCGAGGTTCTCAAAGGGACCTTTACGGGGGGGGGTTGTATGAGAAAGAATCCTCATTTTGGACTTCAATTTAATTTTGGAAAGAAATTGAGACGGTTTCAAAGTAATGATCACTTTTTTTTGGTCTTCATTTGAATTTCGGGAAAAAATTTAAAAAATCAGAGACAGTTTCAAAGTGATGACCCTTTTTTTCGGTCTTTCGAACAATATTATAACCAGAAGGCCACAGGTGTTTGAGAGTCTCTGAAAGGGGGCCACCGACCCCTAAGTTTGAGAACCACTTTTCTAAAGCATTCTTCAGTTACTTGATTATAATATTAAATATTGATTCGCGACTGAAATTTCAAATAGCGACTTTTTGGGGTACTTTAAAGTTGCCCAAAAAGTCGCCATTTTAAATTTTCAGTTCCAAATCAATATTTAAAATTTCCTAATTGGCGAAAAGTAGCCCTATCTGGCAACCCTGCCGTCCCGCAGCCTTAAAAAGATTTTATGTCAAATTTGGTATTGCAATAGTTGATTCTTTATTTTTGGGCAATGCATTAGTTTAGTGTTTCCCAACTTTTTTTCTTACATGGCCCTTAATGAGTTTGGTTGAAAGCGACATGGACTACTAGCACTATCTCGTTAGAGTTGGCTACTTTATCGTGGTTATTATGTTACAAAGCAAACACACATTATTCTAAAGCAGGAATTTATTTCAAAATGCACTTCAGTGAGAGACTTGTTGCTGAACACAATGAACGAGTTTCTCGATTCTTGGATGCGTTGAAGAAAGTCAAAATCGAAAACAATTCTCCACATCTAGTCGGTTTCAAGTCGTGTTTTTCATCTGCATCAAAGTGAAATACCCTGATTCACATAAATATGTACAACTAAGGGGTAACAGCTTTGTGATGCATTGTTTAGCGACACAAAGGAAAGAAGTGCATACCTTTGTCCAAAACTTACAGATTGATAAAGTATTGAACATATCTCTAAAAGTAGAATCATTTTTAAGTTTAATGAGTTCATCCTGCAGATCATCACAGACTTCTATTAGAACTACAAATGATTTCCTTAGCAGCTTCAAATCCGACTCCGATATTTCAAAAAAATACCTTAAAAATTTTTTTCGAGATTTCAGGTGACAAAACATTTTCCACATCATCAGAACTCAGAGTTGAAAGGGCCTCACACATTGCAAAATTTCCCTTTTAAGTTTTTTTTATTCAGTTTTCAAGTTTCTGGACAAAGGAATTCAAAGCATCAATGAAGTCAATGATTGCTGTTCTTTTTCCTTGAAGCTTGAGATGTAAGCGATTCAGCGGGTCAAAAATGTCAATAAGATAGAATAGTCAGGATTAAAGCTTGATCCCAGTTCATGCTTTTTTTTGCATGATTAAAAATTCCTTTAAATCTCCTTGCAGCAAAAAAACTCAAGCCACAATGTTTCCCTTTGACAACCAATTAACGTACTATAATGTTCTGACTCCATATCAACAAACAGCTTTCTAAAAATTCGAGTGTTCAAGGCCCCGTTTTTGCCTAGTTTACTGTCTTGATAATTTCTTTTAGAACATTGTGGAGAAGTTCTGAAAAAATTTCGAAGCAAGAGCTTGCTTGTATATCATGCAGTGAACATTGAGGACTTTATGAAAGATTTTGAACTAGTATTTGGAAACTACTTTTTGCTCCCAACATTGAAGGTGCACCGTTAGAACACACACCACAAAGATTTTCCCACTTAAGGTTCTTGCATTTAAAAAAACTTTGATATCTTTTCTATAACATTGGCTGCTTTTGTGTATGTCTCTAATTAGTGAAGGATAGTGGGTGAGGCGAATGAGGCAGTTTCCTCGCCCCCTCCCCCGATTTTAGGGGCTTCCCCCTCAAAAATAGCACATATAGTTTCATTTCGCTGCAGTTGTTTTTTAGAGATAATTATAAAGTCGTGACAAAAAGTGGGAAATACAAGATCGATTCGAGGTAAAGACCTTTTTTTTTAGAGAACACTGTGATTTTGGAAGCAAAATAGGGAAATCTGAGATGAAATCAAAGTGAAAAGTTTTTTTTTTTCGAGAATACCGTGATTTTGGGAGAGAAAAGTGAAAGACGAGATCAAAGCTCTTTTTCTTTTTTAGAGAACATCAATTTTTGGAAATCCTTGCCTCGGGCCCCTGAATTTGAATATCCACCACTGTCTCTAATGTAGAACCAAACAAGAACTTTTCTTTTTTGTTAGTATTTGTAAAGTATCTGCAAAACACCATAAGCTGAGAGCAAGCACAAGTACAATTCTAGCCATTTCTAAAACAAAGAGCTTGGCAAGGGTCTCACCATCTCGCATTAATTTGCTTTGCGATGATCAGTCTGGCTGCTTAAGAAGGCTCAACAAGTGTTTGGGATTGTTGTTGAAATGCTCCACATGTACCCAAGTACTGACGCTTCACAAAAGTTTCTTTTCTTTTGCAAAACTGTGCATTTTTATTTTATGTTCGGGATGCACCTTCTCAAAGTGGAGCATCAACTTCGGCAGACTCAAAGAATGCTTACCAAGAATTTTATAACACAAAACACACTGGCGTTTTTCTTCTCCATAATCAAGAATTAATGTAAATCCAAATTTAATGTAATCTTTACTAAACTTCCTTTTCGCCATTTTCTACCTGTGAAAAACGAAGTTTTCTGTAAGAATTTTTGTTTAAAATTTTTGTATAACTGCTAAGAAACTGATTTTGGCCTAGCAGTGCTGCTGTAGAAGTAGAGTAGACAATCAGAGATAGAAACATTATTATTGCAAAACAATGGTATGTTTCTTTTTGTGTGCTGCACAAGAGAAAAAAGAATTTCGTTTAGAATGGTTATGAAAGAAAATTGTCGATACAATTAGCAGTCGTCTTCATGGCCCATTATTTTGAGTTTTCAAAACACAAATCTTGTAAACATTTTTTCAATTTGTTCCGTGACGCACTTGGAAACCACGCTATGGCCCACTGGTTGGGAAACACTGCATTAGTTTATACCGCAAAAATACAAAATATCTATTTACAATTATACAATTATACATTAAAACTTATTGCTAAAACCTCTTTTTTGCACATCTGCAAAAACTTAAATGTTTCCAGCCCCTTTTTTAAATCTTCAAGTATAATTCTATGTAGAAAAAACCTAATTTCGCAGTCGAATCAAAGTTTATTGTTGCGACGGACGATGCGCGTTGTAGTGCCATTCGGCCAAGCTGTGGGGTCCCATCAGGAAGATGAACAATAAAACCTCCAGCTTGGCAAAAAGATAATTTATTTATTGTTTTAATTTACCCTAATTTTGTTTTTAAAAGATTTGTTGAAGCAGCTCTTAATTTAGAATTTTCTTTCGCTTAGCATTTGAAAGCAATTTATAGTGACGTAATAATGCATTGTAATCTGAGTATTTCATTCGTTTTAAACGTGGTCATTTTAACGAAAGGTATACAAAGAAAAGAAGAGTAAGGCAAAGAAGGCAGTTGCAATGGCAAAAGGAAGTGCGTATGATGATTTGTATGCTAGATTGGAAACAAAAGAAGGTGAAAAAGAGTTGTACAGATTGGCTAGGCAGAGAAACAGAGCAGGGAAAGATGTACAGCACGTGGGGTTATAAAGGATGAAAACAGTAATGTTATGGTAAATTCAGAGGCAGTGTTAAAGAGATGGAAGGAGTACTTTGAGAAACTGATGAACGAAGAAAATAACAGAGAACCTAGGACAGAGGAACCAGAAGTGGTTAATGAAGAGGTAAATTGTGTCAGTAGAGAAGAAGTAAAGAACGCAGTAAGAAGGATGAAAAAAGGTAAAGCGATTGGCCAGATGAGTTACCAGTAGAAGTTTGAAAGTGCATGGGAAAGACGGGGATAAAGTTTTTGACCAGACTGTTCAACAGACTATTAATGGATGAACGTATGCCAGAAGAACGGAGAAGGAGTTTGCTTATCCCAATCTATAAAAACAAAGGAAATGCACAGTGCTGTGGAAACTACAGAGGAATAAAGCTAATGAGCCACACAATGAAAGTATGGGAAAGAATTATTGAAACCAGGTTAAGGGATAGAGTAGAGATCAGCAAACAGCAATATGGATTTATGCCAGGAAAGGGAACCACCGATGCCATGTTTGCTTTAAGAATGTTGATAAAAAAATACATGGAAGGTCAAAAAGAGCTACATTGTGTATTCGTGGACCTAGAGAAAGCATACGACAGGGTTGCACGGGAAGAGCTGCGGTACTGCATGAGAAAATCCAGAATAGTAGAAAAGTATGTGCAACTAGTACAGGATATGTTTATGTATGAGGGAAGCGAAACAGTGGTGAGGTGTGCAGTAGGAACTACAGAAAGTTTCAAGGTTGCACCAGGGATCAGCGTTAAGTCCATTCCTTTTTGCAGTGATAATGGACAGGCTAACGGATGAAGTAAGGAGAGAACCACCATGGACGATGCTGTTTGCTGATGATATTGTGATTTGCGAAGAGACCAGGGAAGAAGTGGTGCAAAGATTAGAATCCTGGAAGTATGAATTGGAAAAAAGAGGGATGAAAGTAAGTAGGTCGAAGACCGAATATCTGTGCATAAATGGAGGAAATGATGACGAAACAGTAAAGATGGAGGATACAAAAGTGCCAAGAGTAAAGGAATTTAAGTATTTGGGATCAACGGTGCAAGAAAGTGGTGGTTGTGAGAGGGAGGTAAAGTAGAGAGTACAGGCAGGATGGAACGGATGGAGAAGAGTATCGGGAGTAATCTGCGACAGGAGGTTACCAGCTAGAGTAAAAGGAAAAGTGTACAGTTCAGTGGTAAGACCAGCAATGGTATATGGACTTGAGACAGTGGCAGTCACAAAGAAACAAGTGGAAGAGATGGAATTCGCAGAGATGAAAATGTTGAGGTTTGCTATGAGAGTGGCGAGAAAAGACAAGATTAGAAACGAGCACATCAGGAGTACTGTTAAGGTGGAACGGTTAGGAATGAAGATGAGGGAGGGCAGGCTAAGGTGGTATGGACATGTCATGAGGAGACCAAGAGTATGTAGGAAGAAAGATGATGAAAATGGAGTTACCGGGAAAGAGAAAAAGAGGGAGACCAAAGAGAAGATTTTTAGATGTGGTAAAAGAAGATATGGAGGAAGTTGGTGTGAAGGAGACGGACATTGAAGACAGAAAGATCTGGATACGATGTGGCCACCCCTGACTAAAGGAAAGGCCGAAAGGAGAAAAAGAAAAAACGTGGTCATTTTAGTTTAAGTAATTTAGGGTTAGGTATGTTTTGTAATAAGTAATTTGTTTGCGTTAAGTTATGTTTATTAATTAATTTTTTTTTATTTGTTTCTGTTTGAATAAGATCATTTGGTAAATCTAGTTAAATTGTTTTTGCTTTCAAATAGTTTCTTGGTTAAATTTTGTAAACCAAAAATTGTTTTGTATCAAACGTATTTGTTGATCCAATACAATTATTTTTTTCGAACCCTGACTGCGTAGGTTTATAGACAAGTCATTCCCCTCATCCCGCAGAAACATTTATGGTCCAAAAAGACACTTCAAAGTTTATCAGCTTTTGTTTTGTTTTTTATTTAGCCCAAGAACCTAGTGGTTTGATCGATCGCACGATATTTTGTATAAATTTTCTTAAACTTTTTTCTTTTGCCGGTCAACAATCAATGATGATTTTTACTAAAACCAGTTTGCAATTTTACTCAAATTTGTTTTCATCATCTGTAGTTAAGTATGTGGTTTAAAAATAGTAAAAATTTCTTTGCGTACAACTGTAGTCTTTTGACTAACAAAAATATAAATTTTTAAAGTACGACAAATAGTGCTTATGGGTTTTGCTGTCATTACTAATTTACGTAAAGTGTGGTTGGTTTTTAGAAAATCCTAAGTGTGCACAGTGATAGTACTATGTATCAAGTATCATTCAAATGCACATAAACCATGATATTTGTGCATTTGAATAATATTTGACGTTTTCTTATAAGAGCAGGTGAGTGATGACAACTTTGATTAAAGTCGGCGAACTTGCTGAAAGCATGATCCCGGCTGCTATTATACAATTAAGCCCAATTCCCAAGAAACATTTTTGCTAATTAGTTCACACTTTGTTTGGATTGATATACTTAGCTTAAACAGTTCTCAATTTTAATCATATCTCTATAACACTAAAAAGTCAAAATAAAAATTTTCAATTGGACAGCAATATTTTAGCATCTCCGGAAGCAGGTCAGGGTAGTTTGCTTACCCTATATAAAACCTCCGACACTTTCCTGCGATTCAAAAGGAAACATATAGAGGTCAAATGTTGTTTCGGAAAATTTTACAACTGGTTCAATTGGAAAAGGAGTTTAACAATTGAGATCAAGTTTCAAAGGCTCTTATTTGTTTCTAATTAAAAGTTTCTAAAAAAAAAAAATCAGAAAAGCTAAACTCAGTAATACAGTAACTTTGGTACGGTGCAAACGGAGCGGGCGCACCTTTCCCCTAAAAAAACGTCAAAAAGCAGCCCCCCTTAACAAAATATTGCTCCATTTCTTTATAGTAGCAACATGACGGTGGCCCCCGCTTTCTGCACCTTAACTTTAGGACAAAAGCATGGATAATGTACTCGATTAAAAGACATTTTAAAGATAAAAACGGAGATTTTGGACATTGATTGAAAGTAATAATCTTTTTTAAAAATCACTATAGTTTGGGAGAAAAAAAACTTAAAAAGTGACCCACCCATTTTTTTTGCACCCGGTCCTCCCCTTTTTCTGATACCACCACTGGCTAAACTTTTTCCAACTGAATGTTGGGTTTTAAAACCTACCCTTAGGTCACAAGTACAAAAAATCTTTTGTAGGCTACTACCAAAACGTTTTGTGCCGGCCTAATTTTGTAAATAAACTTTCGTTTAATGAGGTATGGGAGCCAGATGTGGTAGAAATCGCTTTTTCTTATATTCTTGGATGTGTAGTCACAAAAACTTTATATTTTTGATAATACGTATAGTATGCTCTATATCAGTGTTTCTCAAAATGAGCCACTTGGCTTCTTAAGAAGGAATTTGAGATATCAAGAAAGGAAAAATTACTAGGGAAGGAATTGAGGAGAAATTTGAGAATCTTGGTACAAAGTAAGTTATTCTAAAAAAATCGGTACCTCCTTCGTAATTGTAGCCGTACCAGCCAGGAGGGGCAGGAGAAAAGTGAAGATTTTTTTAAAGATTACTACGGTTAAACGATTTTCTAAAAACCAACCACAGTTTAAGTAAAGTGGTAGTGACAGCAAAAGTGTAAGCAAGATTATTTTAGGGACGAAAATGAAGAAATCAGAAATAGTTTCAAAGTGAAGAGCTTTTTTTTAGAGATCACTACTTTTTCAGGGACAAAAATCGAGAAATCCAAGACAGATTCACATATGAATGTTGATTTTTAAACTTCCCGGGTTAACCGAAATTTGGATGACAAATTTGGATGAAAAAAAAAGTTTTCTTTTTGATAATTGAGACATTTTTTATGAGAGGAATGATTGGTACCTGAGTCCTAAAAGGGAGGAATGTGGCAAAAACTTTGAGAAACACTGCTCTATATGGATTATATTTCAAAGATGTGAGCTAAGAAAAGCTTTGAGTTTTCGAAGATTCAGTGTGTCAATGATCGTTCATTCCTCAAATTATTTTTCCACGAAGTTACTCATTTCACTTGTTTGTCCACTTAGTAGTATTTTTCAAATAATTTTGACTGTTTTTATTTGGACATGAATATGAGTCACTCTCGCATTTTCAGTTGGATATTATTGATTTTAATAATTACTGTAATCAATATTGCTGCCATTTGATAAAAAGAGTCGCAACAAAAATAATAAAAATAAGTTTATAAAACTTGACATCTCACAGTATTTACCAGTCAGCGTACTGAGAATAATCAATTGTTCGGCAGCGTGGTCGAGTGGTTAACGCACCGGACTGATGATCAACATGATCTCGGTTCAAAACCCACTTGCGCCATTCTGTTGTGTTCTTGGGAAAGACACTTTACGGCACTTTCCCCTGCTTGGTGGTCTTGACAAGCAGTTCTAAATTACAGTAATATTTCTAATAAATTACTAGCGGACAGCAATATCTTGGCATCTCCGGAAGCAGGTCGGGGTAATTGCTTACCCTATGTATAGCGCCTCCGTCGCTTTCCTGCGAGTCAGGAGGATAAATATAGAGATAAAAATTTAAAAAAAAAAAAAATTTTAAAAAAAAATTTTAATTGTGATGTTACACGTCGCAGTAGGCTCCCAGCTTTTCAAAAGCATTATAGGATGTCCAAACCTGTATTATAGTAAGTCAGTGCTTCTCAAACCCGGGTCGCTGTCGACGGTAGTTGTAAAAATCAAATCATTTTCTTCGATAGTGGTTTAACTGATTTAGAGATCCTAGACAGATTAAAGTGAAGACCTTCTTTTAAAAGATCACTACTTTTTAGAGACAAAACTCGAGAAATCCGAGACAAGAAGGTTAATTGTCTTGTGTTTATTTTACTCTTTATGCTTGCAATAAAGTCTGTAAAAAAGGTTGGGTGGCCAAATCTTAGCTTTATATTTTCGCTTAGCATTTGGGTCACCACAAAAAAAGTTGAAAAGCATTGCAGTAATCCATGCTAACAATACAAACATAAAGTTTTCATTATCAAGATTTCTATTAACATATGACAAATTGTAATAGTTAAAGCAATAAAAAATTAATTTTGATTTTTTAACTTCTGTTTTACAATATTACGTTTTGCTTCAACATTTTATGCTACAGCTGTCTACTTTCATTTAATTTCTTCCGTTGATTTTTTGAACAGATGAGTTTTATATAAATATATGGCGACTTATGATTGACTCGCTTAACACGTTGGCTACCAAGGGCTATTTTGTTAAAATGTAACTTATATACCAACCTATATTTTGCTTCAATTACACTAAAAAATAGCATATTATGTGTGCTATGGTGCTGATATATACTCAAACATGTATTTTCTTTATTTTTACGTGGTATCACCGGTGAGGCCCATGGTACAGAATGAATATTTTATTTGTCTTGTACCATTGGGCTCACCGGTGATCCCTAATGTAGTGAATCAAAAATTTATCAATTGTTGCTCATTGTTTGGTACATAATAGGCCTAATGTTAGACATTCAATTTGTCATAATTACTGTTTTGTTTTCCTTGAGGCTATCTATTGAACTTTGCCGTTAGACTGCATTTCGCACGTGGTAAGGTTTGCTTTTTGAGAATTGATATTTTAATGCAGTTAAAGTTAGTAGAGTAAGTAGTTAGTAAGTAGTAGTAAGTAGTTAGTAAGTAGTTAGTAGTAAGTAGTAAGTAGTTAGTAAGTAGTTAGTAAATAGTTAGTAAACACTAAGTAGTTAAAGTAAAGTAGAAACTATGCTGGACTAATGGTTATCATTATTTTCAATAGACCTGCAGTACTTTACTTTTTTTAGATACTGTGTAGGTAAATTGCTGTCAAAATGCCTGTGATACACCCACATTCTTTCTATGGAGACAATACAAATGATGAAAGCTCACCTTCTGAAGATGATAGTGACTCTTTATCTTCATCAGATATTTCCGTTGAGTTAACGGAGGATGAATATTCTCCTTCGGAGTCTGCAAGTGAGGATTCTGAATACGAGTCAAGTAACAATGATAAAATAAGTGTTCATGATTCTGATCGTGATGAAGACGATGATGTAAATAATATCATGTCGGTATCTGGCTGGAGTGATGTAAGTGGGACTACCCTAAAATTTTTTCCATATACTGGTAAACCTGCTGTCACCTTTGTAGGCGAACCAACACCAATGGGATGTTACAATGCAATTGTTGATCAAGAGGTGGTAGATTTGATAGTGATTGAAACCAATAGGTTTGGTGAACAGACACTTGGACATCAGAAATGGAAAACAACAACAGATGATGAAATCACGAAGTTTTTGGGGATAATTTGCTACATGGGCCTTGTCAAATACCCAAAAATATCTGACTATTGGTCTAAGAAGAAGATTTACAAAAATGCAGTTGTTCCAAAAATAATGGCAAGAAACAGATTTCAGCAATTGTTGAGGTTTATCCATTTTGCAGACAATGAAACTGCTGATCAGCAAGATAGACTTTACAAACTAAGACCCCTTGTGGAAAAATTATGCGAGAAATTTAGCTGTCTTCGAATTCCTGATGAAATGGTAGCAATTGATGAGACAATGATAAAATTTAGAGGACGACTTTTCTTCAAACAATACATACCAGGAAAAAGTTCCAAATATGGCATAAAACTATTCAAAATTTGTGATCCTGATGGTTATACATACAAAGTGATGGTTTACACTGGGAAGGAGAATGGCGCTTCTAAAAATACGGTAAGAGCTTCTGATAACACTGTTTTGATCCTCATTGATCAGTACTTTGATGAAGGAAGAACTTTAGTGGTCGACAATTATTATACAAATGCATCAATTGCCGCAAAGTTGCTTGAGAAAAAAACCCATTTGGTTGGTACACTAAGGAAAAACTCTAAAGATATTCCGAAAACTGTTCTGAAACCTACTCCTTCATTGAAAAAAGGTGATATTGTATGTCAAGAACGAAATGGAATTGTTGTTGGATGCTGGAAAGACAAGAGGGAAGTTAGATTTTTAACAACGAAGCATAAAGGAGAAATCGTCAGCACTGGAAGAAAAAACAGACAAGGAGAAATGATAAAAAAACCAGATGCAATAGTGCATTACAATGAATGCAAACAAGGAGTCGACATATCGGACCAGATGTCAAGCTATTTTTCTCCTCTAAGAAAAAGTATTTTTTGGTACAATAAAGTCGCTTTTGAGCTGCTGTTAGGCACATCTGTGGTTAACGCTTTATTAGTTTATAACAAACTTTCTCAAAAAAAGGTGCAAATTTCGGACTTTAGGGAAAGTCTAGTGATTTCGATGTTGAAATTAGACCATAACGATCAGCAGCTGCAAGCATCCACATCAAGATGCAAGCATAAACTTGAAATGAGTCAAGAAAAACTTGGCAACAACAGGAAAAAAAGAAAGCGTTGTTCGGGATACTACACAAAGTACTCCCAGACAATGACATCAAAAGAAGCAAAAGTCAAGTCCAAACAAATCAGCACGTATTGTTCTGGATGCGATGACAAGCCATATTTGTGTCTGGAATGTTATGATGCTCATATCAAGAACCAACAATAGTATGATGATTTCTTGAAAACTGCCTTTCGAAGTAACTTTATTGCTTTATTTGCACCCATCCCTATACATTGTGTAACATTCGAACGATTACTGCGTTGTTTGCAAGCATGCAGTTCTATCATTGAACTCTAATTGCTTTATTTGAATGCATGACTAACATTTGAACTGTAATTGCATTATTTGCATGCATGACTAATATTTGTACAGTAATTGCAATTTGTATGTATCGTATGTAAATGTGCAAACCCTTGAAAATGTTCTAGATAGCTCTATTTAGAACTGAAAGTGTATTTGGGGAGATGGTTAAAAATGTATCCAGAAAGACGAAAATAAAATTTTTTATGAAAGCTATAGCATGAAAAAAGAGAAACATTGGCTCAAAAAACATATTTCTTCATAATTTTAGAGTCCCTTTACTTGAGCTTTTGAACTATATGCCATATAGCATCTTATATGCAGCCCTATTTTTTTCAATGTGTTTAAATCAATCGAAATAAGCATCCGCATTTTCCACTGTCAAATCTTTGCTGAAGTAGCTCGGAATCTAAAACCAAGTGAGATGTAAGCAGAGACATTTAGTCTGTACCAAACCTGAGAGTTTCAAGTCTACACAACCAACCAGTAAAGTTTGATGAGCATTTAAAGTTGAAGTGTCAGGGACTCACCGGTGAGTCCCATTGTACATAAGCAATGTGAGTTTGGGACTCACCGGTGAGTCCCATGGTAGCCAACGTGTTAACTTTCTCACACATTTCTTGCCAATCCGCCAAGATCGCGATCTTCTGGATTAATATTTTTTTTCGTTATCCCGTAGTCCGCTTTACTTTCTACTCTAGTAAGTCAAGACTAGTCTCCCGAGGGCATTGCGCATATGCCCGGGTAAACTGTAACGTAAGAAAGCTTTTTTACAAATTTCTCAAAATCAGAAAACGAAAAAAATGTTAAACAACAACTAAGAATGATCAAAATTTGTTTCACTAAACAAAAACGATAAGCTCAAGGTTTTAATTTGATTGTAGTTGATAATAATAAATGAACATACTTTTGCTGACTGAAGAAATGAGTCAGACAACAAACTTTATTTTTAACTTGCTATCAATTTTGTTTTACAGCAGTGAAAACAAGCTATCGCGTCCATCATTAAAAAAACTTAAGAAAATTTTAACTTTGTATTTTAGCAATATGTCAACTTTTAAGGAAATTTTTTTCTGAAAAAAATTGCAGTAAATTTTCTCTCACGCAAAAACAACCAGTTATCATCAAAATCGTTTCATAAATTGTTTCTAAACAAACAGCAATTAAAACGTGAAAAAATCCCCAAGAAGTTTTTCGTGGTTGACTGAAAAAACTTAAAGTTGAAACATGACGTTCTATATTAGTGGCCTGGAAACGGTGCAAGATTCTGACGAGACAGGCAAGCTATTTTTAAAAAATCAAATAGTTTTTGACGCTTTGATATAAAACTATATTTGACTTCTTGATATTAAGTTATGTTTATGCTTTTACTTTGAGATGTTTTTTTCTGCTAAGCTCTGAATTAAAAACAATAATGTCTTATGACGTTATAATGAATCATTTCCCTGTACAAGTGGTTTGACAAAGAATTAGTTTACATTGTTAAAAATAAATTAATTCTTTAAAGCATTTTTATAACAAAAAAACCCAAAAACCTAAGTTGCTTTGGTACAAGCAAGAAACATTAATTTTTAACAGTAAAAAAAGACATTTTACTTAAATAAATTTAAAAGCTGTTACTTCGATATCAATCGCAGATGTTGATAAACAATTTAATAGGTCAGGGTGGTCCAACTTCTGCACTCTTGTGGGCCAGTTTTCAAAATTATTCGAGTTTGCGGGCCAAAACCGGCTAAAAACACCTATTTTCGTCCCAAAATCAGGGTGTTCTCTAAAAAAAAGGCCTTCAATTAGAATCAGTCTTCAAAATTCTTATTTTTGTCTTAAAATCAGAGTGTTCTCCAAAAAAAAAAAAAGGTCTTCACTTGGAATCGGTCTTCGAAATTCCTATATTCGTCGCAAAATCATAGCGTTCTCCAAAAAAAAAAGGTTACTGTTATGAGTTCCACTAGTATCTGCAGTTAGCTCTTTTATTTATACGGAGTTACACGATAGCTATACGACTGAATTTGTAAGTTATACTAATAATTTATCACGCGGTTAACCACACTTAACAAACCAGAGAGAAGAAGGCAGTAGAGCCGTGCGCTATGACGTCACATACTATAACAACCCCCTTTTAAGAAGCTTTTTAGCGAAAAGGTTGTCTAAGAAAAATATTAGTACGTTGTACGAGCCCGATTAATAAACATGCAACAAACTATATACAATACGGCACAAGCGCTATGAGTTTTACGCTACTTCATACAAAATCCCTTAAATGATCAGGAAAGCGTTTTTGTCTCACGCTTCGCCGCGAGGTTGGAGATGGTGGGAAGACTTCATCTTCAAAATGGACGTGACGTTCGTCTGATGTCATCATTTCCTCTTTGGGGTCTCCCCCTTCGGTGGGGAGAGGGCGAATAAAACGTCTATTGCGCCAACAGACTCGACCGCTCGGTAGTTTTATGTGGTAGTCGCGGTTTCTCCCGACGCCGATGATGAGTCCCGATCGCAACCATTTTTTTGTAATATGGTCTTGAATTCGAACATGTTGTCCGATTTTTAGTGGATTGAGGTGTTTTGCGCGTTTATTGTATTCGGTTTCTGCAGCCACTTGTAGATTTGATAAAGCTGCGTCCCACTTGTCGAATTTGTTTTGCCAATCTTCCTTGAAATATTTCAGTTTAGCTGGGACGATTGAACGTAGCGGGGCGCCGTATAAAATTTCGGCTGGCGATAACCCATGGGCCTTGGGTGTGTTAACCCATTCGATTAGGCCGCTGCTAAACTCATCGCAGTCGAGACTACCATGCTCAGCAGTTTTGGCAACAAGGTGCTTCATGGCTTTCACTGCTGCTTCTGCGTGTCCGTTTGACTGTGGGTAATGTGGAGTACTTATGGTGGAAGTTACTCCCCATTTCTTGAGAAACTGTTGAAACTTGCTTGATGTGAATTGCGGTCCTCCGTCAGTTCTGATTCGTACTGGTACCCCTGTGTCCACGAAAAATTTTCTTATAGTGCTGATTATCTGATGTGAACTAGGGTCATGAGAGAACTCGCTGAGCTTAATCCATCCCGACAGACGGTCTACATAAACCAGGTAAGTCTTACCAGCATAATAAAATAAATCTGCAGATACGTCTTCAAAGGGTCTTGATGGGAGGGGATCGCGTTGTAATGGTTCCTGTTGCAAGCTTGGTTGGTGCTCTTGGCATTTCATGCAGGCTTCAACGGTATTTTTGATGTCGCTATTGATTCCTGGCCAGTACACTATTTGACGCGCTCTTTGTTTTGTTCTTTCGATGCCTTGATGTGAGGCATGTAGCTTTGTCAGTATTTCTTTTCTTTTCTGTACCGGCACCAAAATGCGATGGCTGTTCAGGAGAATTAATCCATCTTCGAAAGTAAGCTGATCTTTCAGCTTTTTGAAAGGTTGAGCTAATGGATATTCGTTTCCTTTTGAAAAGTTGCTTTTAATAGCAGTGATTAATTGTTGTGCTGCTTCGTCCTGCTGAGTACTTTCTTTTAAGTCTTTCAGCATTGGATCGATAAATGTTTCTTTTGTGACTTCTGGGTCTTTTCCTCTCAGAATTGTAGAAACGTTTTTGCAGATCATTCTGGTTGTGTCTACGTTTATGATATCTTCTGGTTCTGGGTCGCGGCACGGTGCTCGTGACAACGCGTCGGGGATCACATGGTCTTTGCCTTTTCTCCAGGTGGTGTGGAATATAAAAGCGCTGAGTTTTTCTTTAAGTCTCTGAATCCTGGGATTATCCACCATATCGAGTGTCTGGGTATTCAGGATTGACTCTAATGGCTTGTGATCTACTATCAGCTCGAAATTGGGTAAGCCTTGCAGATATATGCGGCATTTACGCATAGCCCAAACAACAGCGAGCAATTCCAGTTCAACCATAGCGTAGTTGGCCTCAGTCTCAGTTATAAAACGTGATTCTGCTTGAACCAATTTCCACGTTTCTTGATGTTTTTGCAAAAGTGCAAAACCTAGACCTTTTAATCGAGATGCATCTGTTTGCAGCATCGTTTCCAGATTGGGGTCGAATGCAACCAAAATATGGGGGCTACAAAGAATTTCTTTTGTCTTTGTAAATGCTTCTTCATGCTGGGGTGACCAGAGAAAAGCATTTTTTGGTTTGAGCAAGTCCCGAAGTGGGCCTGCTGCTTCACTGAGTAGGTGAGTAAATCCGCCCAGCTGGTTTGCCATACCCATAAAAGATCGTAATTCAGTTATGTTTGTTGGAGCAGGGAATTCAGAGATTGCTTCAATTTTTGTGGTGTCTGCTCTAATACCGTCGCTGCTCACTATATATCCGACATACCTCACAGCACTTTGTAGTAACTGCACTTTCTTCGGATTAAGAGTAATACCGTGTTCTCGACATCTGTTTAGTACAGCCTCTACGGTATTCAAGTGCTCCTGTGCGGTTTCGCCTTGAATAAGAATGTCATCTACCACTTTTTCGACTTTTTCAATGCCTTGAAGAGCTTCATCGCCTCTTGCGCAATATTCGTCTTGAGAAGAAGCTAGTCCCATCGGAGCTCGAAGGAATTTAAATCTTCCGAACGGCGTAATGAATGTGGTAAAGTCTTGACTTTGTTTTTCTAAAGGTACTTGCCAGTATCCTTTAGTGGCGTCTAACGTTGAGAAAAATTTAGACGAAGAAGAAATATTCGAAATAGCTTCAGCAGGTGATTTAGATGGATGATATGGACGGCGTACGTATTTGTTCAATTTCTGCAAATCAATACAGAGACGAATTCCACCATTGGGTTTTTGTACAACGACCATAGGGTGCACCCAATCAGTTGCTTCTGTTACTGGTGCAATGACTCCGGCTTGTACAAGTTGGTCAAGCTCTGTCTTCACCATCCTTCTGAACGCTAAAGGTATTTGGCGTGGAACAGGTAAAGCAAATGGAACAGCATCATCTTTCAAGGAAATTTTCATGGGTTTACTGTTCATTTCCCGTAATGTTGTGTCTTCAGAAAACACATCGCTGTACGATTTTATCAACTTGTTCTCAATTTTACTAATTTCTGCTTCAGTTG
Organism: Diplosoma virens; assembly: GCA_963680785.1. Lineage (NCBI taxonomy): Eukaryota > Metazoa > Chordata > Ascidiacea > Aplousobranchia > Didemnidae > Diplosoma > Diplosoma virens. The sequence goes on along the minus strand of OY796880.1, from coordinate 23,764,014 downwards.
GGTTCTCTGATATAATAAATCTTGGGTTCTCTGCTTTTAATATGCTTGCTAATTTTCGAGGTGTTTTTGATGAATTTATCGGTTGAGGATACGTGTCAGGTAGAATGTTAACCTGTTGACATACGTACCAAGCAAGCAAAAAATCTTCTACCTCAGGACAGACGTAAATGGTTTCTTCCACGAATCGGCCGCAGTATTCGATGATGCATGGGAAAGTCCCTAAGCATTTTACGGTCTGCCGGTTTACTGCACTAAGAGTGTCTTGATTTGGCGGCATTAGATTAGCAAGGTCTATTCCGAGCCGTTGAATGATGTTTACCCCAACAAGACTTGCTTCAGCACCTGTGTCTGGTGTAGCTTCTGTGGAACCTAACGGGTTACGATGTTTAAGAGAAAAAAGATTAACAGTTATTTTGGGCGCCGCGGAGTTAGCGAAATTTGCATTAGCATTGCATCTACGCTTTATTTGTCCCGTTAACTTTTTCTTCGTTTCTTCGCGTCTGTTAAACCCGGGTTTGTTGTGAAAGCACATTGATGTAGAGTGACCTTTTTTGCGACATATTAAGCACTCTGTATCCTTTGCGGGACAGTGGGTTTGACCTTTTGGTGGGCAGGTCTTTTTACCGCATTTTGTACAGGGCTTTTTATTGCGCTCTTTAGATTTATAGAAATTTCGACGAAATTTGCTTTGGTACGCTCTTCTCTCATTCAACTGTCGGCTTATTCGCGCGTCGTCTAGTTTTGCTGACTCTTCCGATCTGCATAAATCAGTGACGGTCTGAAGATCAGGTAATGGGGACATGGCTAGGAGCTTTGTTCGAGTCTCTTTGTCATATATTCCCGACATGATTTTTGTGACTAAACGACGATTTAAACATTCATTGCACAAGTCTGCGTCTCTTGCCAAAGTTTTAATCGCGGTTAAAAACGAATCGAAGTTTTCGCCAGCCGCTTGCTTTCTCTCTTCAAATGCGACGCAATCTAACGCTATATTTCTTTGACTCCGGATGTAATTTTTAATTTTGTCTAACACTTCGTCTGGTTTAAGTGTCGTATCATCCGGGATAAGAAGTACGTGTTCTACGGCTTCTCGCATTTCCATCGAAAAAAAACCGCGAAGCAATGCCAACTGACTGCTCAATGGCAGCTCTGTTGCAAGCGAGACCGTAGCATAATCGTTGTACGATTTACGCCATTTCGCAAATTCAGCTAACGAAATTCCCACCTGCAGTGTCGAAGGCTTTTGTGCGTCCGCTTTGGTTCGCCTTGCCTCGTTGTTAGAATTGTTGACGTCAATGGTTTGCTCACGTGATTCGCTTCTCTCGCTGTTCGCGCTTTGGGCCAGCTGCTGTTGCGAAAATCGTTCGATTATTTGTTGCATTTGTCGCTGGCTTTCAGACTGTGCCTCTAAAAGAGTTTTTAACCAAGAAGGAGGTTCGTCATTATTAATATTACTATTCGCGTTTTGATTAGATTGAGATAATTCGGCTATACGTTTGTTTGCTGCTTCTAATTCTGCTTGCAGCTCTCGCTTGTTTTTTGCCATTTCTCTTTTATCTTCAATCTTTTACAAATCTCCGATCACGAACTTGCAGTATACTTTTATAATGGTTCGTAAGCTTATTTTCTTTAAACAAATTTATAAGCTGACTGTCGACGACGCCATATTATGAGTTCCACTAGTATCTGCAGTTAGCTCTTTTATTTATACGGAGTTACACGATAGCTATACGACTGAATCTGTAAGTTATACTAATAATTTATCACGCGGTTAACCACACTTAACAAACCAGAGAGAAGAAGGCAGTAGAGCCGTGCGCTATGACGTCACATACTATAACAGTTACCGCTGCTTATGATTGACAAGACTTGTGCAAAATTGTTCCGCGGGCCCGTAGTTGGACCACGCTGCAATAGGTAAACGGAAAAATTCAAAATGCAAATGTCTCAAAGATTGTAGTAATATGTGACCCAGTTCTAATATTTAATCACTTTAATGATCTTTTTTCTAATGTATGATTTCTCAAACTTTTTTATTTACGGAGCTCCTAGTTTTATCATTTACACTCATGGAACACGTAAACAAACTCAAAAAATTTTCTTATCATAAATTTGTTAAGAATATAGATGGGCTTCAATTTTACTCATCAAAAAACTAATGTTGTTTTGGTCATAACAGAAAGTAACAAATGAAATAAGAATGTGAAACTTTTCAAAAAACTATGTAAAGGTTATGCAAGCACATTTTGACCTACTTCCAAACAGTCATTTTTATTGTTTGGAGGAAAACTTTGAGTAAGTTCACGGAGCCCAACTGTTTGCGGAACACAGTTTGAGAAACGCTATTCCAATGTACCAAAAAAGTAACCATAAACGAAGCAGGTTTAAATGCCTTATAAACGGCGACCCCCAGGGATCTGTCTTGGCTTCTCTCCTTTTTAATATCGACATACTTGACCTTGCAACATTGACGTCCAAAAAAATGCATATGCAGATGATTTAGCACTGCTACATACTGCTGGAGACTATAAGGAATCGGAGGGAGTCCTGCGTTAAGACATGTCTACCTTGTCGGAGTATCTCCGAACTTGGATGCTGAACTTTGGCAAAACAAAGACAGTGACGTCAGCCTTCCATATAAACAATTGTGAAGTTAAACGTAAGCTGAAAGTTGACATCAGTAGCAAGCTTGTGACCCGACAGTTAATCGAACGACAGTTGATCGAACGACACTTGATTGAAACGACACTTGATCGAAACTACATTTGACAGAAACGACACTTGATTGAAACGACACTTGATCGAAACTACATTTGACAGAAACGACATTTGATCGAAACGACATTTGATGGAATAATGAAAGAGAAAATTTACAACTTTAAATCTGTTAGAATTTTGTCAAATTTTTCGTCCCAAAAACATAGTAGTCTCTAAAAAAAGGTCTTCACTTTGAATCTGTCCCGGTTTTGTCAATTTTTTGTCCCAAAAGCATAGTAATCTCTAAAAAATATATATTTTTCTTTGAATCTGTCTCTGATTTCTTCAAGAGGTCTTCAAAGTAGGGCCATGGGACAATGCCCACCCCCCCCTATATAACTGACTACAATGTAAAAAGAATGCAAAAAATGGCAGCAATAAGCAAAGCATCTAACAAAATACAACCATGAAAAGAAATATACCGTAGTTGTTGCCCCCCAAAAAATGCTTTGCCGAGGGACCTTGCTAAAAAACACTGACCTTGATTGACATTGACAAAACATTATAAAAAATAAAAACAAACTGTCTTCTTACTGATGGCCTTTGCTTTTTATGAATCTGATTTAGAGTAACAAAAAGATTGTTTAATCGCAGAAACATAAAAAAGTAAATCTTTTTTTATCAACTGTCATTTCGATCAATTGTCGTTTCTATCAACTGTCGTTCGGTCAAGTGACATTTCGATCAACTGTCGTTTAATCAACTGTCGTTCTATCAACTGTCGTAGCACCGTGGCAAGCTATGGTCGTTTTGCCATATACCAACTGACGTTGGTGTTAAGCTTGACAGGACACTCATCTTCCGCGACAACCTTGCGGCATTGCGCAGGAATTTATCTTTGTGTGTCACATTACTAAAACGAGTTGCGGATTCGGGATGGACACCGGCTAAAATATTGTGCATAGCCGCCTTGTCCTAAGTCCAATCTACTGCGGACTACTGTGCACCAATTTGGTATCGTAGTATACCCACTCGTCTTATTGACAGAGTTTTCAACGACGCTTTGCGCAGTGTCACTGGATGCCTGCGACCTACACCAACAGACAACCTGTCCATCCTTGCTGGTATCCAACTAGCTGGGCTTCGTCGCCTTGGAGCTACTCTTCTTTTGGCCAACGGCAGTATTTTAGACAGTGACCACCTCTTGCATCTAGCCAGGCCATTGGATGCGCGGCATGGGAGACTAAAATCCAGACGTCAATTCCTGCATTCCGCACCAAAATTATGCAAATGAACTAAATATTGGTGTTTTCAGTGGACAGACTTTACAAGGAATAGTACTTGAACAGCCCATCTAAATCTCATCATTTCATTTCAAGAGTTGGTTAAGGCCTGCTTGGGTAAGATTCAACCGCTTGCAAACTGACTTTGAGCGTTTTTGGTTGTTCATGCATAAATGAGGTCGTGGTCCTTCTTGTAATTGCGAGTGTGGTGCCCACGAGCAAACTACAGACCATATTATTTTTGCATGCCCTGCACACCGGGCACCAAAAGGACGTCGCGTTCTGTCACTCCTGGATGACTCAGATGGCAGTTGCTTTCTCGTAGCCTGGGTTGTAAGTAAGTCTGCTCTTGTTATTACACATGACAGATCGAGGCCAAAATTGCCAAAAACGGAAGGATATCTACCCACCCCGATGATTAGCAAGGGTTTGCTAATCGGTAATTATCCTTTTCACGACGGGGCAATACCGGGAAAAAACTGCCCCTTTCAGGGCACATTGTTAACAAGTTGTGAAGGCTTACTATTCTCCAGCTAAACATCAAAGGCCGTACTGCAAGAAAGATTAATGTTCTTAATTATCTTGCTTTGCAGATTGAGGCACTCGTCATTCTACTACAGGAGACCCACTGCACTAATGCGAAAAAACTAATACTTTCGGGCAGTGGTGGCCTTACAAAAGGAGGCCCCGTACAAGAAAAACAGGGGGTCACTTTTCAAGCTTTTTTCCGCCCAAAATATAATGATTACAAAAAAGGCCATCACTTTTAATCAATGTCCAAAATCTCCATTTTTGTCCCAATAATATGGCGATCTCTAAAAAAAATAAAAATTATCACTTTTAATCGAGTACATTATCCCTGCTTTTGCCCTAAAGTTAAAGTGCAAATAGAGGGCCATCATCATGATACTACTATGAAGAAACAGAGCAATATTTTGCTTAGAGGCAACGTTTTGACGTTTTTAGGGAGCCGTGCGACGCAGTCGCTCAGTTTGCACAGTACTAAAGTCATCACTGCTTTCAGGTTTCCAACTAACTAGGTCTTTAAGTAGGAAGCATTTCTTAAACCTTGCCACGTTTGCCCACGAGCAACCAAGGTATGAGCCTTTGGACCATTCTCCACTGACATCGGAGATTAAGTGGTTGTACGTGGGCTTTGATGGTTATAAAATAGTAGGATCAAGTCTAATATCTGCCCGGCCGGGCAGTTATTAGACCTGATCCAAGAATTAATGTGGCGAGACAATGCTCTAATTGTTAATCCGGGCAGATATTAGACTTGATCACCCGGCCGGGTAGTTATTAGACCTGATCCAAATAGTCAACGTCTTCAAACCTTCATCAACGTGACTGCAATCCCTGGATGTCCCAGTATTTCCTCAACCCTGTCTGTATGCCGGCGATTTCAATTGACGTTACGTTGATTGGGGTTACGATGATGATAAACCGGATGGTGAGTGGTTGGCTAAATGGGCAGGTATTAATAGTCTTTCTCTCCTATATAATGCCAAGGATGCCGCCAGTTTTTACTCTAGCCGCTAGAACAGTGGTTCTCAACCTTTTTTAGCCCATGCACCTCTTCAACCGTTATTCACAGATAAAACCCCCCCTTAAAAATTTAGTTTGTAAAGAACACTTTTACGTCGGTGCACTAAGAAAAGAAACTAAACTCTTAATAATTGATAAATTCTTTAGCCTCTGATATTAATTAATATCAAATTAATACGCCAGTAATTAACTTTTCTGAATATTTTAAAATGAAAAGATTAATTCAAAACACAAAAGAAATTTATTGTACTCATGATGCGAATTTAACAGTCAGTGGAATACTTGTGATCGCTTTTTCTTTGACAATTCATAAATGCGTCGAAAACAATGACGTACCGTGAAGCTCGTGGTTGGTAAGGCACAATTTTTTTAAATACTAATTTTATTTAATAACAAACAAAACAGCGCTTTATTAAAATAAAAAAATAAGGAAATTTGAAATATTCTCTCATATTTAGCTAACTCTTTCTAAGTTAAAAAATATTTTTTCTATTTTATCTCTATATTTATCCTGCTGATTCGCAAGAAAGTGTCGGAGACTCTATACATATATAGGCTTACCATATGTCCCGATTTTTAGAGCTTTGTCCTGGCCGGTTTGCCAGAAATCCAAGACAGATTTAAAGTGAAGATCTCCCTTTTTTAGAGAACACTACTTTTAGCGACAAAATCATAAAATCCGAGACAGATTCGCAATGAAGACCTTTCTTTTTTAGAGAAAACTAAAAGAGCCAGAAGTTAGAAATTGGAGACTGATTTGAAGTGAAGACCTATTTGTTAAAGAACATTGCTTTTTAGGGACAAAAATCATGAAATCCGAGACTGATTCGAAGTGAAGATATTTTCAGGGGCGAATTTTTTTATTAACGAGCGTCCCGGTTTTCCCCTTCGGAAATATGGTATGCCTGCCTATACATAGGGCGAACAATTACCCCGACCTGTTTCCAGAGATGCGAAGATATTGCTGTCGGGTTAAAATTTTTTAATTTGGTTTTAATTTTATAGAGATATGACTAAATTTAAGAACTGTTTTTCAGGACCACTAAGCGGGTGAAAGTGCCCTTAAGTGTCTTTCCCAAAGACTCAACAGAATGGTTTGAGTAAGTTTTGAACCGAGACCATGTCGATCACAACACCGCGCTCTAACAATTTGACCACGCTGTTTTGTTTATGAAAAAACTTGCATAATTTTATCTGTTTATTATTTTATTAAAATCTGTCTATTTAGAGAAAATCAGTTCTTCAGGTTTTATAAGTCTTAAGAAATTTATTTTGTTTAAGAGCCTTCGATTTTACATTGAAATCTTTCATGATCGGAGTTATTGAATTTTGATAGGAGTTATTGAAAATTACAAACCACATTTGAAACAGACGCGCAATTTGAACTTTGAGAAACTATGCTTGGAGAATATGCGTCCAATAATTGTCAAGAGAGAAGCGCTTATTAAGATCGACACGCGCTTTGGGAAAAGCGAGAAAGAATTGCGTCATGACATTACACAATTCCACAACAATATCCACTTGAAATTAGAATATAATTTTAATAACTTAACAGCAAGAAGCTCATAAAACTTAAAATTAAACTACTGTAATCTTGTAGTTTAAGTCTAAGTAGCTATTTTTGACCAAAAGAAACTAAATAACAAGAACCCAAAACTAGATAATTCTTGTCTAAACATTTTAAATCTCGTTACCAGTCCATATTTTATCATGAATGAGCTGCATTCACTGCAGCTCCAACGTACACACAATCTTTCTTATAAAGCGGCAATGGATTGCGTCATTTTGCGTCGCTTTGCGTGAAATTTTTGAGCTGCAAATAAAACGGTCAAGTCTAATTCGAAGAAAAACCGATTGGAGTGAGAGTAAGTTCTAGAGAGAAACTAGTTTGTTGCAAAGAAACTAAATTCTTCGCAAGCATCTTAACAAATTTTTAGAAATTAAAAATATTTGAGCCCGCTTTGGGCCTGCCAGTGCAATTTGCGCGGCGTGTTTTTCTCTTTTTATCTCTTAGAGCAACTAATTTTGTTTCTTTTTTACTCTCACTCCAAACAGTTTTTCTTCGAATTAGACTCGACTAATTAAAACAGCGTAAGAAGTTGACAATTCAAAATTTTTTAAAAATTTGCTTTAAAATCGCGAGTTTAACTTAAATTTATACAAAAAATTAAGAAAAATTTAAATAAAAAAAATTTTTTTAAAGCCATGCTGATTACATTTACGGCTGCTTGCTTTCCAAATATTCGGAGGTGCCGCAGCTCTGCAGCTCCTATGGACGAGCCGCCACTGGTTGTGGCAACTCTTGGTAACTCTTTTCTCAAGGAAGCACTGGAAATATTAGTAACATTCATGACGTCACTTTTTGTTAAAGATGTGATGTCATTTGTCATACCAGAATGCGATAGTTTTTCTAGCATAAGACGATCAGTGGTGTAGCTCGGTAAATACTCTTGATCAGTGTTATTTTTGTCTAAAAGATCAGTGTTCCTATTTTTACGTAAAGTGTAGCTGGATAAGAACTCCTGATCAGTGTTCCTATTTTTGCGTAAAAAGTAGTGTTCCTATTTTTGCGTACGATCGGTGTTCCTATTTCCTATTTTTGCGTTTTTACGCAAAAACAGAAAGTTTTTGCGTAAGTTTTTGCAAAAAGTTTTTGCAGAAAGTTTACGCAAAAAAAAACAGAACGCAAAAACCTGTCTTTAGTAGCATATTCAATTAAATCTTTTTTTCCGATTTAATTTTTGAACAAAATCTTTGCAAAGTCATGAAATTAACCTGAAATTAAATGAGCTTATATGGTACAAGGAAATCTAATTGTTACAGCATCTAAGTTTATCGACTTACTTAAAATACTTTTAGTTTTTTTAGGTAATAACTATCTATCTATCTACTGTATTACAGCAATATGGATTTATGCCAGGAAAGGGAACCACCGATGCCATGTTTGCTTTAAGAATGTTGATGGAAAAGTACAGGGAAGGTCAAAAAGAGCTACATTGTGTATTCGTGGACCTAGAGAAGGCTTATGACAGGGTTCCACGGGAAGAGCTGTGGTACTGTATGAGAAAATCTGGAATAATGGAAAAGTATGTACAACTAGTACAGGATATGTATCAGGGAAGCGAAACAGCGGTGAGGTGTGCAGTAGGTACTACAGAAAGTTTCAAGGTTAAGGTTGGACTGCACCAGGGATCAGCATTAAGTCCATTCCTTTTTGCAGTGATAATGGACAGGCTAACGGATGAAGTAAGGAGAGAACCACCATGGACGATGCTGTTTGCTGATGATATTGTGACTTGTGAAGAGACCAGGGAAGAAGTGGAGCGAAGATTAGAATCCTGGAAGTATGCATTGGAAAGAAGAGGGATGAAAGTAAGTAGGTCGAAGACCGAATATCTGTGCATAAATGGAGGAAATGATGACGAAACAGTAAAGATGGAGGATACAAAAGTGCCAAGAGTAAAGGAATTTAAGTATTTGTGATCAACGGTGCAAGAAAGTGGTGGTTGTGAGAGGGAGGTAAAGTAGAGAGTACAGGCAGGATGGAACGGATGGAGAAGAGTATCAGGAGTAATCTGCGACAGGAGGTTACCAGCTAGAGTAAAAGGAAAAGTGTACAGTTCAATGGTAAGACCAGCAATGGTGTATGGACTTGAGACAGTAGCAGTCACAAAAAAACAAGTAGAAGAGATGGAAGTCGCAGAGATGAAAATGTTGAGGTTTGCTATGGGAGTGACGAGAAAAGACAAGATTAGAAACGAGCACATCAGGAGTACTGTTAAGGTTGAACAGTTAGGAATGAAGATGAGGGAGGGCAGGCTGAGGTGGTATGGACATGTCATGAGGAGAGACCAAGAGTATGTAGGAAGAAAGATGATGGAAATGGAGTTACCGGGAAAGAGGAGAAGAGGGAGACCAAAGAGAAGATTTTTAGATGCAGTAAAGGAAGATATGCAGGAAGTTGGTGTGAAGGAGACGGATGTTGAAGACAGAAAGATGTGGAGAATGATGATACGCTGTGGCCACCCCTGACTGAAGGGAAAGGCTGAAAGGAGAAGAAGAAGAAGGTAATAACTATCTATTTAATATTGATTTATTAAACTTAACTGATCAACAAACAGAATTGTTCAATAACACCAAGTTTAGTTTCAACTATTATCCACTTTTAAATAACCGACGCGATTGGGTGAAACTAGCTCCACCGCCATTGACCACATTTGGACAAAAATTACTGGTCGCGAAGAGAATTAAATTCAAATTTTGGAGAAGACTAAATTCAAATTTTTGTTAGAAACACTACTTATAAATTGAATTTTGGTAGAAAGACCAAATTATAAATTCAAATTTTGGTGATGAAGAAGAGAGAAAGAGATTAAATTCTTGTTAATGAAGGAAAGACTCAATCCGCTCCCCGCCGAAAGGTGCCGGCGTGTCCAACGATGTAAACGGAATTAAATAACTAGAACCGTCCTTGAAATGCTGAACTTGTCTAAATAAGGTCAGCGAAATTCCTCCAAGTTACAACTACCCTTATTTAAATATGCGTAACTCTATGACGCCCAGTACAGAAAATTATAGTTGCACGAGAGGAAGGATTGAATTTATTTTTTATCTGCGGTTTGCACACACGCAGCAACACTATACAGCAAAAATTAATAATACAATAGTCACCTGACCATTCAGCAAACACGGCCACAGTTCTCTGAGCCAAATTCTAGTTACTGTTTCACCAGAGCGATCTCTCACTCTATTTATAATAAATCCGAACCGGACCACGTGGCCGACGACAAAATTAACAGTAAAATTCGATTCCATGCTATTACACAGGTCACTGCCAAAACGAGGTCACATAGGGATTAATTAAATTAGGACGATGTATTTAGGTTATTTTAGAAGGTGCAGTTAATTTAAAAATCTATAAATTGATTGATCTTTTAAAGGCGTCAATTTTATCACATTTCCTCGCTGTTGGCAGCTGCGACTCATTGCATTTCTAATAGGTCACAAAAAAATTCACAAAGAAGCGATTTGCATTACGTAACAATTACTAATACTGAAGTGAAAAGTGGTACTACTGTTCACAATATTGCAGATTATTTCCCTGTTGTTCAATGCCCTGCATTAGGAGACCTGATCCTTCAAAAGCAACGTGCTTCAAGATATTTTACACTGATTCTCTTAAAAAATTTCATTTAACTTTAAAAGAGGTTGACTTATCACCTGTTTTACAAAAACTTGATTTAGATAAATCTTAAGCAATTTTCAATAAACTACAGTAATCCCTTGTTACTCCCGGTTAATGTGTTCCAGGACCACCCTCCAAAGGTGAAAATCCGCGAAATAGCGACAAAATATTTATTGTATTATTTACTATAATTTAAACGTTTATGAACCCTCTCCATACTGATATTTAACCACCCTATATCTGTACACTACCTTTTCCTACACTCTTATAGACTGTTTAAAACACTTTTGTATTAAGGAAAAGTTAATCTGTGTACTATACAAAACTGTGTTTAGTGAAGTGTACAGTAGGCTACTGGTACCGTACACGGAAATATCAGTTGTTACACATCTCCTGTATGTACTAATATATTGCAAAGTGGAAAATATAATTAAGTTCCTTTTACTACATACAGTTTTAGTGAGAACAATTGTTAAAATGTTAATATTAATTATAAATTTGCATTTATAATTTGAAAAACTCGCGATGTAGCGAAGGCGCGAAACTTGAAGCGCTATAAAGCGAGGGATTACTGTATTACATAAACGATTTAAAATATTTTTTCCATTAAAGCCCCTTAAAAAAAAACACTTGTTTCTAAATGGTTCAGCAAGGAGCTCTGCTCCTTGTTTCACAAAAAAGACAGACTACACATAAAATTTTATGGCTACTGGCTGTCCAGAGATTAAATCAAAGTATCACAAAGCAAGAAATCTGTATTTCCATCTGGTAAATCTTAAAAGAACTGAATATTATCAGTCAAAATTTCATCAATACAAATTAAATATCAAAAAAACATGGCCATGCATGAATTATTTACTTGGAAAATTCCAAACTCCAAAATCTGACTTGTTTAATATCAATTTTAATGAAAAATTAGTAAATGATCCTGTTGAGATTTCTAACATATTTAATAATTACTTTTCCAACATTTCATCATTCTTAGTAAAATTGCTTTCTTCAGCCAGTATTAAATTTTCTGATTGTTTAAACTCTGCAAATCCCTCTTCAATGTTCTTTTTTCCTACTACAATTATGAAATCTCACTTATTATCTCTAAAAATATTTCCAAATTTAGTGCTGTTTGGGATAATATTCCTTCAATTGTCTTGAAGTAGACTACTTGCCTTCTAAGTTTTTGTCAGCTCTCAATTACATCTTTAATTTAACTTTATCCCAGGGAAAATTTCCTTCACATTTCAAACACTCCAGCGTTATTCCTCTTTTTAAAAAAAGGTAATACCAACAATTAATATTTCAAACTATCGTCCCATTAGCCTACACTCCAACCTTTCAAAAATTCTAGAAAAAATTGTGTATGATCGAATTTACTCTTTTTTTACTCGCTTTAACCTATTCTCAGATCATTAATTTGGTTTCAGACATTGTCATTCAACTTCACGTGTAATTACTTTGTTAATTAAAAACATTACTGCTGATTTTGAGAAAAAACAATCAACTTTGGGTATTTTCCTAGATTTATCCTAAGGTTTTGATATCATCAATCATAATATCTTACTAAGCAAACTTGAACATTACGGTGTTCGAGGCAATGTTTTAAAATGTTTTGAATCTTAACTTATTGAAGGACTCATCAGACCAAGTATTGTAGTGCTAGATCAACTACCATAAACAAATTAACTTCAGGTGTTCCTCAAGGCTCTCCACTTCTCTTTATTATCTATGTAAACGATTTTCTTCATTGCTTAAATAAGAGCTCTTGCCTTTGCAAATGATACTACTATCCTACTGTCCGACAAAAATACTAAATGCTTATTTAAAAAGGGTAGCGACGAACTCCTCAACATTGATAACTGGCTAAGTGCCAATAAACTTTCTTTAAATTCTGACAAGACCAAATACATGTTGTTCAAAACGCCCAACTCAAAAATACCTCCAGTTAATCTTTTTTTTACCTTTAGAGGATGCAATATAGAAAAAGTGTCATCAATAAAACTTCTAGGCGTTATTGTTAATGAACATTTGTTGTGGAAAGAACACATCATGTTAATATACAAAAAATTAAGACAAATTTTTTGCATAATTTTTTTATTTTATTTTTTATTTTTATCTCTATGCCTACATTTATCCTCCTGACTCGCAGGAAACGGAGGCGCTATACATAAGGTAAGCAATTACCCCGACCTGCTTCCGGAAATGCAAAGATATTGCTGTCCGCTAGTAACTCGTATTACTATAATTTAGAACTGCTTTTCAAGACCACCAAGCAGAGGAAAGTGCCGTAAAGTGTCTTTCCCAAGGACACAACGGAATGACACTTTACTGTCATACATTCATACACATTTTTAATAATAGTAAAACTAAAACCTAATCTAAATGAAAAACACATTGCTAATGCTCTATCACTATTTTTTTATGACCCACATACGCTACTGTATATCAAGTTGGTGCTTTGGAAATGAAATATTAATTGACAAATTACAAAGACTGTGCAACAAATTCATAAGAATAATTTTTAACCTTTCTCACAGGGAAAATGTTGGTCGCACGATGTCAAAACACAATATACAGGGTGATCCGTAAGTAACTCCCTATTTTAAAATAACTATAATTTATTCAAATACTGTAATATGTTTCTCAATTTTTGTGTGTATGTTACTTAATCTATGGCAATTAAATCTATGCTTTTGTTTTCTTTTCTCGTGAAGATCCTCGTGTTACTAGTGAAAAAATGCAGAATCAGGGTGATCCGTAAGTAACTCCCTATTTTAAAATAACTATAATTTATTTTTGAAGTGTAACTTCTCCAATTAATAAATATGAGAAGAAAGTATATTGCATGGACTTTTATTTAAAATTTAATATGGGCACCATCATTCGCCACCAACTTCTGGTTGTCCATTCGTGCAAACCACGACAACCCATCCATTTTTCAGGAAATTGGGCATTCAGCCATTCACGAACAACAATAGCAAAGTGTGGAGGAGCTCCATCTTGCATGAAAATTAAATCTTCAATATTGTCCCAAACACTGATAATTGGCCAAACTTTATCTCTCAGCATAGTGAGGTACCTTTCGGCGTTCATGATATCATGAAGGATGAAGATACCCACAATCCTATTAAAAATCATTATACATCATACTGTTATCTTGGGTCGATTCTGCATTTTTTCACTAGTAACACGAGGATCTTCACGAGAAAAGAAAACAAGAGTATAGATTTAATTGCCATAGATTAAGTAACATACACACAAAAATTGAGAAACATATTACAGTATTTGAATAAATTATAGTTATTTTAGAATAGGGAGTTACTTTCGGATCACCCTGTAATTACCGGGTACTATAAAACATATGTACAAAGCGGAAATTGATATTCTTATGCTCAAATGTCATAAAAACCTACTGCCCTGATCATTTGACGAAATATTCATCCAAAAATTATTTCATATGGAAATCAGAAGCAGCAGTAGTCTATTGTTGTTACCAGCTTTTGGCGATCTACTGTTATTCAACAATCATTAAAATTTATTCGACCAAAAATTTGGAATAATATTTCTTTTATAATTAGAGACTCTAAAACAAACAATGTTTTCAAACAAAAATTAAATCAATTGCTTTTAAATTCTTAACATTTCAGGTCAATTTTTTTATATTTTATAGCTAAACTTAAAAATTTTCACTTTCTGGTGCTTGTTTTTGTTGCTTTTTTTTTTAGAAAATTCGTACCCTATAATTAAGATGACGTACCTTAGATGATGACGATGACGTCGTACCCTATAATCTTATCTTTAATTTTTTCTTGCCTTGTCATATGAGTGAAATGGTCCTTTTGACTCGTGACAGGATTTCTTTGGGTGGGTTTCTTTGCCTGTCAGGCCTTTTTTTCCAGCGACCTGTTGTGTATCCCAACAAATTTTCCGCCGACACAAAAGCGTCTACATATGATTAGGATGACGCTTTTATTTTTATTTCATTTCATTTCTTTTTTCTTTATTTTTTAGTTTCTCTTAAAAGGTGCTGCAACCAGGCACACTTATTCTTAAAATCTCTTCTTATCTCGATTGCATGCCATAACGTTTATTGTTTTGTTGCCTCTTCCTTTTTATGTTCTGCTTTCTACTACTTACAACTTTTCTACTTCACTATACTTTTTTTACGGCGGAACTGAAATAAAAGGTACTGATCCGGATACTGAATTTATTTATTAAAAAATTTGCAGCTTTCATGCTGGCAACTTCAATCAGTTATTGAGTTTACCCGCCAAATTTAAGTTGTTAGTATTAAATAGTAGTAAATAAATACTATGACAACTTGTACTGTGATTTTGTCTTCATGATTATAACCCAAATAAATACAATGTATGCCAAACTAGCTTTGAACAAACCACCTTACGTAATATTGCGTATTTACAGTCGATAAAATTGCATTAAGTTCCAAAATCTACTGCTAAACTTTTTTGACCCAATTTATTTCGGGTCTTTTCAAGAAGTCACTGTAAGCGATTCTTGTTCGTGAAACTACCCAGATCCCCCTGTGGTTATTATCGTTTCTTGAGAGATCCTTTTTTTCTTGATTTCTTCTTTATTCCATCTTGGTGCTGAAAAAGGCATTCCGGGTTAGTTTCAATATAAAATATCACTAACAGTGACTTTTTAAAGAGACCCAAAATTTTGGCATTGGTTTTTGTAAGAATCTGACAAAAAATCTGAAGTAATTAAGTTAGTAATTAAAAATGTTTATATTATAAAAATACCAAAGAAAAGTAATTTTAAGTTTCATTAAAAAATTGTCTTGACTGACTTTTGATTTTGCAATTAATGACTTAAAAATTTTTTTTATTACAAATGCAGTCAAAAAGTAAAGTTAGCAATTTAAATTTAGCAGATTATATTGATGTATTGTAATTTACTATGGAGAATTTATATGATGTTCATTGCAGATCATCTGTATCACTTCAATCAAATTTAATTAAAGACCAGGTAAATATGATGTGCCTTAAATTTGTCAAACCAAGTATTGATTCTTACAAATCTAACATGTCCATAACTCCTTATTACTTTTTCTTTCCAACAGTTTAAGATCAAATATGGTTTGTTTCACAGCTCTCAACTCATCTCAAAATTGTCATCTCATTTTTCTTTAACAGCAAATCTCACTTCCTTACAATATTGCAAATCTTATCTTTTTAAATCTTAGGCAAACCTAGATTGCCCAAGTCAGAGACAGAGTACAACTACTACATTCATTGACCTGATTGCTGCTTATTCTTTGTATGCTGAAAAGCTTAATGTGTTAACATTAATTTGCAGCAGAAAGATGCAAGTTTGATACCACATTGTTAGCAGCGTGGTTGCATTTAATTATAATATTTTACATAAACAGTAAGTTTACTGTATTGTTTTACAATCTAATTTGATTGTAAAAGTATGTCAATGGACAGTTACTGCTTTTTTAGCAGTATTCCAGGTTTGGTAAAAATGTGATGAGAATTTTTACAATTTATAAGCTATATTTTTTTTTTTTAAAGATACATTTGCTTTCTTCACAATCATCCAATCAAGACATTTTTTTTGGTTTCGGTGATCAGTTGACATTGGTAAATGATGATGAAGCATTAAGTTCATTTTCTATAAATTTGGGTAATTAAATTTTTTAACAAGTTGTTTTATTTGCTAATTTGATTTTTCTTTGATTTAGAAATAAAGCTAACACTTCATGTGTAAATAAGTTTTGTTAGATTGAATATTTAAATCATTTTTACTTAAGTTAAAACATACAAGTATATTGATTTGATGTGATTTTTGATTTTATACTTTTGATAAGATGTATGATTTTTGGGGTCTCTTCAAGAAGTCACTGTGAGCCATTTTTTTTGGTGAAACTAACCCAGAATCCCCCTTTCAGCACCAGGATGGAATAAAGAAGGAACCTAGTGTAAAACAAAACAGTAACCACAGGGAGATCTGGGTTAGTTTCATGAACAAAAAAACTACTTACAGTGACTTCTTGAAAATACCTGATTTTTGTGTGTAGGTTATGCCATTGATGTAATCAGTTGGAGCTCTGATGGAAAATTTATAGCTGTTGGTGATAATAGTGGCTCAATTTCCATGTTTTTGTTGCCTAACTTACAACAAGTTTTCAAAAAGAATGTTATTAAACTTGATGTAATTGGCAAACAACATACATGCTTTACTTCAATCTCATTGTGCACTTATAAAAGTATGTAAGTTTTTTTGTTTCTTTCAAGATTTCTGCAAATTTTTATAAACTGCTTCACTTTTTTCTTGGACAAATAAAAAATTGCTGTATTTATTTACTTGAACCAATTTTCACCATATTATTATGTATTATTAGTGTTTAATATATTTAGTATGATATTGTATTATCAATGAATTATTTTCTCAGTATTACTCCTGTTGATCTACTAATTAAATACATCTATTTAATCCATAGGTATGCTTTACAATGTTTAAATGCCTATTTTAATAGATATAGTAGAAGTAGAAGATACTAAGTTTGCATGATTATTTATAAGTTTTGCTATTTTGCCACAGGCTCTCACACTCTTGTTACTTCATCCAATAATGGAAAAGTGTGTGTTATCAGAAATATAAATTTTCAATCTAAAAACCAAGGTAAGTCCCAATTAATAATATTAGTTGAAAAATTTGAATCTATTTTTTATAAAATAAAAATTATGATAAGCCTTAATAGTGTTACATACAAAATATAAGTTGATATTATGAAGAATTTTGAAGTAAGTAATGTTAAAAGTGTATATTTAGTTTACTTTTAACTGATTGTTTCAAGTTTATCCAGTGCATGCATTTTAACTTCATCAAGCAAGTAGAGCATCTGACTCTTGAAACGTTAGACATGGGTTCCTTTTCAAGTTGTGTTAAACCAAGGGGTACAAAAGTATTTATAATTACACATTCACATAATTTTAATGTGTGAAAAAATATCGGGAAAACTCTTGCCTAGAAGACCTTGCTATCAATTTTGTGCATACCTATTGGGAGCACAGTATGTTTGCGCAATGTGCTCATAATTGTAAGAAAAATGTGATTATTAATGTTAATACTTATTGAATTACAAATAGGTTTATTTTTTAAAAGTTCAGTGTATGATATTTTTTTAGGTATTGATGATGCTGTGGATATTCTATGTGATGATGAGATATGGATTGACTCTTTAAGTTGTCATGAAAATGGTTTATCATGCCTCTTGTCTTATTATTGTTGTTACAACCACTTATTTTTTTCATCAGTGAGTGATAAATATAATATCAACAAAAGAAAAAAGTTATTACTGAGTTTTTTTTAGGGCTTTGGAAAATATGCAATTGCTATCTGGAAACAGCCTGTTCACCAAGATATATACAACTATTTTACCACTGTAAAAACCCAATCTGTTCAGCTATTAACTGGAATAGATAATTTTGATGGTTTTGTCAAAATGCAGCAAATTTCTTCTTTTGTTTTTTGTATTTGTAAAAACGTATGTGGTATGTTTAATATTTCTGCTATTTATTACACGATGGTAAGCAATTATTTAAAAGTATTTACTAAAGTCAAAATATTTTCTGAGCCATCCAGCCAAAGCTGAAACTTTTAGGCTAATATCTGGGAGCATAAAATTTGGAATGCTTAAATAATTTCAGAATAAAAAGTTTTAAAATATATTGATATAATAATACCGATTCGTTACCAGTACTATAGTTTATCATAATTTTCAGAATCTCTGGAATATGTGCATTGTGCTTGCAGCGTACTTGTTGTTTGATGATCAGCAATACAGATACAGCAGCTTAGTCACTAAAATATAGTCTTATTAGTCCTTAATAAATATTGCGTTTAAATTGATGAGTTTTCCATTTTAGTGTGTAGAGTTCCATCTTTTTAAAATAGGAAAACTTAACTCATTTACGCCTGACGGCCATCTATAAAAATGCGCATAAATCTTCTTTTCGTAATGTTATCAACAAGGTGAAACTTGTAAAGTGATAAAGGATGATATTTCTACAAGTTGCAATTGCATTTTCACGATAAAATTTTCTTTGCAATAAGCTACGGCATTTAGTGCTCGTCAGAATTTCCGGTCAAACGTTTTCCTCGTAGTGCTGTTAGAAAATTTCAACATAAAGTCACTAAGTCTGAACATTTTTTCACACTTGTTTGGTTTTCAAAACCGAGAGATATCCAACTGTACTCTGCAAAATTGTCAAGCTGTTCAGATTTGACTCCTTTCGGTGAATTTTTTGAAGCTTTGCCGTCCTAAATGTAGAGCGTCGGCAGCGTGGTCGAGTGGTTAAAGCACCGGACTGATAATCAACACGGTCTCGGTTCAAAACCCGCTCTCGCCATTCTGTTGTGTCCTTGGGAAAGACACTTTACGGCACATTCCCCTGCTTGGTGGTTCTGGCAAGCAGTTCTAAATTACAATCATATTTCTATTCAATTACAAGCGGACAGCAATATCATGGTATCTCCGGAAGCAGGTCGGGGTAATTGCTTACCCTATATATTAGCGCCTCCGTCGCTTTCCTGCGAGTCAGGAGGATAAATATAGAGATAAATAAAAATAAATAATAATAAATAAATAAATAACGTCAGACGCATATGTGTATCAGACAAAGAGAAAACTGTAAGAGACTAAATGCGTGCTAATAAAGCAAAGGCGCTCGCAATGATTGCACAGCAGCAGTCACTTAGTATTATTCAAAACATCAATGAAGGGCATTTGTAAATCTAGATTTAATATATTTGCTTGGTATCTAAATTTACAAGTAAACGTAGTGCAAAAGAAACTTTTACGTGTTTATTTCGATAAATTTTATTTTATAAATTGATGTATATTTTTTTCTGTGAGGTTATATGTATCGACTGATATTTTACCTTATAGACAATGCAGTCGATACGTTATTATGGTAAATCCAAACCTAAAACTCCTGAAACATTGAACAGACTTTTGAATTTGGCTGAAGACGGTGATTTACAACCTCACGCAAATAAAAATGACGAGTTGACAATGACAGTTCTTTTTCGAAATATAGCAATACATTATGTCACAGATGAAGACTCAGGAGACGAAGATGGATGGAGAAAAATTGATAATTTGCCTGCAAGTATGCTTTTGGTACCAGCAAAGCTTGAAAATAGTGTTAGCAATGACAGTGATTATGAAACTCAAGACGATGGCTTTGAACCAGAAAAGAAAAAACAAAGAAAATCTGTTTTATTAAAACAAAATGGCGGAAGTCAAACATGAAAAGGATTTGCCACAATGGACACCTGGTGATGATAACTTAGAAGAACTAAAAGCAAAACAGTTGTCTCCAACAACTTCCTTTGAATTGTTTTTTCATGACGAGCTTTTCGATCTCATGGTTGAGGAAACTGCTAGGTATGCCTGGCAACGCAATAAAATTTGAATGTGACACAAGAAGAAATGAAACGCTTTATTGGAATATTATTACTGAGTGGTTACGTGTCTTTGCCAAGGCGAAGAGAGACCGTGGAAGATACTTACCACAGTCTAGTGGCAAGTGCAATGCGGCGAGATAGATTAGATGTGATTTTTTTGCAATTTCACTTGTCAAACAACAATAACCTCGATCAGGCCGACAAATTTGCAAAAGTCAGGCCTCTTGTAACTCACCTAAAGGAAAAGTTTTTGCGGTATAGCCCCAAGGAGGAATTTTATAGTTTTGATGAGTCAATGTTTGAATATCTCGGACGTCATGGATGTAAGCAATTTATATCTTGGTAACCGATACGTTTTGGATTCAACGTCTGGTGCCGCACAACTACTCTTGGATACTTGACCTGCTTTGAACTCTACCAAGGGAAAATTGGCGTAGAGCAAGCACAAAAAGAAAATGATTATGGGCTTGGTGGAAACCTTGTGATCACCTTTGCTAATGTGCTTCAAGGTCGTGAAAGAAAAGCGTATCAAATATGCTTTGATAATTTCCTTCCAAGCGTAAAGTTTATTCCGGCTTTGAATTATAAAAACATCAAAGCTGCGGGAACTATACGAGACAACAGAATGGACAAATGTCCTCTTGCTAGCAAGGACACTTTGAAAAAGCAGAAGAGGGACTCGTTTGATTACCGAACTGATATTGCAAGCAATCTATTAGTCTGTAGGTGGCATGACAACAGCGTAATCAACCTGTGTTCAAACGCTGTGGGATTTGAACCCTGTGGCTCAGCTTCGCGCTACTCTTCATCAGAAAAGGAGCGAGTTCAGATTCAGCAACCCCACCAGGTGAAAGTGTATAACGAGCACATGAAAGGGGTGGACAGAATGGATTAAAATATTTCTCAGTACCGAATTGCAATACAAGGAAAGAAGTAGTATTCTTCATTAATAACATCTTTTATTGATGTTGCCGTAAACAATATATGGCAGCTGCATAAAATTTGCAATGGTTCAAATTCGTTGGATCTACTTCGCTTTCGCCAGTATATCGTGAGAACGTATCTGATGAAGTATGAAAACCCGCCTCAGCCATGCAAGCGAGGCAGGCCACGAAAAAGCTTGGATGACGTACGGTATGACAGGATTGCTCATTGGGTGACAACGCAAGATAAGCAAACTCGCTGTGCACACTGCCATGCAAAATATCGAAGCAAGACAAATTGACGAGACCAATTTGGCGGGAGACAATTCGACAGGACAAATTCGTCGGCAAGCCAATTTGGCGGGAAAATAAGTAAAAATAATTTACCTTCACTAGCTTTGAAGCGACAACAAAAAAAGTTTGGTTATGTCACTAAGGCAATTAATCGAAAAGGCAATTGCAATTGTTCAGCTAATAACAGTGAAAATTCGCATTTAAAATTGTAGAATGCATTAAATTTAGGGATGTTCCTAGCCGAATATTCATCTATCTAAATTTACAATTGCTTAATTTCGAATATTTTAATTAAAAAAAAAGGTACTTAATTAGTTAAATTTTTGAACCAAGGTGGTTTAACACATATCTTTTACGCAATTAAAGTTTTGCGGGCGCACGAAAGTTATGACGTTATAATAGGCATTATGTGTAAACGTTTTTTTGCAAATCTATTCTGGTCGGCGTGGATAAACATTTTTAGGGAGATCAGCGTATCAGAAAAATACTGAATGACGGTTAAGTCACTGCGGTTATTATATTAAATATTATTATATTATTATACTATCAAACCATGAAAATTATTTTAACTATTTTTTATTAGCTCTAACAGTTTGTTTCGTCTGTAAAGGCGTGTTTACAGCCGTTTACAGTACTTTTTTCTTTCAGCGCGATTTTGGTTTGTTTTATTGACGCTCAAATCCACTCATGTTTTCGAGAAAAAATGAGTGGATTTGAGCGTCAATAAAACAAACCAAGATCGTGCTTGAAAGAAAAAAGTACTGTAAACGGCTGTAAACGCGCCTTAAGGCTCGTCAGAAAGCAATCAAAAATCTTAAAAACAAATATTTGTAACCGAGTAAAGTTTTTAATCGCTGCCGTATTTTTCTTGTTGTTTTTAAGTTTTTTTTTAAGTCGGCAAAAGAACTTAAAGATTTTTGATTGCTTCTGACGAGCCGTATAGACGAAACAGAACTGTTAGAGCCAATAAAAAATAGCAAAAAAATTTTGATGGTTTGATAGTATAAAACAGTGGTTCTCAAACTTTTTTTCGTTGTGACGCCTTTGCAAAAGTTTGCTGAGCTTGCGACGCACCAGTCATAAAAACACTGCTACCAAAGTTCCATTTAGTAGTATCGCAACACTTAATGAAGAAAAGAAAGAATCAATGAAGAAACGAAATATCAAAAAGAACAATAGCCCTATCATTTAGTAATTTAGTTCCAATCTAATGTGACGTGTGGGCTTGTTTATTTTTGCAAAGGTCGTGGAACCTTGGGAGAATCTTTGAAACTGCCACCCTCATTTCTCTTTCAACGTCTATTCGTGATTGATATTTAGTTTTAATGACGGCCATGGCAGAAAATCCAGCTTCGCATAAATACGACGTAGCGAAAGGGACAAGCATTCGCAATGCTTTTTTCGTCAAAGTTGGGTATTCATCATTCACTGAAATCCAAAAATATGTCAGATTGACTGAATTAAACGTCCTTTTCAGGGAACTGTCGCAGGTAAGATCAATGTAGTCTTCTTTTTCTTCTTCAGTGAAGGAAGATGGGATGGGCTGGACGTAAGGGTCGCTAATCCATTTATAGCTTGATAAATCTTCTGAAAAGTACTGTGCGAACTTCAACTCGAGCGTAGATAGGTGTTGCACAAATACGCTTCGTAAATCTGAAGGCAGCATCATGCTTTTCTTCTCAAGCAGATTGGACAAAAAAGAGAAGTACTGAGAACTTCCGGACACATTTGCAATATCTTCCTTCCATAAATACAGCTTTTTTGTGAACGCTGTGATTTTATCTGAAATGTCGAGCATATTTCTATCAGCCCCTTGCATAGACAGGTTCAGTTTATTCAATTTAGCAAAGATATCACACAAATAAGCCAATTTTAATAAAAATTTATTCTCAGCTAGGTAATCAGCAAGTTGATTCTTTTCTTGTTGCAAAAATGCATAAAGTTCGTCCAGCAGTTCGTAGACTCGTTTAAATGATTTTCCAAGCAAAAGCCATCTGGATGAACAATAAAACAGCAAACTTCGATGCTCTGCATTCATCTCTGCACAAAGTTTTTCAAACACTCTTGATTTTGATGGCCGTGTTTTGATGAAGATTACTTTGGTGACGATTTCAACTGTAGCACCAAGTTCCGGGCTCAGTTCAAGAGCCACCAATGCCTCTCGGTGAATCATTCAATACATCCACTTAGCCATTGGGGCATGTTCTTGAATTAGGCTTCGCAGTCCAGAGCGGCTGCCAGACATTGCTTTGGTGCCATCTATGCATATGCTAATGCACTTTCCCCAATCTTAGTTGTTTGTGGAAATAAAATTGTCGTTTATGTTGAAAAGATCAATTCCTCGGCAACCAAGTTCAATAGGCTTGCAAAAGAGTAGTTCTTCTACCAAGTTGTGCTCAGAAAAGTCAACAAAACGCACGTAGCATATTAGGTGGGCATCTTGACTACTATCAGTCGCTTCATCTAATTGCAGGCTGAATTCTCGCTCTTTCATTCGATCGATCAGTTGATCGTGAATGTCCAACGCCATGCCACCAATTCGACGACACACTGTATCATTAAATAACGGTACTAACTTTAATTTTTCGGCAGCTCCTTCTCCTATCATCGTACTTGCAAGATCAATTGCAGCAGGCAGTATTATTTCCTCAGCAATGCTGTGAGGTTTTTTATACTTAGCGATTCTATGCGCAACTAGATAGGATGCTAATAAAGCCTTTGATGGGAGTTGCGTGAATTTCGAAATGGTTGATACTTGGCTCTTCATATCACTTAATTTTCGAGCAAAAAAGTTTCTGGGTTTACTTGCAAATTTTGGATGTGATGATGTCAAATGTCGTTTAAGTTTGTTCGGTAACATACTCTCACTGGCCAATATCTTGTTGCAAATAACGCACTGAGGTTTTTCCTCACCGTTTTGCAAGATAAACGTGAAACCAAAATCCAAATAAGTCTCGCTGTACTTGCGAGACTTCTTTTTAGGTTTATCATCTCCAATCGAAGATTTACGCTTGGTCTGCAACATTAACTTACTGTTTATATCCCTTTTATAATTGAATTTTTACTGAATAAATTTTATAACTGACTTCTTACTAAATGAATTGCGCAATGAGTTGTAAGCAATAAAAAAGATTTTAGTTGAAGTAATGGCTAACAACAACAACATTCGTATGGCGTTGTGTTCCACACATACCGATTTGCTGCTTTCTGTGAATTAACCGCAGTCACCATTGAAGGTAAGCAGCTTGACCGCATTTCTCGGAATGTTCGTGAAGTGCCTTTCCGAAGGGCACAACGAGTATCACTCAGTCGACGTTACGGAGAATCGAACCAGGTCGTTCTGCACGTGAGTCGCGGATGACTATTACATAACCATAGAAAAAACTTCGAATGCTTGAAGCGTGAGCCGGCGGAAATAGTACATTCTTGGTATCCAATTAAGAACAGTAAGCCTTAAGCTATAAAACCGTAATTTATACATTAAAATTTTCTGTTTTTCGAACAGAATGGCTGTGCGACGCCCTACGAGATTTCAAACGACGCACCAGGGCGTCGCGACGCACAGTTTGAGAACCACTGGTATAAAATAATAACCGCTGTTACTTAACCGTCATTCAGTATTTTTCTGGTACGCCGATCAGCAGAAAAATGTTTATATATAGTATAATGCCTATTATGACGTCATAGCTTTCGTGCGCCCGCAAAACTGTAATTGCGTAAAGATATGTGTTAAACGACCTTGGTTCAAAAATTTAACTATTTATGTACCTTTTTTAATTTAAACATTCGAAATTAAGCTATTGTAAATTTAGATAGATGAATATTCGGCTAGGAACATACGGTACCTAAATGAAACGCATTAAACAATTTTAAATGCGAATTTTCACTCTTATCAGCTAAACGATTGCAATTGTCTTATTGCGCGTTTAGTGACATAACAAAACTTTTTTGTTGTCGCTTCAACGCTGGTGAAGATAAATTATTATTATTTATTTTCCCGCCAAAATGGTCCCGCTAAATTGCCGCGTACCCTGCAAAAACGACAAGATGTGAAAAATGTGACATTGGACTTCATGTCGAGTGTTTTAAAGATTATCACACACAATAAAACGTTTTTTCATTTTGTGTATTTACAGTGCAATGCAATGGCAGTTTGTGCCACCGCACAGCAAAACGTTTTTTTTGCGAAACGAGACGAGCAAATTACATAACAAATACGCCTGGCGGCCTATATATAGGACGCCTCATATTTTAAAAAATAAACAAAAATGTAACAAAAAAAATTTAAAGGGTGATATTTGAACCTAAGTGAAAATATTTTCAAAGTCGCAAAAAAAATTTTTTACTTTAAACCTTCGGCATAAATGGGTTAATCAGTACTTCAACTACATATATTTCAAAGTAAGTTAATGTTTGAATTAATAATTAATTACCAAGCCAAAAATTTGGAAAAAATTCTTTACAAAGTAACCAAAACTTCGATTTATTCCTAGTAATTGATTCTAACAATTTTTTAAAAACAAAAATACAAATTAATAGTTCTGCACAAGTTAAAATCTAGTAATCTTTCAAAGTAGTAGCCTTAACCTGCAAATTTCGGAGTTAGGTCAACTCTCTCCGGTGTGTGAACCCAAGCACTTTTTTTATTACACTTAAGTGATGGTGGTACTTAAAAAGAGAATAAGTAAAAAAAATTTTAAGATAGTGTATTGCAAGAAAATTGAATGTCTGTGGTAAAGGGTACTTTATCAAACCTGTGATGCAATAAATATACAATTTATATAAATCGCAAACATTTGATTTTTCAGCATGCCGTTTTTTAGGGACAAATATCGTTTTTCACTTAAGGAACTTTTGACAATTTGCTTTTCACCTTAGTTTTGATTGCATAGTATATACTATATTTGCTAATTTAAAAAATTTCACATTTTTTAAAGAAATTATTTCGCTGTACAAGAACGTTAACTTGACTGCTGAAGCCGACTACGTTGCCTTCGCAATTAATCAGATGTTATTGTTATCTTCATTTCACTCTTACATATATGGCTGTAATACAAAGCAAATGCGCATTTTTTTAGGAGGGGGATTTTTTTTATATATGTCAGATATCAATTTTGTGAGAAAATCACTGTAGCAATGACAACAATCTTGTATATTACATGTAGTATGTGAGTAGCAGCTGTATTATAGTCAATAAAATTAGCATTGGTTAGCTTTGTTTATTAGTTAAGTAAGAGAAAATATTGTAATATAGGTTTTGTTGTGTATAAATTTATTTGATTTCTTTGATTTTCAAAAGGTATTTTTGTTTATTTTTCGAAAACAAAATTTTGCATAAATTTTTTATCTAAGGCTTACAAAAACTCAGTTATTATTTAGCGTTATTCTTTCACAGCTTTCCAAAAATAAAATTATTGTTGTATAATATCATGACATAAAAATTTCGCAACAATTCAAAAGTTGCATTTGCTAAATCTCTACCAATATTACATTAAATTGTGAAACTGAATTATGAAACAGTCAATTTTTTGTTCAAAGCAAAACATTAATTCGGTTAACATTGAAGCTGACTTGCATTTGTGCATTGACATCAATTATTCTTGTTCGTTATGTACAAATACTTTTTGCATGCATTACCCCATAAATTTTTTTTACGTGCTATTTAGTATTTTAGCATGTGCTTAAAAGAGGTCAAAGTCTAAAATCTTTCTGTGTCAAAGCAATATATGTTTGTGATAAAATGAAACATTTACAAATTTGTCAAAACTTGTGTATAAATTCTACACGCTATGCTTAGTTATTTTAAGACCTTATTTGCTTTGGAAAAGGAAATCTAAACATAAATACTTGAAATTAAAAAAGATTGACATTCTTTAATTACAACTTTTAAAAATTTTTACCTTTATCTTATGTTATATTGATTATATAAGATAAAAGGGTTTGTAAAGCAGGTTTGTTGAAATTAATTCTTTAAATCATTATTAAAATGATAACATTGCTATAGATTCAATTTTCTCTTTTTTGTAGGGGTTTCTTTATCAATTTGGATTGCCTCATTTATTTCTATTAAAGCATTTCACAAAGATCGCATTTATTGACTTTCTGGTGAAAATGCCGGAAAATATTGTCGATTCGAGAAGGTATGTAACGTAGGGTTGCATCGATATGCAAACCGGCCGATAACTGATATGTCGGCACCGATACAATTTTAATAAAAAATAAATAAAAAATATGGAAGTTTACTTTTAAAATAGAACTTTTTTTCTTAGTTAATCACAAGAGTAAAAAATTCTATGTTACTAATGAGAATAAAAATTTCTCAAGTCATTTTTAACTTTAAGTACATATTTTCCTAGACTGCCATACATTGTGCGATCTCCAATATTCAATCGGTTTAAGGGTCAAAGTCTATAATAGCGAAATTTTTCTATGATCAGAATTGGCTAAAATGGGTGTATTTCTACTTTATTCATTCATAAAATGGCCGTATTTCTTCGTTATCTGTTCAAAAAGTGAAAGTAAAAACCAAATATTGGTACTGAAATATTATCAGAGGTGGTATGTGTTGTATTAACTACTTCACTAGACTTCTGAGATTAGCCGATATATTTGCTAAGTGGCCGATACTGATACCTTGCCGATAGCATCGGTGCAACCTTAATATAAAGTATTGATTATATTTTAGCTACAAAACATACAGAAATACAATGTATATTAGAGTAGGTATTAAATATCAAAGATAAGTACGTTATTTTAATCAAATAATCTCAAACTGATAAATATAATTCAAATTAGCAAATAAGTGATTAATGTATGTATTTGTGAAATATTCTACTGCCAGACTTGTCAAAAATAGTTTCAAATAAACTATAATTATTTACTTGGCATAAACTTTTATTTATTTAAAAACAAAATCGTTGTATTTTTTATACATATGAATAAGCATCTAAAAAACTTCTAACAACAAATTTTTAATCTGAGTTCTATTTTGCTTGATGTGCCAAGTTAGAATGAAGCGTTGCAAGAGATTACTTGGCAGGGTGGTCGAGTGTTTAAAGCCCCGTGATTGTGATCAACATAGTCTTGGTTCAAAACCCACCCACACCATTCTGTTGTGTCCTTGGAAATACACTTTATGGCACTTTCCCTTGTTTGGTGGTCTTGACAAGCATTTCTAAATTTCAGTCATATCCCTACAAACTGAAAAACCAAACAAAAAATTTCAAATCAGCAATATCAATATGGAGATTTAAAAAACAAAAAAAAAACTTTTGTGTTTTATTTTAGAATTTTTAATTACAGGTCGAATTTCAATAAAGTTTATGGGATTAAAAAAAAAGCCAATTCTTACCTTGTTGGAGTCTATAATTTACAAAATTTAGATGAAGTAAGCTGTAATGACGTTTGTCTTGTTTCATAAATTATACCCCATTAGATAAAATTACTAAAAATACTTCCACTCTATGTCCGGCGGAAATTATATCATTGGCAGGTTGTCCTCGAACCTGGTGAACCAAGCACAAGGCATTGTAAGCAAGCACGCAAACTTCGCTCTTAAACACCGGTTGCTAGAATTGCGGATTCAGCTCTATAGGCCCGTTTCCACTACGAGCGTGGAAAAGAGTATTCTTTTTTTTATTAAGTTTTTTGCTTAGCGCTCACTTCAATTTTAAGCGTAGAAAGATCAATAAAAGAAACAAAGAATGCTCTTTTTCTCGCTCGTAGTGGAAACGGGCCTTAATTGAATTAATAGTATTGACATAAGGTCTTTGTTCTTCTGATTAAAAATCGTTTCAATCTTAAGGCCCGTTTCCACTACGAGCGTGGAAAAGAGCATTCTTTCTCTCTTTTATTGATCTTCAATTGAAGCGAGCGCAAAAAAAATCAATAAAACAAACAAAGAATGCTTTTTTCCACTTTTTCCCAGTGGAAACGGGCCTTTACGTAGACAAAGTATCTTTATATTTACTTGTGTGATGTGGTGATCGATTGCTCGTACCGTAAAATGTCATAATCTTGTGTTTTTTCCGACAAAATCAAATAATTTGCTGTACAGATATTTTCAACCTCTTGCACTGGCGTACCATCACTCGTAACTACTCTGAACAACAACGTAAACTGTATTTTTCTCGATAATGTTAAACAGTAAGTTCTTTTTTTTTTTGTCATACCTTGATATTTTTTTGTTATGCCTTGATAGCTTGATATTACATTATATATTTCTTAAATTTGTCATTGATACGTATATTTGGTGCGAGTTTTGATGTGTTTTTGACACGGGATTTACATTATTAGCATAATCTATTCGTAACATAATTATCTGGTTGGAGAGAACGTTTGAATGAATATTTTATTAAAGTCCTTAAAATTTCATTGCATGTAAACAAAGCGTAGATTTTGATTAAATTTTTTTTCAAATCCGTGCGACGCTTCTTGAAAGGTTTTTTTTTGAAAGTCCTAAATGCAAAATTGATAACGAATTTGTCAATTTACCTTGTTTGTCTCAGTTTTGTCAGTTCTGACGAAATTTCTCTCTATTACAACGGTGGGCAAATTGCGGCTCGCTGACCTTTTGTTTGCGGCTCTTCTAGCTAAACAATAATAACGAAATCGAAAATTGTACAATTGCTATTCACTGCAAACGAAGATTTTTAATTAGGTGCTAAGTCGATTTATAACGTGGAAATAAAAGCAATTCTTTGTTGTTTAGGACCATTTATACCAAAGCAAAAATTTGAGCAAAGCGAGCGCTATCTTTTATTTTTTTCTCACCCACCGAGACACGCTGGTAACATTAGAGAATAAAAGAAACAAAGCAGTGCTCGCTTCTCTGAGATACGCTTCTCGGTAATGAAATTTGTAAAATAATAATATCGTGCAAGTCTAACAAATGAAGATATGAGAGAATTAATGCACTCCACTTTGACTCAGGGTTGCCAGATTGCTTTTTTTAGTGTGATTGGCATCAAAAACTTTGTTTGGCTTTTTGTTTTTTTTTTGGCTGGAGTGCAAACTAGCAGTGATGACTTTACAAAAAGGGGGTCCTGGTGCAAAAAACGTAATGGGGGGGCTCCTATTTAGTGTACTAAAAAAAGGTAGCTGAAGCCATTTTTAGTATGTGAAAGCATTGTGATCTATAAAAAAAAGGTCTTCAATTTAGGAAGGGGCCACTATTGGGTGATCCAAAGCATCGAGAGACACTTTATATTGCCCCAAGACATTGTGATCTCAAAAAAAAAAGATCAGCTGCCTAGGAAGCCGCCGTTCCTTAATTTTTTCAAATTTTTTTCTTTTTTGACATGCCATCGACGTCCTGGTGCTACTATGAAAAAATAGAGCAATTTTTTGTGTAGGGGCCACTTTTTGATGTGTAGGGGGGTTCAATGCAACCGCACCGTTTGCACCCTATTAAAGCCATCACTGCAAACTAGCCATGATTTTGGGAGAAAAATTGAGAGATCATAGACAGATTTTAACTGAAGACCTTTTTTCTTTTTTTTAGAGAATACTTTTTTTAGTGACGAAAATAAAATTTTGTCTGGCTTAATTTTGGTAATTTTGGCTACTTTTTTATCTTAATTAGCGTATTTTTCAATTTTGCATCTGGCAACCCTGCTTTGACTTTATATCGCCCAGATTTTCAAAAGCTAGCTAATAAAGTGAAAACCCACAGTAGATCTAATGCTGGTAAAATCTCGGAAAAATTGTAAATCGTGTAACGTTGCATTTGCTTTCATTATTTGATTAAAACTTGCTTTATTTACTCTATTTGCATTAATACCTCAAACAGAATTGGTGGCTCTCCAGCAGTTTTGAATTTTCACATGTGGCTCTTTCATTGAAAACTTTGCCCACCCCTGCTCTATTATATACAATTGTTTTTCTTTTTGTCTAATTCACGCAATTTGTCACCATTTTATTTTCGAGAGCAATCTTTAGTTCGTCCAATTTGTCATTTGTAATTTCTGAAATAAGTTTGCTTTAGTGTTGATGATGAAAAAGCAAAAAAGGTTGAAATTTTCACTTTGAGTGAAACCTCACCTGACAGCCGTCTTTGCGTCTTGCTGCAGCAGCATCAGTTCGAAGATGCTCTTAAATTCGCTACAAAATTTCAACTTGATATTCAACCTGTCTATCAACAGCAGGTAAGCTTGGCACGTGCGAGCCTCATTAATTAGATTTGTTGTGCAAATTTATTCCTACATTGTCTCTTAACAATTGTTTTGTTTTAATTACACTTCGAAAGACCAGTGTATTTTAATTTAGCCATTTCTAATTTTTTTATTGGTCTTAATATATATTGAGAAAAAGCGACATAAAATTTTTTAATAGAAATTTACTCGAAGCATTAAGTAGGATATGCAGTACATGTTGTGACTTTTGAAAAGTCAGACATTGGAATATTGAAACCAGATGATTTGCTGTCAACACGGTAAAATATTGAATTTCTAATCAGTTGCCATTCAATAGGAGTTAGAAAATTAATTCAGAAAGAGTGTTTTGATTTACTATTTACATCTCTGCACTCTGCACTAAGTTTAGAATAAAAGGTTGGGCATCTGCACTAATTTGATTCAGAATTGAATTTTTTATCATAAACAATTTTTTATTTTCAGGCGTCTTATCTTTTGCATTCGCTTGCCTCCGCGGATACAAATGCAATTTCAAATCTTTTTGAAGAGTTTAGGCAGTGCGTCACAAGGTAAGATCTTTTCGGTCTCTTGATTCATTTAAAATGCGTACAAACTATGGGACGTCTTTCATGTTTGACAGGATCGACGATGCGCTTTTCATTGGAGAGATTTGTGTCACGTGTTCAATCGACGATGTTTCGATTATTTATGAGCTTTTAAAACTGGCTCGAAGTCATTTAGACAGCGGTGGTCGAGCCTATCGTGCTACAGTTAGCTGCGATGACCACAACTACATAAATCTGTCATTACAAGTAATAGTTCGTTTTAGATTTGATACTTTTTGGAAATAACTGTTAGAGCGAAATAAGACAAACAACCGTTTTCGATCATTTTGCGCAAATGAAGATAATGAGATCCACGTAAAAATTTACTCCTTTTGGATTGGATCCTTTATTTAAAATCTCTTTAAGTACGTATTAGAGATGTGCTTAACTGTTACTAACTGCTACTTTTAAATTTTTAACTTTTACTTTATATTCCAACAGTGGGCAAATTGCGGCTCGCAAGCTGCATGTGGCTCGCCAACTTTTCGTTTGCGGCTCTTCTAGCTGATCAATAATAACAAAATCGAACGATGTACAATTGTTATTCACAGTTGAATTGGGGTCAAACGACGATTTCTAGTTAGGTGTTAAGTCGGATTATAGCTTGGAAATAAAGCATTTCTTTCCGTAGTTAAGGCCCATTTCCACTACGAGCGTGGAAAAGAGCATTCTTTGTTTGTTTTATTGATTTTTTTTGCGCTCGCTTCAATCGAAGATCAATAAAAAAAACGAGCGTGGAAAAGAGCATTCTTTGTCTCTATTATTGATCTTCGATTGAAGCGAGCGGTTAAAATTGAAGCGAGCGCAAAAAATCAATA
This sequence comes from Diplosoma virens, assembly GCA_963680785.1. NCBI lineage: Eukaryota > Metazoa > Chordata > Ascidiacea > Aplousobranchia > Didemnidae > Diplosoma > Diplosoma virens. The sequence goes on along the minus strand of OY796880.1, from coordinate 23,731,096 downwards.
AAACAAACAATGCTTTTTTCCACGCTCGTAGTGGAAACGGGCCTTTAAGGCGTGGAAAAGAGCCTTCTTTGTCTCTTTTATTGATCTTCGATTGAAGCGAGCGTAAAAAAAAGCAATAAAACAAACAAAGAATGCTTTTTTCCACGCTCGTAGTGGAAACGGGCCTTAAAGCGTGGAAATAAAGCACTTCTTTCTTTATTGTTAAGGACCATTTACACAACAGCAAAATTTGAGCAAAGCAAGTGCTATCTTTCTTCATTTATTTCTCACCCGCCGAGACACGCTGGTAACTTTAGAATAAAAGAAATAAAGATTAGTGCTTGCTTCTTTTAGATTCGCTTTTCTGCAATGAAATTTGTAAAATCATAATATAGTGCAAGTCTAACAAATGAAGATTTGAGAATTAATTCACACCACTTTGACTTCATATCGCCCAGATTTTCAAAAGCTTGCGAATAAAGGCCCGTTTCCACTACGAGCGTGAAAAAGAGCATTCTTTGTTTGTTCTATCGATTTTTTTTTGCGCTCGCTTCAATTTTAACCGCTCGCTTCAATCGAAGATCAATAAAAGAAACAAAGAATGCTCTTTTTCACGCTCGTAGTGGAAACGGGCCTTAAAGCGGAAACCCACAGTAGATCTAATGCTGGTAAAATCTCGGAAAAAGTGTGAATCGTTTAACGTTGTATTTGTTTTTATTATTTGATTAGAACTTGCATTGTTTACTGTATTTGCATTAAAACCTCAAGCAGAATTTGCGGCTCTCCGGCAGTTTTGATTTTTCACATGTGGCTCTTTCATTGAAAACTTTGCCCACCCCTGTTATATTCGTTAAGCCACGGCCTACTTAAGAATACGGCCGGATATGTTACATTGGAGCGAAAAAATTACCAGGCTGATGCGATCGTAAAGGCCCGTTTCCACTACAAGCGTGGAAAAAAGCATTCTTTGTTTGTTTTATTGATTTTTTTTTGCGCTCCCTTCAATTTTAACCGCTCCCTTCAATCGAAAATCAATAAGAGAAAAAGAATGCTCTTTTCCACTCTGGTAGTGGAAACGGGCCTTAATGATTTCATAAAGGCCCGTTTCCACTACGAGCGTGGAAAAAAGCATTCTTTGTTTGTTTTATTGCTTTTTTTTTGCGCTCGCTTCAATCGAAGATCAATAAAAGAAACAAAGAATGCTCTTTTCCACGCTCGTAGTGGAAACGGGCCGTAACACGCGTCTGGCTTGAGCAAAAGCTGTATTTCAACTGATCAGCAAAAACAAATGTATTGTTAAACCGTGCGGGTGGTGAACGTCACAATCAAGTTTATGTACAGTTAACCAATTTATCAGTGATAAAGGCCCGTTTCCACTACAAGCGTGGAAAAGAGCATTCTTTGTCTCTTTTATTGATCTTCGATTGAAGCGAGCGGTTAAAATTGAAGCGAGCGCAAAAAAAAATCAATAAAACAAACAAAGAATGCTTTTTTCCACGCTCGTAGTGGAAACGGGCCTTAATCGTAAAGGCAGGCGTAAAAGTTTGTTTGGAAATTAATATTAAGTTAAAGCGAATAACCAAGAAAAGGATAAAATAAAATAAAAGGAATTAAAAAAAATAGTTAACATAAAACTGTTTATGCGTGCCGACCAGAATACGTTTGTTTTGATATAGTAAAATGTTTGTTATGACGTCATAACTTCGTACGCCCGTAAAACTTCAAACCTGTCGTCTTTGTAGTAAGCTACATTATGGTAGTTTTTTGTAAAAGATACATGTTGAACGACCGTGATTCGAAAATTTAACTATTTATGTACCTTTTTTAATTTAAATATTCGAAATTAAGCTATTGTAAATTTAAATAGATAAATATTGAGCTAGAAACAACGCTAAATTTAACGCATTTAACAACTTTAATTAAAATTTTCGCTCTTATCAGCTGAACATTTACAATTGCCTTTTCAATTGCTTTTGTGACATAACAAAACTTTTTTGCTGTCGCTTCAACGCTGGTGAAGGAAATCATTTTTATTTATTTTCCCGCCAAATTCGCTCGCCGCCAAATTGTCTTGCTTTGCATGTTTGTAAGGTATCTGATGGCAAGAGGCTTTAGGTGTTTGAGGTGTCTGATGTGTATGCCATCAGGTCCAGTGGAATTGTTGTTTGTACTGTTTGCAGATGATTTCATAAATTTTCGGAAGAAAAATACCTTAAAGTGGGTGTTGGAACCTTTTCCAACTATACATACGTAAAAAACTTTAAAGCATAGACATTACAAACTCCATCTGCTTCACGAAAACTGCCGAAAGTGAGGATCCTAAAAATTGACAAAATTGAAGAGTTTGCTAAACGTGACAAAATCAGTACGATTGATCATTTACCGGTAAATGCTAATCATGCACCATCCAAATAGAACTACCACAAGACAAATGGTCATGTAATTTTTTACAAGATTGCATATGCTGAAAAAGTGGGTTTTCCAGAGTTAAAAAAGTACAAAAATACGTAAAAGTTTTGGTTTAAAAACAACTAGCAAAAAGAACCTAATTGCACGTTATTCTTTTATTGTTTTATTATTAAACATTTTCGTACCGGTATTTATTTGATTGCATTTGTTGATGATGTTTTATGTTAAAGGTATTAATTTTTTTTTACGTATATATTTCTTGCAATGCTAAGTGTTTTTTCTTACTTACTTGAATTGTTTTTCGAACAGACTCAAACTGAGAGTTAAGCAAAAAAATTTTTAAAATAACGATTTCACTCGGTGTTTATACTGTGTACTATTGTAAAAAGACGATCGGAACAAATATTTAATAAGTAAATGCATCGTCAATCTTCAAAAAATGTTTTACTGCATCAGCCTGGTAATTTTTTCGCTCCACTGTAACATATCCGGTAGTATTCTTTAGTAGGGCGTGCTTAAGCCAACTAAGAACCAGCCAATAGGGATTGTACGTTAATCACCATATCAAAGGCAGAAGCAGATAAGAAAAAAGCATAACATTACAAATTTTGTACTGTAATTGCTTTTTTGTTATCGGTTAGTTCTTTGCTTAGTGAATATAAAGTAACAGATAAAATTTTCAAACGAGCAGTTAATGTAAAAGTTTCTCAGAAGTAACTGTTATTATCATAGGCGTACGCAAGGGGGGGTTTCAGGGGTCAAAACCCCCCCCTTGAAGAATGACGTTCAGGCATATATACATGGTAATAAGTAGGCTTCCATAATATGATTTTAGTTTCTATTGTTTACTGCACTTTTTAAACTAAATTACTGCTTGCGCATCAATTTTTGTTATCGCCTAAATTGCGTCAAGTTAGCTAATGTACAGCTGCCACTTGTGAAGAAAACCTTCAAAATTGTAAAATATTGAAAGTTAAGCATTTTATGCTTTGCTTTTGATGTCTATCGTTTTATTACAATGCTTTCCCATGAGATACAAGCCTACTTACTCAGCTGTACATTGATATGAAAAATAAAACAAGTTTTAAGCACCTAAGGAGGATTTGAAAGATTGATTGATTGAACTCTGATAAACGTGACAAAAAAATTTAAATATGAATTGTAAAATATAATATAAAATAGTTTAACTGATCAAGTCACCATTGTAAAAAGTTTTTTCTATGAGACGAAGGCTCATAAAACTTTATAAAGTAATAATTGTACACCATAACTAAATAAGAAAATTTTATAAAAATGGTTCTTCGTTTTTACTAAAATTATTTTAATGTGCAGCTAGATAGCGTTTATAGCAGTTGCAATACAGTTTGTTCGATAAAGCAGTTAGAGTTTAATATTTCTAAATCAAACTATCATGCAATTAATTACCATCTAATTTATTAAAATCCCAACTGTAAGAGTATGTTTCGCGAAAGTATGATCGTCACGGGTATCTTATTCAAATAGAAATGAATATGTAGCAAAATATGAGCTATCTTTATACTTTGGTAGTAGCCTACCTGGTATCTGCCTTGTGATCGTAATCATTATTAAAATTGAGTTCGTTCTGAGCTGAATTAATTAAATTGTAACAGCGAGCTTAACTCGAGAAAACTTTTGATATTTAAAGCATTTTTATTTTTTTAGTATTGTCTGTTTTAAAATGTAAAACTAATCGAAAATTTTAGGCAGTTTTACAAGAATGAGCCGAAAATGTTAAACTTGTTAAAATCAAGTAATTTGAAATGGTAAAAATTTGTCATAGAATTTTTTTAATTACGTCTTTTCCAAAATTAAGTTTGTAATTATTTGATTTCCTAAATTCTAACTTTGTTATTAAATGCTGAAAATGGTATTTAAAAATAAATGGAAAATAATCAAAAATTTTACGCTTATGGCGTTTTGCAAAGGATGACGCATGACGTTATTGTTATTGCTCTATTTCTTTGATAGTTAACAATTAACATTATTGCTTTCAAAATTATCAGTTAATATTTTTTGCACTGGTACAAATTTTTTTATCCTGCCATTCGTATTGATAATATACGATTACTCTAACAAGAATTAATTTAAAAGAGATTTCAGGTTGCATAATTTTTTAATCTTAAAAGAATTTATTTAATCATTTAGTCATGTTTCCTCAACAAAAAAGGAGAAAAACTTTGTTAGACTTTAACTTTAAAAAAATTCGTAATAACGACTGCGAAAATGTTAAAAAAAGTATTCCCGTTGATGATTTGGCATGTAGCAAAAATAATCCGCAGAATGTAATAGAAGAACCAGGTGAGACTCCAGACGCAGACAAAGCAACAAAAGATTTAGTTTTACAACCGTCAAATGACATTTCACTTTGTATAGGAAAAACTTATACTCAAGCAGAAAGACTTCGAATGCTAAAAAACATATGGATTCCGGATCAGTCTTTTAATTTTCCAATTACCGCAACCAATCACCGAAATTTACGGTTTCAGCACCGCTGGTTTATTCGCTTCAAGTGGTTAGCGTACTCATATTTAGAAAATGGAGCCTTTTGCAAATACTGCGTTTTATTTGGAAGTAAAGCAGGCAGTGGAGTTGGAAACCAACCTCTAGGAACTTTGTGTGCGGTAAAGTTTCAAAAGTGGAAAAATGCGCTTGAACGCTTTGCAGACCACGAGAGCACAAAATATCACCGCGACAGTGTGGTGGCAGCAGAGACCGTTATGTCAATCTTATCAGGAAAACAAGATAGCATCGAAATTCAACTTAATCAGCAACAGAAGCAAACAATTTTAGAAAACCGAAGAAAAATCACACCAATTATAGAAACAATTATACTCTGTGGTCGACAGGGTATTCCTTTAAGAGGACATCGGGATAGTGGTCCACTCACTTTCGAATCAGAAAAAAATCTAGAAGATAATAATAATGACGGAAATTTGCGTGCTTTACTTCGATACAGAATGAAACATGATCAAGTTTTCAAGAATGATTTTCTTTCTGCCGGACGCAACTCTCAGTATATCAGCCCAAGAAGGCAAAACGAAATTATAAGTATTTGCAATGACTTGATACTTAAGCGATTGGTCGATTCCATTAACAGGTTCAGATTTTTTTCTGTATTGGCTGACGAAACAACCAATATATCATGTCAGGAACAATTGACTCTTTGTGCTCGGTACGTAAGTGATGACTTTGCTATTGAAGAATCTTTTCTCCAGTTTGTACCCATAACAGATCTATCAGGCAAGAATTTGGCTTCAACAATTTTGAACAATTTATCGGACATTGGTATTGATGTTTCAAAAATGCGCGGTCAAGGATACGATGGGGCCACAGCTATGAGTGGAAGATTGAATGGTGCCCAAACCTATATCAGGGAAATTATTCCTACAGCTCTTTACGTTCACTGTGCAGCCCATAGTCTTAATTTGGCTGTCTCTAATTCATGCGATCTCTCGCCGGTTCGTAACTGCATGGGAACAATAGCTTCAGTTTACAATTTTTTCAATGCTCCAAAACGTCAAAACATTTTACGCAAATCTATCAACACGATTTCGTCAACAACAAAAGCTCAAAAACTTGTTCAAATTTGTGCTACCAGATGGGTCGATCGACACGAGAGTGTCAGTGTCTTTTCAAATTTACAATTTGCTGTTGTAGAAGCTCTGACAGAAATTTCAACATGGCCAGACAGAGAAACTTCATCACGAGCTCTACAGTTGCTATCGACAATTAGGCAAAGTGAATTTTGCATTGCTCTCTTAGTTTTAAAAAAGATTTTTGGATACAGTGTTGTTTTGTGCAAAGTTATGCAAAAAAAGTCGATAAACGTTCTTGAGGCCGTCAACATTGCACATGATATTGCAAATGAATTGAAGTGTCTTAGGGAAAAAGCCGAAGATGAATTTCACCAGCTCTATATTTCTGCGCAAGAAACGGCCAAAACCCAAAATTTTATTTTAAAAACACCACGCCTTACTTCAAGACAGACCAATCGATGCAACATTGCTGCTGAAACAGATGAAGAATATTTTAGAGTAGGAATTTTTATTCCATTTCTTGATAACTTTATTGTGACTCTCGAAGCACGATTTACTGCCCACAAATCGATTATTGGTGGATTTCAGTGTTTAATTCCTGCTGATCTAACCATTGGACCAACTCCTCAACAAATTAAAAGTATTCAAGTTTTGGGAAGATTTTACGAAAATGATTTAACGAAATCCTCGGAAGAACTAGTACCTGAACTGATATTATGGTACAGAAAACTTTCTCGGTTGAACGTAGCAGAAAGACCAACTAATGCGTTGAGCAGCATCAAGGAATGCAGTTCCGATGCTTTTCCAAACATATTTACATTAATGACCATTTTGTTAACTCTTCCAGTGACAACATGCACTAGTGAACGATCGTTTTCCACATTGCGCAGACTAAAAACGTACTTACGAAACACAACTGGCACCACTCGAATGAATGGACTTGCGTTGTTAAACATTTATAGGAACTACTCGCCTTGCCCTGATGACGTAATTAACAGATTAAGTGAAAAAAACAGGCGTTTGAATATAAGCCTGTGAAAAAACTTTAAATATTTGTTAAGTAAGGTTATTTTTTTGTTCATTTGATTTTTCACCTTTTGTTCTCATCATTTATACGAGTTGCTTATGTTGCTTTTAGTTTGGAAAGTTTCTTGTCATATTTGAATTAAATTTGCGTACTCGCACATGCCTTTTCAATAGTTAGTTTTACGGTTTGGTACAAAGAAATTTATGCTACTGCAAGATGTTCTTAAAAGCATAACACTTTGTTTTTGAATGTAGGCCTAATTTTTGAAGTTTTTGCCCATTACCAGGACCACTTAGAGCAATCGTTTTTTCGGTTCCAAAACCCCCCCTTCACAAATTTCTGCGTACGCCACTGGTTATTATTCACGCCATGGCCCATGTTATATTAGAGCTCATTTCTTTCGAAACTTTTTCTTTCAAAATAGCAGCAATCTCCCATCTGCTTTACATTTGTATTACAAATAGCAAAGCGAATCGCAAAGTAACAGTTAGGAAACAGCAGTTAAGAACTGACAGTTAAGAAGTTAACTGTTATTATTCATGCCATGTTATCTTAGAGCTCAATTCTTTCAGAACTTTTTTTCAAAAAAGGAGCATTTTTGATAACATGGCGTGAATAATAACAGTTAACTTCTTAACTGTTACTTTGCGATTTGCTTAAAGGCCCGATTCCACTACGAGCGTGGAAAAGAGCATTCTTTCTCTCTTTTATTGATCTTCGATTGAAGCGAGCGGTTAAAATTGAAGCGAGCGCAAAAAAAAAGCAATAAAACAAACAAAAAATGCTTTTTTCCACGCTCATAGTGGAAACGGGCCTTAACTGTTAGTATTCTTTAAGGAAATTAACTGTTACTTTTTAACGAACTGTTATTTTTCGCACACCTCTAGTACGTATATGAAATTACTGTTTTCTGGGTTGAGCAATTTTTTCGGGATTCAATAACCTTTCTATGGTAAGCACTACATTCTAAGTTTGTGTACTTATTGTTTTTAACCCTTTCGAACCGAAAGGACTATTTAGTCCCACACCACTATTTTTAAAATTTCTTCTATAATACTATAAAATTTTATGAAAAACTTTTTTATTATTCTTTAGCAATATTTTGGCAACCATGCTAGTCAATTGTAACAGGTGCAAATTCTTTTCTTTATGATTATCAAACCAACTAAATACATAAAATTTAGTTTAACCATATATAGTTTTAAAATTAAATTCGCAAATAAAATAATGTTTAATTTAAGAAAAGCTGGATAAAATTTACTATAAAAAAGTCTTGTGGGATGATATAAAGCAAATTTGACTTTTTTACTAGTGTTTATGTTTAATTTATTTGCTTTTCAAACTTGGGACTATTTAGTCCCAACCGGTTTTATGCGTACTTTTTACTTGTTTTTTGTCGAATTTAGATGGCCTAGAAACAGACTAGATCAAGAGAATTTATAATTGGTGTAAATGAAGTAATGGAATTAATTACTGCTGATGAGTCCGATTCATCCAATAATAACCCTATAGATGAAAAAGATGTAATGTTTTTGGAGAAAGCAATGTCAGATACTGATAATAATATAATGGTAACAATCGATGAGGCCCACGCACAAAGTATTGAACCAAATATTGTGGAGCCTTTACCTCATCTATTTTATTGGAGAAAGATTTGTACTTCTTTTAATATTCCGAATTGCTCTTTATCTGGTACAGTTAATTTAAATTATGAACATGGCCATGAGCCAAAACCAATAGAAATCTTTTCAGACACCATAAAGCTGGAAACACTAATGAATTTAGTCAGTGCACAGTGTGAGTTGTACATGCAGCAGAAAGGAATGGTTTTTAAAGTAGAAATTAATGAGCTAAAAGCATTTATTTTATCTCTATATTTATCCTCCTGACTCGCAGGAAAGCGACGGAGGCGCTAATACATAAGGTAGGCAATCACCCCGATCTACTTCCGGAGATGCCAAGATATTGCTGTCCGCTTATAATTTAATAGAGATATAACTGCAATTTAGAACTGTTTGCCAGGACCACCAATCAGGGGAAAGTGCGTAAAGTGTTTTTCCCAAGGACACAACAGAATGGCGCGAGTGGGTTTTGAACCGAGACAGTGTTGATCACGAGCCCGGCGCTCTAACCACTTGACCACTTTGCCGACAACTTCTTTTATGGGATATCATACCCTTCCTAGTATTCGCAATTATTGGAATAAAGATCGTGGTCTTGGTGTAAAAGTTGTGTCAGACGTAATGCTTCGAAACATATGCAAGATAAATTTCCTCACAGTGCGTGCTTGAAAACATTAAAGAACTTCAAGCACGACGTTGTTATGGATTTGATCGGGAAATTTTCAAGCAGAAAACGAGCAAGAAGTTCTTCAACTGTGGTTTCAAGATTTCCCTCAGACGGTTCCGATATTCATCAAGTTACACGAGTTTCTTATCAAGACCGTGTTAAATGCAAATTGTGTACCAAGCGGAAAATAGATTCTCGTACTTGCACATGTTGCAATGATTGTAATTTATTTCTTTGTCAAACAAATAAAAAAATTGTTTCAGGAAATGGTATTTCGGTGTTGAGAGGAATATTTTAGTGTAAAATATGTGGGTGCATTATTTCAATTCTTATGCTGTTTAGTAAAGCAGGGTAAAAAGTAATTATCATAACAACGAAAGACCACTATGGCAGAAAATCGTTAATAGACGCAAATGCTCTTTGAATAATAATTGCTTAAATTCAAATGTTAAAAAAAAACAGAAAGTTTTCATGATGTAATAAATATATCTATTTTTCTAAAACTCCAGATACCTTAAAGTTACTCAAATTCATTGAATATGACAAGAAAAATTAAGCTAATATTTTGAAAAAAAGTACGCTTTGAACCGATTGGGACTAAATAGTCCCAAATATTTAAAGCCCCTATACTAATTTGTAGATGTGCCCCGACAAATTTTTTTTGTGCAACGGCATTTTGGTAACACATCCTTCAAAGAAATAATAAATTTACTATTTTATATTGTATAATAAAAGTTCAGGTCTGAAGGGGTTAACAATAAGACTATATGTTTAATACGAAGGTGAGCTTAATCCGCTGCACAAAATACTTATGATGACATTACTTTTTATTCGCTGGTTTGATGTAGGTTGATAAACTATTGGACTTGCTCGTCACCTTTCAAACTGCTTTCGGGAGTCGTGACGGTAGGATGTGGCGTCACTTTAAAACAAGTCGATTGTCGGAGCAGGTTGCTTCTCTTCTTCACGCTGGAAAATTGCAAGCTGCCACTGTTATCAGCTGCAGACATGAGGTAGGTTCAAGTTCGTGGCCGTTTTATTATCGAACAAACCGCGTTCTCGTGTCTTTCAGAACGATTTGATATCCGACTTGGAAGCAGGCGGTGAAAAACAGCTTCGTAGCCTCCTCGCTATCATAACGCAAGATGCGGACGTCGACGACCTCGTTAATTGGCTGGAGCTCTTTATTCCCGCCGTGTTGACGTCATCCATACCTAATTGTGTCGAGGTAAATCTGAGATTTGTTCTTTCGGTTCTTTTTCGGATGTTAAGTATCGTTCTCTTAGATTTTAACGGAATGGTTATATAAGCGAACTCTATCTCTGGAAGAGCTGTCGTCACACTGGCCGGACGATGGTATCAAGCTAGCCAATGTATTTTTCAAAGTGCAAAAAAAACTGTCATCGATTGGATTCGTGAGGTAGATTCGACGAAAACTGTTGCAAATTCGCATTTTGGTCAAACCACTTCAGTAATATTAAAAGTTAAACTGCCTGTTTTTAGAAATCAACTGTCGGCAACATATTTGTTGTTTAACAACAACGAAGAACTATCGCGATTGAAGCTTCTCGCATCGCGTTTGCAGATGCTCAAAACTTTAAGGACTCGATATCACTGCAACATTCTTCTGGATGAGTTTGTCCAGGTTAGTATTTGAACGCGTGTCAATAAATTAAATTTGCTTTCAGTTCACTGCAGCAAACAAAACGGTTTCCCGCGCGATCGCCCGCTTCCAATCGTTGACGTTTTAAAATTCGTTGCCGTGATTTTTTAAAATTCTTATCATAACTCGGTGTATAGGAGACAACCGTTTCGTTGACGTTTCGAATGCTTGATAAAGTCACCGCTCCCGAACTAATCCCCAAGTGTCTCGACAATACTGTTCGACCTTACATGAGAGAACACAAACTCAACGAAGACTCCACGCTGCTGCTCTACATCCAGGTCAGTGGTCAAAAAGCAGGGTTTTAACCTTTGAGGTTTAAAAGCAATTGCTTAATGCGCTTTAGCGCATTTTAAACATTGACTTTTGTTTTGTCTATAGTAATGCTGTATTTTGGCATTATTAAATCACCGATCTAGTTTAATTTATTTAAAATTTTTGAGACTGTTGGTTATGCTAATCAACGTCGTTTAAACGTCATTTTTGAGAAAATTGTGTTTATCAAGGGCGATCCAATTTTAATCCGGTTTAATCCCAGTGACTGGAGGTGGCCGGATGCATCCCACTACTTCTGCAACTCTTCTTACACCTTTTCTCCTCCTGCATCGATCTGCCGCATCTTTTTTCTTTAAACCAATCCTTCTCATGCTTCGTTCGACTTGTTCCCTCCATTTCATCCTCGGTCGACCCTGTTTACGTTTTCCATCCACTTCACGTACCATTGCCTTCATCGAAACATCTTTTGCTTCCTTCAATCCCAATATGTTCATCAGCTCCTCAGTATTCCTCTTGTCCACCAACTTTACACCGCACATCGCCCTCACCTTAAATCTTTCTGCTCATGTCAAAATAGCTACTTTTCTATTTCTCTCAAACAAAAGCGGAGTAATGCGATCTAGCTTAGTGGTGAACCCGTAATCTAACATTCATCAGTAACGAATAAAAAGAAGGAAAAGCAGTGTAAACTATTTAAATTAATCAGAAAAGAACAAGAAGAATGTGCACTAAAGTTGACTGGAATCACACTAACTTTCGTGAACCTCTGCTCACTTCGTCAGATGCAGCGGGATTGATTTCATTGCACTTGAGAGGAAAGCTAGTGAGATTTAAAAAACTCAGACAACTTTAGTACGTATTTTTTGCTCTTTTCTGATTCATTAGTGACATAATCCGCATTGCTGCCACAAAAAAAATTAGAGGCCTCCTTTATGTCATGTGACAGATGAATTTGTTTCAGGACGTGCTTGGAACCACCAGCAAACAGATTTTCGGGCAGTTTCGCTCGCTAAAAGAAAGGAAAGTGATCGCGATCGTTAACAGTTTAACCGACGACAAGGTAGTCCAGCCCTGGCCCAAACTTTGCTTGACCAAATAACGCGATGTTTCTTTTGACTAGGTCGTGGTCGAGTCGTCGTTACTTCTCGCAAAAAAAGCGTCAATTCCGTGGTCGAAGGCAATGCAAGAACTCGTACAAAGAGCGTTGAACGTCACAGAGTCCCGTATTACAACAAAAGAACCGTTGGTATATGTTTGATATCTTTATTGTATGGCCAATTTTATACAGGATCAAAACTATGTTATACAACTGAGAAGGGATATATGAGGGGTGTACAGAAGGGCTGTCAAGTCTTTTAATGCCCCTTTAATGCAAGAACACATAAAAGTGCAGACTTTTTTTCCTTCAACTGAATTCTTTTTCTTTCAGCTTTCTTAATTAAGGTATCACCACAGCAGATCGCTTTATGCATACTCACTTGACATGATCACATTATATTTCGGATGCCCTTAACGAATACCGAAGGTGCTTATTAGTTGAGTTTCGATCCCAGAGCTTTCGCTCTGAAGTCTCGAACTCTAAGCACTATACCACGGCGGCTCTAACGATTACTGCTTGAAATTCTGGTAATTTAAGGGATTGATTAAAAAAAAGCACATGATTTTAAAGTGAAAGCCAAAGAAAGTTTTAACTTTAATTTTTTTGCAAAATTAAACGTTGCTATTAGTGATGTATAGCAAGTTTTTTGAAAAGTTTTAAAAAAGCTCAAGAACACTGGCCTATACCAACTATAAACGTTGATCAGTTGATTTGCTTGTTTTTAACGCGAATCCGTTTCTTAATCCTTAAAATTATGTTTAAAAATATTAACAAATGCTGAGCTATCTTTATTTTAAATTTTCTTTTCGCTTAATCCGTTACAGCGGGGAAAACAAGATCACTCCGTTCCAAATCACGATCTTCCGCCTTTTTTATTTTACTTGACTAAATTCCGAACGATCCATTCATTCCAATCAATATTTTAATCGTGTTTTTTCTATTTGTACACAATTTTTTTTCGTCTTTAAATTATTCAACTGTTTTTTCGTCAAAAGAAGGGATTCTTTTGGCTCTTTTCTTTCAGAATGACTTACAAAATTGCCATCTTCAAATACTTACAAATTGTTTTAAGGATGACGATACCAAGGCGCTGTTTTCATCATGGAAAAGCCAGCTGTCCAACTGCGTTAATTTGGAGAAAATTCCCGCGATCGCGTCCAAGTACGACATCAATGTCATATCTAATCACAAAGCTGTGAACCACGAGGTAAGCGCGTCACGTGAAGATGAGTGATTTAATTAATGTTACGAATGGAAACCGCATCGTCGTGCGTTGCGCTGAAGCTGATTATTGCATAGAACCGTCTTTTTTTCAGTAAAAACCTTTATGCCCAACCAAGTCGAACCCGTTTATTCTCTTGAATTCATTAAAAGAGAACATTTTTTGTTTATTAAATTTTTAACTTTTTTATTTTAAATTTTGCTTTTTCAGTTCTTGATGAGACGAATCGTCAAGAATGACAAACCAGAGGCGCTCGATGACGCTGAGACAATCGCGTCCACCTTCTCACCCACTCCCAAAGTCACCGCTTACAGCTACCGCGTGATGTATCTCACTGGGCAACAAAGGGTAATTTGATAAACCACTTGCTGCTTATTTGCTCTTCCCGATATTTTTTAGAAAAGTTTTGCTAGTATTCGTCAACAAAAAGCGGGCTTAGACTTCTGATATAAAATGTAATTGTGAGATATTTTGTTTTTGTTCTTGTTTGTTTATTTTTTTTGTTTTTTACATTATATGTTTTTATGGGCTATCATTCATATTTGTTTGAAAGATAAATCTATGAACTGAATTAAACAAAAGTTTTTGCGCCTCAAATTTGTAAAAACATGTTACTACGAGACTTTTTGTTTAAAAAAGTTGCCTATTATACTGCTTGATAAAAAAAGGCCACATGGAAATTGTTCTGATTTGCAATTTTGAAAAAATTTCCCGCTTTTTAAAGGTATCTGATTGTATCGAGCTGCTCGATCTGCATCCGGAAATTTCAGGCGAGCTCGTGCAGCGCGCCATCTCGCGAACAATTACAATACTGCAGCAAACAAACGAGATATGGCGCGAGGAGCGTTCGAATCATTGCCTTGCATGCATCAGCATGATTGGATATCTCTTGCAACGCCCCCACCTGTTGTCGCCCTCTGCTGTGCTGGAGTGGAAGCAAGATTTGCTCATGCTAACGAACATTCATCATCTGCAGGTATATTTTCCGTTAGTTGATGTTGATGAAGAAAATTAATTCTCTTATGCGATGATTCTGTGTAGACTATGATCTCATGCTTTGCATCTGTTCGATGTCAAATTTTCAAATGCGCCTTCAATTGTTTTCGTTTACCTGCGACTTACGGTTTCGCGAAAGTCGCTTTTTATTTATTACAAAATTTTGAAATAGACTCGCTTCGACGAGCTGACGTCGGTCGAACAGTACATGGACAAAGCGTCGCGCGATTCCCGCCTGGGCTCCAACGTCGTGAAATATTATACCAACGTAAATTCGAACGAAGCCCAATCGAATGTTCTTATTCAATCTCATGTACGTGCTTTGCTTGTTGCTATTCACACCTTCATCATTCGTTTCGTAAATCTTTTTTAGGACGCGGATTCGTCGAATTCCAGCAATTCAAGTTTCTTCAGTCAACAAAGGTCTGTTAGAAATAAATGCAGCGGCAGCAGCAAAAATCATCTTTAAGGTTTTTCTTTTTAGCAAACCTGCTGCTCCTGCGTTGGACGGGTCTGGCGATAGAAAAAGCGAAAGCAAGGAAATCAAATCGTTCTCGATGCTTTTGAACCTTGCGCTGTTGCTAAGGGTGCCCGAGGAAGCGATGTTGTCACAGATCGCGTTCCAAGCCGCCAAGAAATGTCAAGGGCAAGCCGCGATTAATATCTGCAAGTAAGACTGGGCGATTTCGCTGTTGAATTGTTTTTTAATCAACCTGATCAAGACCCGGTCCCACTGCTTCGATTCTCTGCTTTTATCGCAGGGATTTGTTTCTCACTCAACCTTCTCAGAAAAGTGTTGAGATATTGGAAAAAATCGCGATCACTCTGCTGCAACTTCTCGAAGATCACGCCGAGCTCATCTGTCGTCTGATCCCCGGTAACCTGCTGTTCGATCGTCGAATCGCGACTCACGCGTGCGTGGCCTGGCACGTTTCAGCGCAATTTTTTTTGGCTGTTTTGCGTTTCAGATATTTGTGAGTTGGTCTCGCTGGCCGTGATACATTGCAAAGAAAAACGACTCGTCGACGTCACCACTCTGCATAGCTTTTGTCGTTTGTCACGTGACGTGTTGTTTGGCACCGATCTCAGTGCTAGAGACTTCCTGTCCAAGGTCCAACGCGAATCCGCTTTCTGCTTCTTTAATTGAACTCGCTTTCTTGAGTAGTGTGCTGCTGACGGTGCGACATCTCGCGATGACAAATATGAAAGCGCGGAGTGGCTGAACAACTGGTACACGGAGACCGATGTTCTCGCGCTCGACTCTTCCTCCGTTCTTCCTCGCGTTTCTCGCATTCTAAAAAAAATCTTCAACGAGCACGGTGAGCTTATGTTTTGATGCTGTGTGTTATCTACAAACGAAAACAAGCTGAATGCTCAGAATGAAAGCAGAGTTACAAACATAGTTTATTTGAGGACGTTTTGCAATTTTAACTCGTTCCATCATCAACTGAAGTAAACTCTGAGTGTTATTTTTACTATTTTCTTTGCTTTTTTTTTAGCAAAACTCCTTTGCGTCAACATATTTGCACCCTTGTTTGTAAATAGACATTTAGTGGTACAGAATTTGAAGATGGCGTGAAGTAAAAGAGAAAAATCTTAGAAGAGCGAATCAAACAACACGTTCCAAGATCCATCGCACAACCGCCAAAGCCTTTCCCGCTCTTGCAAGGCCAACATTCGCACACAACAATTTCACGAATCCGCCATTGGTCAGCATCTTCTTGGCAACGCCCAATACGCTCTTCACTACAACAACAAAAAAATTTTTATTCTCACTCGAGGTCGCTCTTCTTTTTACCTTTCTGCTCTTGAAGTGACTTTTATTAAATCTCTTAATCCCCTTCTGTGTAAACAAAAAGAATTCGTCTACTCTTTGAAAATTTCTTAAGTTTCTCTGTCATTGGCTAACTTTTTTCACCCAATAAGAACTCTGCTTTTTTCTTTATAATCCAGTTCGGTTTCATTTCTGCTTTATTCTGACGATTTCCCCTGAAGAGTGTCAGATGAAAAGCTTTGGGAAGAAAAATCTTTTACTTCACGCCATCTTGTTTGTAAACGTTAAACTTTTAAATTAATGCAAACAACCATCAGAACGGAACAAAGCTTCGAATTTTGTTTACGTTTTTTTGATCAGGTTCGTCTCTCGTATCGATCCCGCCCAGCGTGGTGCCAAGCAATAGTCTCAAACACCTCGTCGATTTGCTAACGGAAATGACGTCATCGCTCAAGAGCAGTCATGGCCTCACTTCCTCGCTTCAGTGGGTGTTTCGCATGGAAAGCATCGTTTTGTCGCACATGTCGAATTCACCATCGCTTTTCGTGAGTCTTTGTGATGAAATTTATATTTTTTTCTGCTTGTTTCCACACGAGACGCGACGAAAGCTGCCCCGGTTTGTCGCTCATTCGCTTATTTTTTCTTTACTGCCATTAATTTTTTTCCAGCGTTCCAATGCCGATAGCGAGATCTCTTGCATGGCGACTCTCGTAAAGTATTCGTACGATGAGAAGAAAGTTCTAGTCCAAGCCCTGCTCGAAAAGGTTGAATGTTGATGGACTTTTGTTGTTCTTTCTCGACGCTCGACTTTTAGATTTTCTTCGCGCGACAACCGGATCTTTCTCTCGCCGTCTCCTCCCTACTCTTCCTCCCCGACGACCTCGCCTTTAAAATTCTGAACGAAGTTTGGGAGAGCAACGCGCGCAACTTCGCTAAGATATCGGTGAGAAGTAGTTTGTTTACGTCATCTTGCGCTTGGTAGCCATCTTTTAAGTAATGACGTAATAAACTCATGTGGCTGCACTTGCTTATTTTTGCACCAAATCAGTTTCTTCCCGCTTCTGCACTCACGTTAGTTCTTAGTTTTTTACGTGTTTTGATATTCTTTCTTTACACAAAAAAGAGAAATAATTTATGCCAAGACCAGCGCAGTTTTTTTTTTATGTTGTTAGGTTTGAACTCTTGTGGAATTATGATTTTAACAAAAACTAATACTTTGATTGGTGTTATTTGTCAGGTTTGCTCAATGCTTAGTCAAGAAGAACATTATAAAGTGCTTTTCTATTAAGTCACGACAATGTTTTAAACGCCTATCAGACCTTATCTGTAATCGGCAGCGTGGTCGAGTGGTTAAAGCGCTGTGATTGTGATCAACACGGTCTCGGTTCAAAACCTACTTGCGCCATCTTTTTGTGCCCTTGGAAAAACACTTATGGCACTTTTCTCTGCTTGGTGGTCTTGGCAAGTAGTTTTAAATTTCAATCATATCTCTATAAAAACTAAATAAAAAAATTTCTCACGAACAGCAATACCTCGGCATCTCCGGAAGCAGGTCGGGGTAATTACTTGCCCTATAAATTAGCGCCTCCGTTGCTTTCCTGCGAGTCAGGAAAATTAATATTGAGATAAAACTAAAAAACCCTCGATCCAATGATTATTAAATCCTCTTCAAAAAGACTCCACTGTTGTTTATGCAAGTATTTAGTTTGATATACATGTAATGTCAAGTTTCATAGATTTTAACTTTTTTCCTATACACTGTTTTTTGCTTTCATAGGCTCTTTCACGAGTCGCATTAAGAATATGTGATTTTCGCGGAAATCATGCGCAACGTTCGAAATACGAGTGTTTATTGATGGATGCGGAATGGTGTCAGAGGTTACATTCGGTCAAGGTAAATGCTGATTTGTATAATGAGCTGGTCAATTGTTTATTTAAGAGTCAAGTTCTCTTACCACTCCTCACCTTTTCACAGTGCTTCTCAACCCCTGGGTCGTGACCTAAAAGTGGGTCAACTTTTAATTTGATTGGGTCGCCGACGACTGTAGTGTAAAAGTTGAATCACTACTTTTCAGTGACAAAAATCAAAAAGTCCGCAACAGATTCAAAGCGAAGACGTTTTTTAGAGATCATTACGTTTTCGAGACAAAAATAGAGATTTTATGCTTGCAATAAAGTCTGTGAAAAAGGTTGGGTCGCCAATGCTTTGCTGCCTATTTTTGCTTAAGATTTGGGTCGCCACAAAAAAAAGGTTGAGAAGCACTGTCTTATACAATGAAACTCGAGGTAATTATTAAACGTCTTAATAATTATAATCGAAGTAATAATAAACACCGCGAAATTACTTTTATATTTTTGTATTAATCGTTTTTTGCTTTTAACAATTGATATGTTGTTGATCCAGTTTGTTTTTATTTTAATTATAAACAAGTTTTCTGCACTTTCCAACGTTCCATCAGACACCAGGTGATATGATATGCATTGTGAGAACATCGAATTTGATTTGTGGTGGAAACGAGCCTTTGCTAGTTTTGCTGACTCTTACGTCAAATCCTTGTGAATCAAAGTCCTTAGCTAAAAATCATTAAAAAGCTGCTTTCATTTAAGCAACCAAACTTGCTTTTAGATTTCCTGCGACCGGTTTCTTCTGGCTTCAAGTCACTGGAAGCAGAAATTTCTTTACTCGCTGCTCGAGCATCCTTCTCTCAGCGGTTCGCTGGTGTTTGACTTTTGCAAGTGAGTAAATAGTTTGATTAAATGTGTGGAAAGTTTCTAACCAACCTTTTGGTGGTGGTCGAGTGCTTAGCGTCAATATGGAGAGGAGAATGACCGAAGATGGCCTGCAGATAAATTAGAACAGAGCAATTAATCAACAATCGCTGTATTCTGAGGAGACGAAAGGTTCTAGGTATATTTCACCGCGGTAAATTCCATCATGATATCACACCATGTTGATTGTTCATTTATAACGCTATAAGTTGACAAGTACAGAGCACAGTAGTTGACAAGTGCATATATTACCCTAACTCTAAGCCCTAACCTAACCCCCTATCCCTAACAAAACCCGTGGTGAAATTTACCGGGGAGACAAAAAGCCAGGAAAATATTGTGCCCGGTAGCATAGACAAAAAAGGAAACAGCGGGTGAAAGAGGTAGAAAGAAAGATTTTCAAAAGACACTGCAGTGATTTGCTTTTTAAAAGCACAGGTTGTGAATGGTAAGCGGAAGGAGATGAAAGTTATGACACTGAAATAAAGTTGAGAGGTTCCTTCGTTGGCTATGTTGTCTGCCAATTTGTTGAAAGAAAAATGCCTAGATATTTAATGCAAATGATTAACCTTTGACTAAGAAAGTAAATTTATGTGTTGGTTAAAGGTATGCTGGGATGTTGTAAGACTGGAAAGAATATAATAAAGCCAGAAAGAAAAAAGCAATATAAGAAAGAAACTTGGTTTGCATATTGTACTTCCCTTGACTGATGGTCGAAAAAAACAAATACGTAGTACAAGTGCAGCAAAAATGCGGAAGTATATAATGTTCCTCCGCTTTTTTTTGTTTTAATGCAGTTCGCCTGGCATCGAATGGATAAACTACCGCTCTGTGATTGCTCAAAAAATGTGAAAGCTCAAAAAAGTTGCTCTGTGATAGCAGAGACAAAAAAGCAAAAAAGTTATGAAAAAATCCGTGGTTAAAACTTATTTAAATTTTTGCAACCCAATATGGGCTGTGTAACTGCATTTAATGGAGGATACATTTCCACCTTGAATGTTGTTGGCCATATTTGTTTTTAAACCACCAATCAGACAATAGGTGGCTTGTTGTTGCCGCAGTTAACCGACCCTATTGGCAGGGATTACGATCTGGATTCTGACAAAGCTTTGTTGCATTTTGTCAACGTCTTGCTAAGCGAAGGAAGCGCCAGCCGAGATCATGTGAACGGCGTCGATTCTCCCGATTCCTGTCTGGTGCAATACTCTCAGATCTCCACGTTGATACCGATGAGTTTTCCTGTTAAAGTGGAGTCAAAAAGCGCAAGTAGTCGAAGCACTGTGAACCGAACAGGAAAGAGCTGGGAGTCGATCAAGGAGGAAATGAGTAAGCGAACTTTAGAAATTATTTTTGTCAAAGTCAATTGAATCCCTCCTTGTCGCTCGTGCGTCGAGTGACGACCAGATGGTTTTACATGACGCTTTATTAAATTGCACTTTAAACGTTCTTTTTAGGATGGATATCTCGAAACATTATGGACCGGACCTTGTTTCTGAAAGAACTGGAAAAATGCTTCCGTAACGTGATCAGTCCGTACGACTACGACAAAGCCGAATTCCTCATCGAACTCATGCGCTCGCTAACAAGCGAATTTGCTTCGGAAGTGGCGAAGGTGAGCAGTCGGTGTGAAGACGCGTGTCTCTATTCGATTCGTCGATGTCTTTCAGAAAAACGAGTTTTTGGAGAAAGCAAAGGGACTGATCGGTTTTCTCCGCTACGTTGATCGGGATCGGCCGCCTACCGATGTTGAACTGCACCGACGCTGGTGCACTGATGGCAGAAGCGATTATCGAAGCCAGGACCTTCCATTTTCCGCTCATAAACAGTAATTTGTTCGATTATCGCAATTTAATTCAGTTTTTTTGTTTTGTTTATTTTATCTGTATATTTATCTTCCTGACTCGCAGGAAAGCGACGGAGGCGCTAATACATAGGGTAAGCAATTACCCCGACCTGCTTCCGGAGATGCCAAGATATTGCTGTCTGCTTGAAATTTAATAGAGATATGACTGTAATTTAGAACTGCTTGTCAAGACCACCAAGTAGGGGAAAGTACCAAAAAGTGTCTTTCCCAAGGACACAACAGAATGGCGCGAGTAGGTTTTTAACCGAGACTATGTTGATGATAAGCACGGTCTTTTCAACCACTCGACCACGCTGCCGACAAATTATCGCTGTGTGTTGGTTATCGAAGGGTTAGCTTACAAATAAAAATCAAAACAGTTTAAAACTTCAACATCAGCAAATTTTCTATCTTCGCTTGTTTTCAATTTGTTTTTAACTGACATTCTTTACACCGAGTTGTTTGGTTCTTCACAGCTTACCTCTTCATCCTCTTCTCTATGGCGATGCAGCGATGACGTGGAAAGTGTTGTCTTCCGAAGCAAGCGAGCGATCGGTGGAGCTGCTAGTTCCGATCGCTCGTCTTCTCGGCTTAAATGCAGACAAGTTGTACATGACTGCCGCCGAAAACGCCATCACTCGATCCATGGTAAGGTCCTGTTTGATCATATCCAGTGATGTTTTATAAGAGGGGATAGTTTTACGATCTTTGATTTAAGGACGCAATCAAGAAAGCCGATTTGAACAATCAACAACTGAAGAAACTTCGCGCCCTAACTGAAAAGATCACGTCGAAAATGATGATTGTCGCCATGGCAAAGAGGATTTCGGAGATTTTGCCACGGGGACAGGAAAAAGTTGACGCTTACCAGTGGTGCGCGAGTGTTTTTAATCTAGCAACTTGAACAGTAATTTCCTTAGAGCAGTTTGGACTCTTTCATCCGGACTTGCATGTTTCCTCGGTGAAGTGTTACTTGAAAAGTCATTAAACATTTGTTCGCTGTTTCTTTCGTTATAAGTTTGCTTTTGCGGCGACTCAGCGTGATCGCGGCAACGCAACAGTGTTGCGCGCTGTTTTTAGGTGTCTTTCGCTGATCTCAAAGTGGCGTGACACACTTTCGGAAGGCAGTCCTGATCACGAGAGGGTGTCGAATGCGCATCAGACATTAACGCGTCATCACCGACAAGCGAGCTGCGAATTGGCGCTGACGCGATACGGATGCGATTCCCCCGAGACCGAGTTGCTCCTCCACCAGCCCAGCAATCTGGTCCTCCACCTCTACAATCATCCCTCTATCGTGCAACGTCATTATGAACCCGGCGACACGTACCCAGGTGCGTCGTTTGTAGTTGTTTGAGGCCCCCTCAGTTCCTGTTCGTTTATAATGGTTTGAGCGAGAATAAGGTTGAATATTTCCAATAACGAATAAGACGCTGCAGAGCCGTTTCAAAAAACTGCGTTTCAACTGATAATGAAGCACGTGACTGCAAGCACATCCGCCCGTATATAAGTTTTACTATTAATTCGATTTCTTGACATGCAGATATCCACTCCCTGACCGACGAACTAGGATCGATCTACGACATCGACGTCACCAAACTGAGACTGACCCTGACCATCAACTTGTTGCTGGCCGCCGGCAAAAGCGAGCAGCGTGACGCGGAAGATGACTCGGTCAGTTCCCGCTTTAAGTTACTTAAACCAAACCTTCCGATTTTTGCTGTATTGTTATGAATTGGCGAATCGCTGCACTGTAGACGGTTACGATTGATCGGATACGCTCGACCGCTATGCTTGAGGAGAGCCGGAATCGCCCCGAGGAGGAGGAGATCATCCGGCTCCTCTACCTTCTTACTTATGGTGATCCCATTCAACAGGGAAAGTGAGTTAGCTATATCTTGATGCTTTGTTTCGAAATGACAGAATATTGCGTTTCTTTAAAAGTAAGTTAATGACTTCCCGCTCCGTTTCAATAACGTGCAGACACGTTTTCACTCGTTGGTGTAGCAATTATTGTTTTCCACTGGGACTGGGTTTGAGTTCTGGATCGATTATGATACAGTTCGTGTCTTTGTCGAATTAAAGTGAAAGACTCTCATAATAACTATTTATTTAATTTGATTCGAAATCTTTTTTTCCACAAATTTATCGTTTAGTAGAAAAAGCTATGCACTTTGATTTTGCTACTGACACAAACAAAAGATACCGAAATGACAATCAACTCTTCTAAAGGTATTTGTTAAAAGTGATTGGCAACCATCAAGATAAGCGAATCACGAACTCTTGTCGCGTTCGCGCCTTGCTTTGCTTGTTCCGCATCGTTGACGACGACCAGGTGCTCTATTCGCTCACAAACAAGACGACGGACGAATTACGGTGAGTTGACACCGATTTCCTACACTATAATGTTGCCGTGATTATATAACTGCAATCAGGATCTTAAAAAATCTTTGTTGCAATTGAATAAAATAAAACGTTTCCCGTTGGTAGTCGGTGGTTCGGTTCGTTTTTAGGCATAAGACGTTTAATCATTAACTTTGCTTTTTTATTTTACTATTGAAAAACAGGATAAACTACCTGCATGATATTTACTGTAATACTTACTTCTACTGTGGCAGCTATATTTTTTGATGCTCCAATGTTTAAAGTGAAATCAAACTAGAATTCAATAATAAATGATGATCCATTGCGTTCTACCCATTACAACATCAGCTAGCTTTTTCCTGTCTTGCAGTGCTGACCTGCGTGTGTTAATCTACATGACTGAACTTGAAGAAGCAAACTTCAAAGTCCCGTCGTCGGTTTTGCGACAACACGACAAGACCAGCGTGGCGAGAAGCGTAATCGCGTCGTCTGCAAGACAACGCAACCCTGTGGCCTTGCGCGTGGCGGCCGAGATGTGCCGTGAATTCGGTTCGGTTCCCACCGATGTCTGGATTGTTTTGTTGCAACAACTTGTTTCGCTGCAGGAAGTGAGTGATTGAAGCTTGGTTGCTAACCAGTTTCCCGCCCGCTTATCTGTTCCGTCGGATCTGTCGGATCTGTCTTTGCTCTTTTCTCTTCTCCGCTTGCAATTTTTTCCCTTTATTTTCAGCTTGCATTGTGTTGAATGTAAACCAGGTTACTGTTTTTATTTCACGTTTAGACCGTATTATGTTGACGCGGGAAATTTTTGTTGTAGATATCCTACTTGCAACGGTTGCTTCCTGACATTTGCCGCGTTGAATCGGTGCTTGCTTTGCCCTGCCTTGCATCCGTCTGGCAGTCGTGCGTCACTCTTCCTCTCGTAGCCCTAACGCCCCCACTCGACGCAAAGCAGGTCAGCCTCACCCCGCTGTACAAGATTGTACTGCAACTTTATTGTTTACTTCTGCTTAGAAAAGCGTTGCTCTTTCTTCCTACCACTTTCTCATCCGCTGTCCCGTGCTACTTCGCATCGACCTTGAAGTTGTCGCGCAACATTTCAAATCTCTGGAACTTGATGTTCTTGCTCTCGGTGAGTCAAAGAGGAGCGGTTCGTGAGAAAAGTTCTCGTGAAGTGTTTTGTTGTTTCGTTTGCTGACCTTTTAGTTTTAATTGTCTTAGAATCTTCAGATTTTTTCCCTTTAGAGCAAAGTGGCTTGTTGCAAGGTGGTAATTTTTGAGTAATGTCAATATACCTTTTAGCTTGTAGTATAAATATTAGGGTGTTTCATTTTTTCACCACTTTTGAATTTCAAAATGCCTGGGGTCCCTACCGGTGGTATTTTGGGTGAAAAGTTTACACCCCAAATTTTTTTCAATTATGACGTCATTTTGAGGTGGTCAACGACGTATGAAATTTCGAGGGTCCGATTTTTCGCGACTTGGCCGTATCTCCCCAACCGCTTATTGTAGGTCAACAAAATTGGTGTCAAAATGCGCAGAATAGTCGGTTTCCTATACCTGATCTAGAGGAAACTTTTGTCTATCTCCTTCAGAAAAAAAGTTATATCGAAAAAACTAAATTTGCACCTATTTTCATCGTGCTGGAGCATTCCAGTGGAATTTTTTTTTGTTTTTTCCACTTTTATTGCGTAGCAAAGCCTACAAGCTGTCTTAACTGAGGTTATTTTATAAATTTGTCAAAAAAAAAGAACAGGTTTCAGTTGTTTAGCCATGGCTTTGAGAAGTAGTAGGCCTATTACCAAGTCGATGCAAACCTTTAAAGAGCTTGAGAAAAACATGCTCCCTTTTACTGTAATTCCACTATAATTGGACATTACTTTTACTTGAGAAATCAATTAACTGTAACTAATCCTAAGTATTTTAACAAACTACCCTATTACAAAAATGTGAAAGATCAACTGTTAGACGTGTTAAGTATATGGACAAAAGCTAGTCTTCCTGTACTTAGGAAACAGAGGATAGAAGCAAAGTTGAAAGATTTAATAGATAGATATAACGCTTTAAGAAAGAAATGAAGCATGGGGGTAATAAAGTGGATGAAGAATGGTTACATAGGTTATTTGATATATGCAAGTGCTCAATTCCCGAAAACCCGTTGATTAACAACAAAAAGTTAGTGTACAGCTGCGAGACAGCTAATTGGTTATGATATCCATATTCTGGATTACTTGTTCCCCACAAATTAAATTTATCTTGCCCATGTAATTTGTTATGTTGATGGCAAAAGAAAAGGTCCTGGAGCAATGCAAAATGGAATTTTGTTGAACAGAATATCAGCGTTAGAGAAGCCAAATAATGAAACGTTAATACCAAGGGATCGGTTGGGCGTTCCGGTAACCAGAAATGCTACTGTGCACTTGAAAGCCAAGCTGGAGTGGTTTTCTCAACAAAAGAGCGATAAAGTAGAAGAACACAATTTTAGAAATGATCAGCTATGCATGCTGGTCTAGGGATGTTATATCATCACCAATATTCCACAAAATTTAAGAGAACCTGCTTTTTTATAAGCAAGAACAAATTTGCCATTCTCGATGGATTACTATTGCAAATGGTTATGTGAGAATGTTTATTTTTAACTCAAAAAATCTCACTAATACTCAGAAAAACAAGCTTCAGAAGATAGTTTCATACATTGTTGGTGTTTATGTACCATCATTTCTGATGATACATTTAAACCCCAAAGCTCCAGAGAGTCCTTTTATATTTCACCGCGATCTGCTTAGCTGTTTTGTTGAAATCGACCCAAATATCACTGATGTTGTTATGAAATATTTCTTGGCTCATGCGTCGCAATGATTTTTTTGAAAAAATGTTGCTTTAGTGTGCATGCCAAAGTTGCACCATACACGGCTAAAACAGTTAAAAGTCTTTGACTGAAGAAGATGTGCAATCACTCCTTCAAGACGGAAGAAGTCGTTTAAAGCATTTTTTCACTATCTTTTTGGAAGTCGATTGATAACCACAATCTCTCGACCAAACGAAGAACTGGAAGATTGAAAGAACTCTAACTGATCAACAAAAAAATCCGAGATGAGCCAACTCAACTTAATCATTCTGATTTGCGTTTGCGTGCTCGTTTGTGTAATAAGGAAATTTGTGAATTTTGAGTAACAATAAAAAGCTTGCAAGTTGTGCCGGTTGTTTTGTGCGTGCAAAATTGTAAATTATGCTATTCAAGCAAGTTAGATTTAGTAGACAATATGCTTTGATAGGCTGTAGAAAAATATGCTTTTTTTAACGACGAGCAAACGCAGAACAGAACATAAACCATTCAAAATTTTGCTTTAAGATGGCAAAATTTAGTTTTTTTGGTATAACTTTTTTTTTGAAGGAGATAGACAAAAGTTTCCTCTAGATCAGGTATAGGAAACCGACTATTCTGCGCATTTTGACACCAATTTTGTTGACCTACAATAAGCGGTTGAGGAAATACGGCCAAATCGCGAAAAATCGGACCCTCGAAATTTCATACGTCGTGGACCACCTCAAAAAAAATTTGGGGTGTAAACTTTTTACCCAAAATACCACCGGTAGGGACCCCAGGCATTTTGAAATTCAAAGTGGTGAAAAAATGAAACACCCTAATAAATATATTTTGTTTTTGTACAACTTAAACTAACTAATTTTTAAATGTAAAATTTGCCCAAAACTTATATTGCAATTTTTTTTAATTTAAAAAATCTTTTTAAAAAGTTTTAGCCATTAACATAAAACTCGATATTCGTGATATATGTTTACGTTAACTTCAGTGTTTCGATGAAAAGTAGTGATTTAAGTCTAGAAATATTTTGCTTTCTCCCATGTTTCCTTGCTTTTCGGGCGTCACAGTTCATCTGTTTGAACAGATGTAAACTGTACAAATTTAAAGTTTCACTTATAGAAGCATATTTACCAAGTAAGACTTGAACTCTTGTTATTTTAAACATAAGGCACATGCTTAATCTATTGAGCTAAACCGACTACCTGCACAAAAAAAACAACATTGTTTTCTAGCTTGCTATTTAATATCACCTAGCGGAAAAGAGCAAGCTTTAAAAATGTCCCGCTCGATGTCGTATGAGATCAAACAGCAGTTGAGTGATTTGAATAACCATCAGCAACCGTTACTTGGCTATCAATTGGTAAGCAGTCAATGTATTTTTGAAATCACTCTGTAGAATGTTCCGTTTTTTCAGGTTGTTGAATTTCTGGAAGACAAGATATTTTAATTTTGTTACTTTATATTTGATTGTTATGTTTCTGTACAACAAGAACAAAATTCCAAAGAGCTTCTTTTGAATGCGCGGAAAGCGAGAACAGTTAACTTTTGCTTAATTTGCGTCGTCACTATGTAGTTCTTAAGTGGCTGCAGTGTTCGGAATTATTAAGATTGCTCATAGAATGTGCAGTTTAAAAATCTTTGGAGTGATTAGAGCGTCAGTCCCTAAAAAGATGTTTTCATGCAACTATTATATTAATTTTTTTCCAAAATCGAAATTGCATCAAAATTTACGGTGAGATACACATGGAATAAAATGTAAAATTCTACTGACAATTAATCCAAACTTCGATACAATGCTAACACAGATTCAAATAAGCGATCTCTAACTTTTCTATGACAACTCAGCCAGATAAGCGACTAGCAGAAACGACGCTCGCATAAGTTGCATCTGTTTATTAAGAAATTTATTTAAAAAGAACAATTCCCCGAGGAGGTCAAATCAGACACATTTGATGCCAACGTTGCAAAAGTACGGATTAACGGAAGTGGTTTTGCTAACAAAGCGAAACATGCGATGAAAATGATACCGTAATCTCATGAGGCGCTTCGACCTAAAATACTTTTACCAAATGTGGAAACTCTTAAATTACAAATATACATACATGTATTTTACTTGTGTAAAAAAATTTATTAAAACAAACCAGCAAACTAAAAAGATTTATTTCAGTTATACTTAAAATTTTGTCAAAATTGTGTGCTGGTTGCTTTTAATTCGATATATCAAACCAAATGAAATGACATATCGGCTACCAAACCAAAATATTTTGGGTACAAAGCAATTTTGCCCGAAATAGGATATTGCAAAGTTTCACAAATGCCGAATGTAACCAAACAGAGAACATGGCTTTATGTCCGAAAATCTGGTTGATTGCAGAAAAATTAATTTACAATTAACTCTTGCATTGATACAATTATCTTCGCTCAAAGAAAGATAATGATAGTGTAGAGCTCGTTAAATTTATTTATTTTTATTTTTATCCTCCTGATTCGCAAGAAAACGACGAAGGCGCTAATACATAGTGTAAGCCAAGGCTTCCTAAATAATCTAAAATTGGAACTAAATAAATCTAAAATAATCTAAATACAAAAAAGATAAAATAAAAGCTTTTATTTTCATTTGTTAATGATAATCTTTACAAATAAAACAGTTCCTCAAAGTTTTCTTCATCATTTTGACTTGATTGACTGTTGTCACTAGACAATGAGGCTCGGGCTTCTTGGTTGACATCATGAGATTGATATGCAGTAAGGGTTCCAATTTCTTTTAATACATGGAATGGTAAATCATAAGTCGAACAACACTTTCCCACTTTTATTAGTCCAAATTTAATTGTCAAAATAGCATTCAAAACTTTTAAACTCATTGAATTTCTTAATTTTGGTTTTACGTAATTCATGCAGCTAAACACCCTCTCAATTTCTGCATTTTAATGTGGCAATGTTAATACGGATATTGCAAACTGATACAGCTCTAGAAAAGGATTTGGACCTGAAGCATCTTTGTAGTCACCTACTTCACTCCAAAACTTTTCTGTGTTTATTTTGTTGACCCAATCATCTAAATTAATTTTCTGCAACTGACAATCTGCTTTTAATATTGTATCTTCATTAATACCTAAAAATTTCATAATGTTGCAAATGGCAGAAGCATCTCTTACAGGCTGAAGCATATAATTAACTGAGAAATATGACATGTCTTTCAATATCTTGATATTTTCTGGCAGTCTCTGCTTTAGTTGCTTTATTAAGGCTATCAAAAAATTAGAGCATCTGATTCTTTTTATTATTATTATTATTATTATTAATCTCTATATTCGAATATCATTTTCTTCTGTATTGATAAAAGTGCCTTGGGATTTCATTTCTGCTACTTTTGTTTCAAACTGGTACCCAAGATATAGCTTAGGATTTAAGAAATTATCCACTTATGTAAGCAAAACAATCTTTATCAACACTTTTTGCCACGAACAGCTTATTCACTTGTTGAACCTCAATTAGAACGGGATTTAGAAACAAAAAATAAAGCAAATTTTTTTCATCGGAATACATTTCGTACAGAAGTTCAGAAGTATAACATTTATCACTGTGACGAGTTATACTGAATAAAGTTGTTAGTTCCAGCCATTGCCCCAGAATTCTTTCAACCGCTAGTTGTATTGCCAGCCACCTTGTTTGGCAATCTGTTGAGGATTTTTAATAAGTTTTCACCATCATTTAATGCCTTATACAAGTTCCTATATTTGCTCTGTCTTACAGCGGAATATGCAAACCATTTGTGAGTTTCCGCTATAATAAAATTTAAGATTTTAGGTAATGCTTCTGCTGAGGCATGCAAAGTAGCCAACTGGATTGAATGACATATGCATCTAATTAAAATAAGTAATGGAACTTCAGTTTTTAACTTTGCATACACTCCATTGTTAATGCCAGCCATGACGCTTGCATTATCTGTGCCAATTGCTTTTAGATTAGTTAATTTAAGATTTTTCGTTCTCAATAGGTTTTTAATTGCCAAAACAATGTTTTCTGCATCACATTCTTCAATCTCAATCAGCCCAAGATAAGTCGACACAACCTTTTTATGAATGTCACTGTAATAAATTGATATGCCAAGTAATTTTAATGCACTTATGTCATTAGATTCATCAATCAATGTCATTCAGCAAATCAGCTTTAAAATGACTACACAACGTATTTTTGATTAAGTTTTGTAATGATTTATTAATTTGTTTGATCGTTTACGCCAAGTTTTGAAATGCAGACCTTAAAACCTAATTGATATCGTTTCGTCTTAAAGCGCTTAATTTGATCATCATAATTAGTAGTTTTTTATTGAAGCTTTATGCTGGCAGCCAGACATTTAATGTTAAAATCTTTTTGTTAGTGATGATCTCTCTTTTAGTTAATCTTGGCAACGTTGTTTTGAGCGTTATCGTTCTTGTTGGTTAAAGCCACAGATTTAGTGGTATTAAATAAAGACAAGCATTTATAACACGTTTGTACATTTTGTTCGATGCATTTTCATATTTTGAACTATTTTACTGTCACACACTTTATTTTTGAACATGTCTACTAGATGGCTGAGTGACAATACAAAAACAATGCAATATTACCTTTTAGCTGAAAAGTTTTGTTACATTCCATTTTCACAAATGAATCTAAAGTTCTGTTTTTAAATGGGCATGCAGATAAGTGCTTTTTAGTCTGCCTGTGTTGCTTTAAATCTTGATATTTAGCTTTAATATCACATTTACAAAATTTACAGAATGCTTTAGTATCACCAACTACTGCTGCTATCCAATCTTTTAATAGTTCATCTTTCATCCATTCTTTTCGGAATTTTTGCTCGTATATTTTTGGTGGCTTGTACTTGAATATTTTAAGGATTAATAATTTTAAAGTAAGTTCTGCAGTAAGGCAAAATGAAATTAGTAGCTGGTTTTCTCTTTTACTGTACAAGTAACAAATAATCTAAAAATATCTAGCCAACATCATAAAATAATCTAAAATATAATCCATAATCTAAATAACTAATTTCTAAATCTAAATCATTGAAAAATAATCTAAATCTAGATTTAAATAATCTAAGTTGGCAGCCTTGGGGTAAGCAATTACCCCGACCTGCTTCCGGAGATGCCAAGATATTGCTGTCCGCTTGAAATTTAATAGAAATATGACTGGATACGGAAAGTACCCTGAAATGTCTTTCCCAAGTGGACACGACGAAGTTTGTTCTGTTTTGTTAAGGCCGTGTCCACAATGCTGTGTGCAGGGCTAGTAACTTAGCCCTGCCTATCCCTTGACTAGTCTCTTGAAATTCTAATTAATGTTTACTCAATTTTATTCCACTACTAAATGTGTGTGTCGAAGGAAATAATCTCAATCACTAGCCAAAGAATTTTAACGCAAATTCACTCCGACCTTCTTGCCGTCACTACCAATCGAAAAAGGGCGAATTCCAGCAAAACGCCGTTTATATATGCGTCGAGGCCACGTGTTCCATGGTCCACCAATTTTCAATGAAGCGTATAAAACAAATAAAACCAGGAACACAGGCGATTGGCGGAACACCAAGAGCACAACAGAATGGCGTGAGTAGGTTCTGAACCGAGACCATGTCAATCACAATCTCAGCGCTCTAACCCGTCGACCACGCTGACGACAAACAATTTAAGGATAAAATAATTTCTTTTGTCCGAGAAATATTGCAATTACTAAAAAATCGTTTCTTGCAGGAAAATAATAGAGTGGTTGCCCTGCTTTTTCCTTCTTATGACTGCAACCCGCGGAAGCAATTTAACTGAATACCACAGTTTTCAAATTTTGTAGAGTTTAAAGTTCATGGTTGATCACAATTTTGGTTTCTTTAATTTCAAATGTATAAAAAAAGCCTTTTTCGTTATCATAATCCTTGAAATAAAATACAATTTAATTAATTTTTCGAAAGTACCAAAAGCTTGATGACAAGACAAATTTTTTTATTTGGCATAACCATAGCACATAACTACTCTACTTACATCAAAACAAAAGTACAATTGTTTGTGATTGTGCATAAAAATTACACCGTGGAGCCATCGAAAAAAAACATAATATTATCGAAGTCAAGGTGCCTCCATTTTTTCATGGAGTTACCTGAAGTTAATTTAAACGAGCAGTAAATACTAAGTTTAAAATAGTGGTGCTGTATACAAGAGAAAAAAAACAAACAAGCAGAAGAAAAAAAGCACATGATCGATACTTTAATTCTAAAACATTTCAAAAAGAATACGCCAAAATCATTGAGTGATATGTCAAAAACAATATAAAACCCTCGCTTGAACACGTGTTGTATGTACTCGTACCTTCAAGCTTTAATTTGCGTTTTAAAATTGGCAACACTGCTTAATTTCGTAATTCTTAAAGAAAAATCCAGTATATTCGCTTGACTAGTTAGCCATTGCGACATGTGTGACGTAATAATGGTTATTTGTGATTGGCTTGATCTTAGTAAGTTTCAGAACATTCGAGCAACTTATGACCGATTGATATAAGGCTCACTCAGAAGCGTGATTATTATTCATTTTAATAACTCAATATTGGAATTTTGTTAGCTGTGTGAATTCATAGTTTTTGAACAAGTCTCTGGTTGCTTACGATTATTGTTGAAGAATTAAGCTCGCGAGCTTAACCTGCTGTTGATTTTATACTATTGTGGATTGGGGCATATTTTTTAATAAAGAAGTTATTGTGATAGTCTGAGCTGTGGTTTAGCTAGACTATATTTTTGCTGTTACTGGTTCCTAGGGCAGGTCCAGTAAGAAGATTTAAGAATTTTATCTTGTGATAGGCAGCCAAGATTGTGTTGTCGGTGAGAGCCTTCTTGCAGGCATCGAAAGGTTAGAAGATTAAACTACTTACCGAATTACTGAATTAATTTCTACAAAATTTTAAAACCAATTCTGTGGAAGTAACAACATAGAACAATAAAAACTTAAAGAGCTATTAACATTTGGGTAAAAGAAAAAACGTAATTACATGAGCATGAATGGCCCTTTAGATTGAGGTTTGATGTCAATTATTAAATGCTGCACAATTAATGTAACTGTAACCCAAAATAATTTATTAGTGTTTTGCTTGCTGGCAAAGTCATCTGCAACAGCTTGTAAATTGATATTGTCCAACAAGTTCAATGAATATTTGCAAATGAGACTGTTATCTCTCATAGTGCTTCTAAGCCATGTTTTGATTCTTTTCATTACTCTGAAACATCTTTTTGCAAAAGCCGAAACGCGAGCTACGCCGCAGTAAATTTAAAGCAATTTATGTATTTCCAAAAAGCATTTCTTGCTTGTCGGCTTTTTGCTTAACTTTGCAAATTGTTGATATCTTTGTTACTTTTTTCAGAGGCGTGGTACTTTCTTTGTTAAATAACTTGATATGAGCATGTAGGTGTGCGAGTTCTTCTGTAAACACATCAAAACGAACAAGACTCTTAAAATGTTACGTTATAGCCTAATCACAATCATGGCACACATATGTACCACAGTCCTTCAAAAAGGCTAAGAATGTCACGCGTTTAGTCTTGGTGTTTTTATTTTTGACTTTAATGTCCGCCATAAGTGAGTATAAAGCAGCCAAGTCAGAGAGCTTGTGTTGCTTGTTAAAATTAGATTAACGCCACAATTTCTTTGCTTCTAAATCAAAATTTTTTCTACTTTTACTCTTTGTGAGCACTTAGAAATTTTTTGATGCGTTATTCATTTTTTTTAAAACGCATGGTATAATTGTTGTTAGGAATACTATCGGGATACCTGGATGGTAGTTTAGGTATCCGTGATTGTTGTATATGGCTATTTGCCATCAATAAATGAATCAAAAATTATAATTCAGTTTACTGATTTAAGTAGAATAAGATGTTTACAAGAAGTTTAGGTCGCTTACGATATCAATAACTCTATATTGCATATGTTAAAACTTTTATCTTGCTTTTATTACCACGCTATGAGTCATAGTTGTCTTTGTAGTTTTACAAATATTGTTGGATTTAATGGTGATCAAGATTATATGAGTTAATTGTAGAGTATAACTAAAAAAAAATTATCTGTAATACTAATTTTAAAGAGCACAATCTGCCCCTCTGCCCCCGTGTTTTAAGAATATCAAAAGGCAGGGGGGCAATTTCCCCTCCTGCCCCCCTGCTTTTGGCGCCCCTGTATATCGTTACATACAAACTTTTACGGTTTAAAAAAATTTTTAGACTAAGCCCGTTGGGACAAAAAAAGAGGTACGTGAAAACAAAAAATATATTTTTAGGGGTCCGCGGTAAAAAAAAGTCTAAGAACCTCTGGTCTAAATGAACAAAATTTAAAGCGCACATTTGCCGAAAAATATTTTACGTTTACCAAACAAACGTACTCTTTATATAAAACGTTTTCTAACTTGCTTTGAAGTACAGTAACTATGCCGCTGACAAGCTACGAGCTAAGTGAACACTTTAGGCCCATTACCACTACGAGGATGGAAAAGATTATTCTTTGTTTATTGATTTTTTTGCTTTGCTTAGCGCTCGCTTCAATTTTAAGCGCAGAAAGATCAATAAAAGAAACAAAGAATGCTCTTTTCCACGCTCGTAGTGGAAACGGGCATTTGGAAATCGTTCGATCTTGTGACTAGGGCGTATACAAAAAAATTAGAGAGCCAATCAAATTTCTTTATAAGTTTACGTGACACTGAGTCTTCAATTAACTGATCCAAAATACTTCCTTCGTTTAGACCAAAAACAAACATTTTTATTTTAACACATTGAGTGCCGACACATGAGTATTATTTGAAAAATAATGCAATGTGACCCACCGGTGGGTCACGCGGCGCTCGACGTGTTAAGGTATAACTTTGCTCTTAAGCCCAATTGTCTACAACAAAACAAACGAAGTTAAAAACTTTCAACAGACACCCAGCGTTGATATCTAGATTTTCAGTATTGTGAATCTATAGCAAAGCACGCAGTTAAAGATAAGAGTCCTTTTGATAACCGTGCCACATTTCGGGATGATATGCAATAAAGAAATTTCATTTCACACCCGTTCGATTCAAACGACGATAGGCCACGCCCACAAGCATGAAAACCAAAAAATTTTCAATCAGCAGCAAACAACAAAGCATGCGAGAACCGACGAACGTTTTTAAAAAAAAGTTTCGCTTCTCTTCTGAACTGCTTAAATATCGAGGAATTTCATACCATGCACAAAAGCTGTTTCGACAGACAACAAAAATCGTGCAGGATTGTCGGTTTCAAGACTTGTTTTTCTGTAACTTTCTTGTTGATTTGTTCGCTATAATTTCAATAAAATATGGCAGGTAAGTTGCAAAAAACAGTTTAAAAAGTTTTTAATTTTGTAGAAACGCATGTTGCTAGAGATTATTGTAGTCTATATGCTATATTGAAGTTATGTTTGGTTAGAGATTTTTGCCCAATATTCAGGCCCGTAAAGAAAATTTTTGTACTTAGATTTTTAAAGCAATAAATATCCCAGGATTTCTAAATTGTAATTATCGAATTCGTTGTCTTATTACTGCCTTCCTAAAC
The DNA here is from genome assembly GCA_963680785.1 of Diplosoma virens. Classification (NCBI taxonomy): domain Eukaryota; kingdom Metazoa; phylum Chordata; class Ascidiacea; order Aplousobranchia; family Didemnidae; genus Diplosoma; species Diplosoma virens. The sequence continues at coordinate 23,695,440 of OY796880.1, read as the reverse complement.
CATGTTACTTAAAATTAGGACTACTTGGTGGACTTAGCGCTCTCAAACAAGCAACTGCTTTGGAACAAAAACTGGGCGAGGAGGTCAGTGAGAATAAATTTGGAAAATGCAAAGACAAATTTTCTTTCAAATAATTTAGTAGTTTAACAAGTATAATAATAAGACCTGCATCTGCATGCCGTTTTTGTTTTTTATTTGATTTTGTTAATCGAATGTTGTGCTTATACTTTAAAAAATGCTTTGTGGCACCATCCTACTGATTAAAGCCTTTTTAAGTGTTTCTTTTCACAAGAACGATAGCAACTTTTGAAGCAAGACTTAAATCACGATTGTTTTATCTAATGAATTAAAGAACAGGAAGTTGATGATTTGTTATACAGTGTGTCGCTTTTGAAGTACGAGACTACTCGTAGAATTGCATTTCTATCAATCGGCTAGATCAGGGACGTGCAACTATTTATCTCAATAGGCCAAAACGTACAGTAGTAATAATGCTGGAGATTGGACAATTTAATACCAAACAGAAACAGCTGTTGTTATTTATCCTTGTAATGTAAAAAATTTCTCAATCAATTTAAATGTAACGTTAACATATCAATGAGATAACTGAAAAACTAGCTGCGCAGTATCGCTAACGTCTGTACTCTCGCCGAAAGCAATGCTAAAAGTTCAGTTTCAGTTCAGTTCAGTTTATTTGTTTTGTGCTTCAAAACGAAAACTACACCAATGTATAAATGTGACAAAAAAATTTTCCAAAGTACAGGAAGGCAGCGAAATGACCATACGGTCTTCCAGTCAACTGCCTCCCTCTAAATTAGTGGGACAAAAAAAATGTTCTGTATCAGAAAAACTCAACAGTACACTTACGAAACACTCAGTACATTTAGAAAAATCATAGAATTAATAGCAATATTAGTTGTATTAAATAACTTTCCACGTGCCAGCTGACTTCATCAAATTGTTGTGGCATCTTATATAATATTGACTAGTCAAAAAAAGTTTAAATTTCTTAAATTAATTATAAGAAAGTGACTTTAATTCGAAGGATGCTTCTTGCCATATTTTAGGTCCAATGTAAGAAAATGTCTTTTTACCTAATTCTGTTCTCTTTCTAAGTTGAAAATAATTTTGTTTCGCTACCAGTCTTGTTTTATAATGATGTTTTTGGGTTATACTTATAATAGTTTGGGATTCATTCTTTGCTGAACTTTTGTTAAAGCAAAACATTGTTTTTGCAATTTCAAGTTTAACAATATCTTTTAGTTTTAAGAAATTCAATTTTTGAAAAAGAGGATTTGTATGTGACAAAAAAGGACTATTCGTAATAATTCTTAGTTTGCGTTTGGTATTCTTACCAGTGGATTCAGGGCAGTAGTCGAAGCCAGTCCTCACGTTAAGACACAATATTGAAGATAAGAGTAAATTAAAGCATAATATACTGTTTTTAGCGTTGTAGTGTCAACGTAGTTCCTCAGTTTGAGCAGTGCCCAGGAACCAGAGAAAAGCAGAACATCTGCTTATTCACTGCTTTAAAGAAAGTTCGATATTTTCCGAAAGGTCATCTATTCGCGTTGCCACTGTAAACTGAAACGGACTTAGTTGCTTCACTAAACATTTCTTCTGAAAACATACGTCTAGTAAACAACTCCAAACAATCCTTAATAAATTCACCGTCACTGTAAACTTTTTCTTTTTCTGTAATTATTTCAAATATCTCAAAGCTCAGTTTTGTAACAAGTTTAGTGTCTTTGACATATGTATAAAATGCCTTTTACATGCTCAAAGACTTTTTAAGCTGCTTTGTTTTGCCAAACCGTAATTGACCTTCAATGCCATCAAATTTGGCAGCATGTTTTGTGCACCATTGTACTTTTTAATCATTGTTATAATATTTCGGCGAATCATAATCAACCTTCCTTCTCTTTCTTGAAGACATTTTAAGCTTTTAGAGTAATTTCCAGAATAAATCTTTGAATTTAACTAGCAGTTTAACAAGCACTATGATGCAACAAGAATAAATTGCCAGGGTTCGTAGTCTGAATTTAATTATTGTGACGTAAAATAAAGATAAAAATAACAATAAGAATAGAAAAGTGAAGCAGGTTAAAATAATTATTGAATATGATTTATTTATTCGACTTTAAAATTGTTTCTTATTTTACAACAAAAAAAATTTTTTTGAACGTTTCTGCTTCACTCGTATTTAGTTCACTAGAAACGGGTTATAAAAACAGGTACCGCGGCCCAAAATGCGGCTCGCGGTACCTCTTTTTATGGCCTGCATTAAGAAAGAAAAAAGGCATTAAGTCGATGAAAATAAAAAGGCAACCATCAGCGGTGGCGATCCCCGCAAAAAACAATTTCAATAAACAAGACCAATAACAATAGCAGTAGCAAAGGATTTTGTACCGTTGGTAGGTTTTTAGAGTATATTATGTGGCCTTCCACTAATCTAGCCCTGCGATTTGTTTGAGCGAAAATAAAGCGGATATCTAATCGAAATAAACGACTTTTACGAGAAAAGAAGAAAATCGCGCAATGAATTCATTTGCCCTCACTCAAGCGTGACTGAGCAATTTTTAACTTCATGGTGGGAGCAGTAGTAATGAATAAACTGAGAGGCAACGAAAGAGAAATCAACGCTTACAGTAATTTCCTTTAAGTCTTTCCCTCCTTTTGGGTGGAATTCCACCCATGCCATTAGGTCATAAAAAAGCATGTGTGACAAAAAAAACTAACAGAAGACGATTGTTGTATTATAATCACATGATGGCTTGGAACGTTAGCAAAGAGTGTGTGCCAGGTTTGATTGTGTAACTAGGACAAAGGTCAAATTGGGTCAATGTTTTTTGTGACTGGCCTTCTAGGAGCAAGCTAATTTCTATCGATGATTTGAATTACTTTCATTATTTTGTTTTTGCTTGTTGGTAAGTTTTCTAGATTGACAAAAAGTCCATACAGGTCAGAGAAAGCGTTGGATTTTGGTTTTTATCACATTTCTCTGAGTGAGAGCTGTTTTTTTTATTGGTGTGATTCCACCCATGCGGAGGCAAGTCATATGTTCTCACTGATCCACTTTTTGGCGCATGACATGATCATGCATTTATTACGCCGCGTTTGCGTAATAAATGCAGCGCGTGACCACGTTTTGCAGCGATTTAGTTGACTGTAGATTTGAGTGGTGGATAAACTGGTTCAAAACTGTATATTTTGTGATTAATTTGACCCTGTAATGGCACGAAGAACACGAAGAAGAGAATTTTTTTTGAGTGTAGAAGCACTATTACAATTATTAGTTTTGATGACAGTGACAAAGAAACTTTGCTTGAAATTGATGAAGAAGACAAAGTAGTGTTATTGGAATCATTTTCCAGAGAGAGGAGAGTAACCAAGAAGTCTAGAAATTGTTGATGAACAAATACCAGAGGAAGAATCTCATACACACCCTGATTTTTCCGAGACGACAATTGGTTCTAGCTTTCGGTGGACAAAAAGATTCCCAAAAGTGACTCCACATGAAAGCATTGTCGGTGACTGGGGAAAGGTAATGATTCTTTACGAATCATTGCTGACCCTAGGCACTGTATTTACTCATGTCTGCAAATTGGATGAATTGATCGACGGCATCTTGGTACCTCAATCCACATCAGAAGGGAAGACCATTTGAAATATAAAAAGAAGAAATGAAAGCAAATTTGAATGAATATTTTGATGTCATAAGTAGGCTACATGTGCTACCAGAAACTCATGATTATTTTTCCAAAGAACCAGACTTACGAGTTCAACCAATTGTCGAAACGATGACGAGAGACAGATTCTATTCAATACAAAGAGCCTTACATTTTGCAAATAATGATGAAGCTCCCGACAGAAAAGACCCAGTACACGACAGAGCTTTGAAAATTCGTCCACTGATCAAACATTTTAATGCTGCTTTCCAAAATGCCATGAGACCAACTTTTAGGCCCGTATTCACCAACCTCGCTCAATTTGATCCGCGATCAACGATCAAACCTGGCTCAATTGAGCGAGGTTTGATCGCCGCTCAAAATCGGTATTCACCAACCCCGATCAAAGCTCGCTCAATTGAGCCGAGTTTGATCCGAGTTCAAACTGCTGAAACTGCTGAAGGCTGTGCTTAACCAAGCGTATATTTTCCCTTGATAAGATTAATTTTTTTCAAGGTAATGTTTCGTCAATTGCTTGTTTCTCTTGTTTACTTCTAAAAATATGCTTTATTTTACAATTATTAGACCGTGACAGACGTGGCTATAAAACCGGCGGTGCATAATATGTCTTTCTCGTTTCATCAACACTCGTAACAGAAGGAATTAGTAAATTTGCGTTGCAATCTTCTCTAACTAGTGATTGATAAGATTCTATTTGAATAAGGTTTTGGTAATTAAAATTTTTTGTTGTATAATATTGTATAAATTTTTATTTAAAAATTGTGAAGTTATGGCTCCAACCAGGGAAATTATCAACATGATGAAAGAAATGGAAAATAATATAAAGACACATATTCAAGAAACAATCGAAGAAGCACTGAAGAGACAGGAAATAAAATTTAATAATAAAATTGATGAAGTATTTTCAAAACTAAAAGATCAAGAAAAAAAAATTGAAGATGTAATGAAAAGTCAGAAGTTTTTGAATGATGAATTTGAATACTTAAAAAATAATGTATCAAATTTAATGAAACTTGACCTGCAAAAAAAAACTGATGATTTAATGAAAGAAAACCAATGTCTCAAAGATCAATTAATTGAAGAGGAAAAAATGAGAGATGATTTGGACCAGTACAACAGAAGAGAAAATTTAGAATTTCATGGTATCCCCCTAAATCCAAATGAAGATACTAACCATATCATCAAAACCATGGCAAAAAAATTAAACATCGATTCAAAAGAAAATGATATTTCAACCTCCCATCGTCTTCCAAAATCTTCATCAAATAATCCTCCAATTATAATTGCCAGATTTACAAACAGAGACATAAGGAATTTAATATTTCAAAAAAGAAAAAATTTAATTGGAGTACGAGACTATGGCATTGATGGCATGACAAAACTATTCATCAATGAAAATTTAACTCCAAGAAGAAAAAAGCTATTCTCCTTAGCATATAAAAAAAAAATTAACTCAAAATTTCAATTTCTTTGGACATACAATGGTGATATATTTATCAGAAAAAACACCACTAGTGAAAGAATCAAAATCACCTGCAAATCTGATATCGATCAACTTCTGTAAGTCACTAATTTCTCAATGTAATATAAACATGTGTTTAGTTGCTTTTTTTCTTTTAAAATGTTCAACATACATGAATCTGTATGCAAACCAAATTTGAGTATCTCTGAATTTTGTAAATTACTCTGTGAAACAAGTTACACAAAACATAATATTTTTCTTCATATGAATGTAAGGAGTCTTAATAAAAACATAAATAAAATTGATGAACTGCTTGGGTTGTTACCCTGCTCTCCAGAAGTGATGGTAATTAGTGAAACAAAACTTAAAAATATAAACTATAATATTACATCTATTGAAAATTATCATTTTCATTCATCAAATTCTCCAACAAACAGTGGAGGTATTGGCATATATTTAAAAACACCATTAAATTATAAAATTCGTCCTGACTTATGCTTGAATGAAGACTTAGTTGAAGATATTTGGGTTGAAATTAAATCTAATAATTGTAATAAAGCTTACGTCGTGGGGGGGATTTACTTCCATCCTCATTCATCAATATCTAACTTTCAACTTAAATTAGAATCTGTCATAGAAAAAATAAATTTAGAAGGATTAAACTATTTTATACTGGGTGATTTTAACATAAATTTATTAAGTGATGCTCCCTCAATCATTCAATATAAAGAATCTCTTGAATCATTAGGTGTAATTAATCTTATAAATTGTCCTACAAGGTACATGAACATGCAAACTCCATCATTATTAGATCATATATACTGTAATAATTCCACAAGTAATATTATTTCTGGCTCAATATCTTATGATATAAGTGATCATAATCCAGTTTTTGTGATGATACCCAAAAATAAAGTTTCACCAGCAAGTAGACCACCATGTGAAATATTGAAACGAGATTTTTCAAATTTTTCTGAAGTTGATTTTTTAGATTCTTTAACAAAAGGCTTCGACAAAAGCAACCTAGGTAATAACTTTTCAGACCCAGAAGCAGAATTTTCAGAATTTTTGAATATATTTCTAGAATGTCTCGAGACTCATGCTCCAAAACAAAAACTTTCTAGAAAGAAAATCAAATTTTATTTTAAACCTTGGCTGACAAAAAGTATTCAAAAAAGTATAAAAGAGAAAAATAGACTTTATCAAATTTCTTGTAAACATTCACATACATATATTTATTACAAAAAATACAAACAATACAATAACATACTAACACATGTAAAACAACAATCAAAACAAAATTATTTTCAGTACCAGTTCGAACTTAACAAAAACAATAGTAAAAATACATGGAAAATGATTAAAAACATAATACGAAAACCTGCCAGTGATAGTTTAATTACAAACATTAAGTGTCCAGAGTCTAATAAAGATTTATTTTCACCTAAAGACATATCTTCATGTCTAAACAACTATTTTACATCAATAGCAGCAAAATTGGCAAATTCTCTTCCAAAAACAAGTCCTTCAAAACCATTAAATACTGTTTCCACTTGCTCTTCATTGTTTATTAAACCAGTAATTGATGAAGATATCATAAGAGAAATTAATTTATTAGACAACTGTAAATGTGATGATACATATGATATACCTGTTAAAATTCTTAAATTAAGTAAAAACGTAATAGCACCTACATTATGTTATTTAATCAACAATTGTATTAATAAAGGTGTTTTCCCAAGTCCATTAAAAATTGCCAAAGTATTACCAATTTATAAAGGTGGTGATAGAGACATTGCTTCAAATTATAGGCCAATTTCCATCTTACCCCACTTTTCAAAAATTTTTGAAAAAATTCTTAAACATAATTTAACTGATTTTATTAATAAGTACAAAATCATATCAGAAAATCAATATGGTTTTCAGGAAAACAAAAGCACTAGTGATGCACTTATTGAACTAGAAAATTACTTGCGTTATCAGCAGGCAAACAATAAAATTACTTGTGGAATTTTTCTTGATTTGAAAAAAGCTTTTGATACAGTAGACCACACTGTTTTAAAACAAAAATTAATTGCAATGGGTATTAGGGGGCTACCTTTTGATTTAATTTCTTCATATCTAGCAAACAGATACCAATTTACATGTATAAATTCAACTAAATCAGATAAAAATTTAATAAATCATGGTGTCCCACAAGGTAGTGTCCTTGGCCCTGTTTTATTTCTCCTATACATAAATGATCTTCCAAATGTTTCAAGCTTAAAAACTCTTCTTTTTGCTGATGATACAGCACTTTTTGCCTCTGGTAATAACTCATCTTCAGTAGAAAAAGTTGTCAATGAAGAACTTAAAAAAATTGAAAATTGGTTGCTCAAAAACAAGCTTACTTTAAACACCCAAAAATCAAGCACTATAATGTTTGGAGAAAAGAAAACTGAAAATAACATGATAAACATTCATATAAATAACAGTCAAATTTGCCAAAAAGACGAAGTTAAATACCTGGGAATTGTAATTGATAAAAATCTAAAATGGAAACCACATATAGATAAATTAACTACCCAAATATCTCAATCTGTGGGAATGCTGTATCATTTAAAAAAATACCTTTCCTTTAATAATCTAAAGCTCGTGTACCATGCACTTATAAAAAGCAGATTGCAATATGGCATAGTTTTATGGGGAAATGCAAATCAATCAACACTAAAAAACCTTAATAAAATGCATAATAGAGCTATACGATACATTAGTATGCAACCATATAGAACAAGATTAAATAAATTGTATGCAATTTCTAAATTATTAAAGGTAAATGAATTGTACCAATATTCTGCAATGAAATTCATGTTTCGATTATACAATGACAGAGAGTTTAAAGATAAAATCCCTTTAGTAAATGAAATTCATGCTTATAATACACGGCAATCAAGCAATAACAACATCTTTATTTCACATTTTTTGGCTTGTAAATCTTCTAATAGTCTTAGAGTAAATTGTATGAAAATGTGGAACAAGCTGCCAATTAATATAAGAACCGAACAAAGAATTAAACCATTTAATAGATTATTGTACCAATACCTGCTAGATACCTATGAAATTTAATCAACATCCAAATTTTACCCATATAAATTATTAATTCATAGTATTAATGCAAAATGAACTACATGCATAATGCATATTAATTTAACGTCTTCAAGGTTTTACTTTAAGAAATATTATGTTTTGTATTGCTCTTTGTGCACCTCTTTAATCCTTAATTGCCTGCTGAAATCTATTGTTTTTTGTTTTATGCTAACTGTCTTATTTCAATAAATTTTATATTGAGACCTATTCTGTTGTTTGATTTAATCTTATTGGCCTTTGTTTTGTTTTGTTTTTGTACTTTTCTTTGTTTTTTTATGCTCCTTTTCATTATTGTGCTGTTGGATTTGTGCTATTTGTATCTACTCTGAAATCTGTTATGTTTGTTTTATGCTACTACCTTTATTTTCAATTTAATTTATGGTAAGATCTATTTCTGTTGTTTAATTTAATCTTATAAGCTTTTGTTTTTTTTTTTGTTTTGTCCTTTTACTGCTGGTTTGATTGTTTGTTTTTTTTTGTTTTTTTTTCCATCGTCGTGCTGTCGTTTTTTACACTATTTGCCTTTATTTCAAATCGAATTTATGCCGAGTTATTTTCTGTCGTTTAATTTTATCTACATATATGCGGCCTTTGTTTTTCTTGTTGTTTGTTTTGTTTTCATCATGTTTGTAAAGTGATTTATAATTTTATTTTAATTTATGATGTAAAATGTCTTATGCTAATGTTTTTCTAAGTTAATAATCAATTTTACATACCAAAAACTTAATTTATTAAATTGCTTGTAATGAAACTTTTAAATAAGCTGGGGGTAGTGATTAAATGACTTTTGTCCCTTCCTACCCCTGCATCACATCTTTAATAGTGCTCTTTGATTTGATATATATGGCTTATTATCAGTTTGTTTTAATTTCAAAATGTAAAATTATTGTTCTTTTTTTGTGTTTTAAGCGGTAATTTATTGAAAAGATTTGATGCAAATAAACAGATCTCTCTCTCTTCTTTGCTTTCTTTCTATGCTAAAGTATGAATAGATCAAACAATTTTTCGGAAGTTGAAAAACAATTGTTATTAAATTTAGTAAGTAAATATAAAAATATAATTGAAAATAAGCGATCAGTGGTTTCCTATAAACAATTTACCAAATTATGTTAGATGTTTTTGTATCTTGCAAAAACAGTTAATCGTTACACTAGTGCATGATAAACATTGGATTTTATTGAGTTAAAAGAACAGATGCAAAAAAGGTTCAGCATTAATAACATAACTACAATTAAAAGCAAGTTTAAAAAAATTATCAATTATTTGCTTTCTTGCAACATTGCCAGCTACTGAATTATTTCTGCTAACGGCAATTTCTTCATTTATCTCTGTTACAGATGACTCCAATTCAATAAAGTCACCTTTGTTTTGGGCAAAGTTATGGAGACATGCTGTAGCAACTACTATTACTAATGTGTTCTTTAGTGATGTTCTTAAAGGAATGGATATGCATCGAAATCTGCTTTACCATAATCCAAGCATTCTTTTTACCGTTCCACGAGTTGCAATATGCGCTCTATTATAGCTCCTCTCCTTGCTTTTCGTAGGATTTATAACAGGGGTCATTAGATAGTGGCGACAAGGATAGCCCCCATATCCCAGTAAGATACTGTACCGTCAATTAAACCATTTCTGAACTGGGAGCACAAAGCACTATTGTCAAAAATACGACTGTCATGTGTAGAACCAGGCCATCGCCATACAATATTCGTAAACATTAATTTTGTATTACATACTGCTTGAAAATTCAAGGAAAAGTAGCCTTTCCGATTTCTATATAATTCTGCATCTTCACCACCTGGTGAAATTATTGGTATATGTGAGCAGTCAATACAACCTACAACACCAGGCATTCCATTTGAAAATTGAAAAGTTTGTTTGACCAGTTGTGCCTCTTTCCCCAAAGGAAATTTAATAAAATGTTTTTTATTTTTGGCGATTTCACGGGATACTCTATGAATTGTACGACACATTGTTGGTTGTGATACACCAATTAAGTCCCCATCAGTAATTTGAAAATTGCCTTTTGCATAAAAACGCATTGCAATAGCTATTTGTAAGAAGGGAGGCGCAAATTTATTCTTTATTGTGCTAAGTTGTAGCTCATCCGCAATTAAATTGACTAATGAAAGAGCTGTTTCTTTATATAATCTGTACCAATTTTTAAATTCTTCATCGGTAAATTCTTCGAATGGATTAATTCTATCACGTAAGGCTCTGGTTACCCTTAGTTCTTCTAACCGGTCAAGTAGCTCAACTATATCCATATTACAAGTTTTATGCATCAAGGTTTAAATAAAAATTTTTCAGCTGATAATACTAAGCATAGTTTAAAAAAATTATAATTATCATTATTTTCATTACAAATTAGACTACCTTTTATCAAACAAGTTTAAATTGAATTTAAAAAATCTTTTCATATATAATAACAGCCTACTTTTAAAAGAACGCGACTCATTTTCGGAATGATACAATTTAATATACAAAACGAAAATGACGAAATCGTTTGTCTGCAAAATAAAAGAATAAATAACAACATAACTCAAAACTAAACACGCTACTAAATTAGAGCTTAAGCTTACTGAACTAGCGCTTACTAAGTGAGAACACAACTGTACAGACAAACGATGTAAGGCAGAAAACAACTATACAGACAAACGACATTGTGACGCAATAGTACGAACTAAGCCATAGCATTTGTACATCCCCCCAAGTTCGTACTCTTACAGCCAGGCATGGTTATGTAGTTGATCCCTTGATCACCCATTGACCAGAAGTCGGATCCAATTCGACAGCAGGTCGTCGTAGGCGAGAGGACTGTCTAGGAAGCATTAATATGTTGTTTTCGTGGGTGTCAGGGTTGGTCTCCTGCGAATTAGTGTCCGTCACAAATGTGGGGTGTGTGGCCGTAGGTACGTCGTCATGGACGTTTTGTGGTTGCCCATGATCTATGGCCTCAGATGAGGTTGCATCAACAACGTGGGTGGACGTGGAGGGTGGGTGTTGAACGTGCGTTTCATGTTGGGGGGGCACTGTTGGTGGTGAAGAGGTTTGCTGGGATTCGGCAACATCAGGTATTAAACGAAAGAATCGTCGATTGCGCCTGGTTATACGACCGGATCCTCCCACTTTAACATTATATTGGTCGAAGTCCAATGCTTCGACCACGGTGCCAACTTTGTCTCATTTGCGTGGGTGTCTGCCTCCTTGATTTTGGATGAACACGCGATCACCACACCGCAGCGGGCGCAACGGGCGTGTACGCACGCTCAATGCGTCAATTGCGTCATTGGTCTGCTTGGCTCGGACTCGAAGGGCATCTTTTTTAGCTCGCCATGCTTCGCGCCAAGTACGACGAATAAAGCGATTAGAAAAAGTGGCAAGCCGATTAACAAACAAAAAAGCGTCTCGCAAAGGGTGGCCAAAGACAATTTCAGCTGGGGATAAATCGCAGTCAGGATCCGGGGTATTACGCAGTTGCAGCAGGGCGCGCAGAAACGAATCATTGTTCAAATCCCCATTAGGGCTAATATTGGATATGAAAAGTCTTTTAGCGGCTTTGACTGCAACCTCCGCGCGGCCGTTAGATTGAGGGAAGTAGGCGGAAGAGACGCGGTGTTTGATGACCCACTTGCGCATAAAATCCTGTGTGACGAAGGCAGTAAACTCTGGGCCACCATCTGAGAAAATTTCTTCAGGCACTCCAAAAGTGGCAAAGTATGATCGAAGGAGGCGAACAAGTGCATTTGCGCCAGTGACGGTGATCCCAGCAGGTGTACCAAACACATCTGACCAACCGGACAATCTGTCTCCAACGATCAAGAAGTGCCGTCCCGCGTAATCAAAATAATCCGCAAAAATTTTTTTGAAGGGCCTGGTAGGCGGGTGGGAAGGCAACGGGGAGGTTGCGGCTTGCGACGGCGCATTTCGGTTGCAGTGAGCACAAGAATCGCGAATATTGTGAATATCTTGAGTCATCCCCGGCCAGAAAACGGTTGCGCGCGCGCGCCGTTCCATGGCCGACACCCCTTGATGAGCGGCATGCAATGTGCATAATACTTGATGGCGGAGTTGTGGCGGAATTACAACACGATCATTGTATAAAATAACGCCGTCAGATATGTAAAACCCATCGCGATATGGGAGGTATTGACGAATACCTCCTTCCGGCGGGCAGTTTACATCAAAGTTTGATTGTATGGCAGACAGTAAGTCATTGAGTGCAGCGGTATTAGTCGACCCTGGCAAGTGTGCAATGTCAAAACTCCACATTAGAGTGCGCTGCTTTAATCGGAAGAGCCGGATGTTGCTGATTTCATCTAGAGTTCGATCACCGAAAATTTTCGTTAGCGGCTTGTGGTCGGTAACAACTACTAAATTATCGCAGTCCTGCGTAAAGTATTTAGTCTGCTCGAGTCCCCAAGCTACAGCTAGGGCTCTCCTTCAATTGGGGCGTAACGTTGTTCAGCCGACGAGAGAAAGCGAGAGCCTGCGAGAGTTACTCGCCATCCATTGGAACAGTAATCCGGAAGGGTGGACGGGCATGCACAGTGCTTTTGAAGCAGGAAGTATCCGATGCCCCGATTTGACCAGTCCGGCCTTAGGCAAGTACGTCGAGTCGGATCGAAAATTTCTACGCCGTGACGTATGGCGTCAATGTTAGCATCTTTCGAACGCGAAAATGCTTTATCAAGATTGTTATTTCACTCGAACTTACATTTCGGACAGAGAAACGGCTTAAATGGAGCTATCAAGTCTCGAATTTTGGCGTAATTGGCCACTTGATTAATTAGACCAAACCAGCTTCTTATGTCCTTGATGTTCTTAGGCGTAGGAAACTGTTGAATCGCATTCAAGTACTTGGGCAGGGGTTCTACACATGATTCGGAGATGCGGAATCCTGCAAAGTCAACTGACCGCTGGGCAAATTGAAATTTGCTGGGGTTGAGAACGATACTAGAGCGGCCCACGAGAGTAAGAAATTGGATGGTGCGCCACCAATGTTCCTCTAGGCTCTCGTCAAAAACACGGTGTCATCCACACATCGCTTTTTTTGCATAAAATCAGACAAAATAGCGGCGAAGCGACGATTGTAGCCATCTCCCGAAGAAAGGAAACCTTGTGGTGCCCTTGTATATCGCCAGCGTCCAAATGGTGTAATGAATGTGGTAACATGACGGTCTGACTCGCGTAATGGAACGCTGTGGTATCCATTCCAAGCGTCAGTCACACTTTTCCATGTATTACTGGGTACGCGACGGGCTAGCTTGAAGGGTGTTTCCGACGCGAATGTTTCCCGACGATAGAATTTGTTCGGCGGCGATAAGTCTACAGTCCGTCGGGGCGTACCATCATGTTTTCTTGTAATCACCATGCGATGGCACCATTCAATCTTTTTCGATTCCCTCTCCGTGCGGGACTTTTTCGAGAATTCCTAGGGCTTCATCCCGAAGGAGGTCTGCATGGACCTGTTGTTGCCAATGTAGAGGAATAGAAGCCGGGCGGTGGAACGCTCTTGGTTTTGCTGAGGGGCTGACATGGATTTCGATGGGTGGTCCCGCCATGCAATGAAAAGGGCGATGCGGGCATGTGTTAAATGTGGAGGAAGCGTATCGCTCCAGTAGCCAAGTTTTCATTCGATCATTATTGTCGGGAGTACAGCGAAATGGTAGCGACCGTAAGGGTGGTGGCACGGCAGTACGTTGAGGGCAAGTGCAAGAATGATTTTGATCGCCCGGTGAGGCGCAGCCACCAGCGACAGTGCGCGTGAGGTGCGCATTAGTGATGGCAGCAGGTTCACCAGCTCATTCCTGCGTCTCAGCATTAGCATGTTTGCCCAATGACGGGAAACTGATGGACAGGACCCCCAGCGTCGACAGTGTGCCGTGCGGTAAGAAAAGGGTCTGAATGTCCGCGCTAACATAGACCATAGCCCGGCATTGCACAACATAACCGTGACACGACAGTCCTTCAATGGTGGCGAAGAACGCCACAACAATTGATATGGAGGAATGATTGGCGGCCACCAGGTTGGATGCAGGGGTCAAAATGTCATGTGGGAAGCCATATTTTACAAATTCGTCCAGAGACCATACATTTACTTGGGCGCCGGTGTCAGCGATAGCGGTGACATTAGTAGCACGGACTGATGTGAATTCGCCATGAGTCTGAGTCCGATCGACTGAAATCGTTACCTGGACCTTGGGGTGCTCTCTCATATGTGCTGTTGCCCACTGTCCGTCTTTGAATATATAATGGGGGCCTTGCATGGTGGCATTCCTATGTAATGAGGCAGCGCGTTGCACTTGTTTGGCTGTGCCTCGAGACTGGCCTGTGATTTGTTCTTACCGAACTCAACTGAGGGTCCGCAGGCGATGTGACTTCAAGAGTTTGTAGGCCTGGTTCCGGTGGTGAAGGACCCACTTTAGGAGAGAGGTGGCGTCTTCGGCGTTTCTGTGTCCGGTAGCATTCAATACACAAGGCATAAGGTTTGGTATTCCAACCACGAGCTCCTTTTTTGTAGAGCTGAAAAAGTCGCTGGCAGAGAGGACAACGCGACTGTTTTGACCGATCAGGTAAATTGTGGGATTCCCTGCATGGGGTTGCATTACGACGTGCTCTGTGGTCTGCGTCATGTAGGCGCTGAACGGCTAACACAGATGTGACCTCGGTTGGGGGGACAGCGTTGCGAGCCATCTCTTTGCTTTCGACAAGGACAACGATCTCGTTGACGGCGCGTGTGAGCAGATCTGCGCTGCCAAGAATTTTCCGGCGAATTTCATCGTCAGCAATGCCATTCAGCAAAGTATCCCAAATCATGCGGTCCGTGTAATTGATTTTTAAACCACAAGTACAATCAATTGTAAAGCACATGTGTCTGCTTACCGCGGACTCTCGCTGCAAATGCGCGAAAGGGTTCGTCTCTCAGTTGGCGCATTTGCATGAGATCTGATCGCAGGACGCCAGTAGCTACTGGGATAACTGCAAGTCGACGCATGGCGGATAGTAACTCCTGCAAAGGCTTAGAGACAATCTCCGCATCTGATTTTAACAAACTATCTCCTAAGCTCTAACTGGCACACTGAAAGAGTTGCGCGGTGGCTGAAGCTTCGTTTATGCCTGATCCTTGCCTAAACACTTGCCAGCGGCGAGTGAATACATTCCACGCTTCTAAAGACACGCCTACGTCGATGCTGGGTCTTGTTAGCTTTGGTCCCTCTGAGGGAGCGCGATTGAAATTAGGCCCAAGAGCAGCATGACTAAATGCGTGGCACTGTAAAATAGCGCAAGCTACGGCTTCTGGTGCATCATCGGATTGAAAAGCGCAACCCGGGTACGCACAAACTATAATAACCATTTTCTAGCAAAAACTTAACTAGCCTTAACGATTTCGTCATAAAAGAACGTGACTCATTTTCGGAATGATACAATTTAATATACAAAACGAAAATGACGAAATCGTTTGTCTGCAAAATAAAAGAATAAATAACAACATAACTCAAAACTAAACACGCTACTAAATTAGAGCTTAAGCTTACTGAACTAGCGCTTACTAAGTGAGAACACAACTGTACAGACAAACGATGTAAGGCAGAAAACAACTATACAGACAAACGACATTGTGACGCAATAGTACGAACTAAGCCATAGCATTTGTACAACTTTAAAATCAAAAACGTCTCTGATCAAAAACAATCTACCAAAAACACTTTTTATGCTTCAAGCAAAAGTTGAGCGAGGTTTGAACCACCTCTTGAGCTGGTTCAAAATCTCGGCTCAAAACGCGTCATTTGAGCCGAGTTTGAGCCGACGTTTCGGTTGATCCGACTTGGTGAATACAAAAAATTATTTGATCCGAGTTTGAGCTGCCATTCAATTTGAGCCGAGTTTGAGCGAGGTTGGTGAATACGAAAAATGATTTGATCCGAGTTTGAGCCGCGATTCAATTTGATCCGAGTTTGAGCCGCGATTCAATTTGAGCCGAGTTTGAGCGAGGTGAATACGGGCCTTAAACAAGCAATTGACGAACGAATGACAAAATTCAGAGGTAATCACATAATGAGACAGTACATGAAACAAAAATCAATCCAAAGAGGTTTCAAGCATTGGTGTCGCAATAATTCCAAAACAGGATACCACATCAATTTGATATATATGGTGGAAAGAAGACAGCATCACCAGAGTTGGGACTTTCAGAAAGTGTTGTAATGAAACTTACAGAATCACTCAAAGGTACGTACTGTAGAATATTTTTTGACAATTTTTACACTTCTCCCCAAGTCGTTTACAGATTGATGAAAGAAAGAAAAATATATTCCTGTGAAACAGTCAGAGGGCACAGGCGGGGTCTTCCGAAAGACATGAAATTAACAAAAGACCTGAAAAAGGGAGAAATTGATTCAAGATATTATGATGGCATGTCGGTTGTGAAATGGCTTGATAACAAATCGGTGTTGATAATATCAACAATTAAATACAGTCAATGTCAAAAGACGACAAAAAGGCTAAGAAGGAAAGGTGGATATAAAAATTCCTGCAATGGTTCAAAGGTACGACAAATGCATGCGAGGAACCGACCTTTTGGATCAAAAGACCACAGTGTACGCATTCGATAGGAAGAGCCCTGGCAAATGTTACTGCAGACCTTTTTGGGACATGGGACTGGCGAACTCCTTCATAGTTTATGAGAAGATCGTGTCAACTTTTTGTAGTGGAAGCAAAGACAACATTGCAAAAACGAAAAAAGATTTCAGAAGAATCATGTTTAATGGTTGCAGTTGAGCTCATTGGTGACTTTTGCTCAAAGAAGCAGATTCCTTCTAACACTAAACAATACCGGGGCCAACGTCGACACCAAATTGATTATGTCAAAAGCCACGGGCGGTGCAAAAGATGCTATGAGGAAGAGAAAAGCGACAGGAAAGTTTTTATAAAATGCAGTGACTGTGATATTTATTGTCACAAACTTTGTTCGGGAATCCCAAAGGACCAGTTGAGCTAGGTAACCCGAATACCTGCGCTGAAACAAAGCTGTGTCTAAATTTTATTTTATTCCGGCTCAAGAAGTAGTCTTGCTATGAGCCTGACAATTTATACAGTTGGTTTAACAAATGCTCGGATTGGTTTCGTTGAAGACTCTTCTTCACAACAAACAGAGACCACTGTCTCTAATAAGAACAAATGTATTACAAAAATCACGTCCGACCAAACTTCTATTCCACGCTTTGCCAAACTGCAAACCGAAATCAACACTACAACTCGACTCAATCAATACAAATAATTCTACCTCTGTAGAACAAAATTGCCAACCACTGGCACAAAATAAATTCAACACTCGACGACCAATACAAAAACTAACAGGCCTTCCGCGCCCAACCAATTACTTCCACTCGAGTCGTCTCAAAATCACATCTCATCTTAATAATTCGCTACGTATCGGCTTTATATAGAAACCAAAATGACGTGACGTAAACTTTCTCGTAAATTCGAGATTTAGCTCAAACTCCCTAGAGAGATCGTTACGCTCGAATCAAGTAGTATATACGCGAAGATTCTACTATCTTCGAAATAGTAAAGCTTGAACAAAACATATTACGTCAATACGGTCGAGCAAAAACAGAAAAGAAGATACATATATCGAGCAATAGAGCGAATCGGATAATATGACAGCAGCGCTAAAAGAGACGCGATTATTTCTCTTATAATAACACTACGAATTACTATTAACGGGGATAAATTATATCGTTACGATTAAAATTATGAATGAAGTGTGACATTTATCTACGCCTAAACAAAAACAGAAACTGTTGGGAGCAGTTCCACCAGCAATAATGACAGCAATTGTTTTCCCTTCCTTTTTCTCTTCCAGCAAACAGCCTTTAATATTGTGCGATATTGATGTGAAGCAGTTTCGTCTTGCTTTTGGTATTCATTGCTTTGAATTAGTTTTTTTCTTGTTTGTTACTTTAAAATACTAAAAATATCAAACAAATATGCATCTTTCGTTAGTGATTTTATTCTTTGTTTATGATGGCTGAGTGTAGCAGTTCCCTTCCAGTGGGTGGGATTCCACCCAAAACCAGATTGCTACAGTATACCCCCTACAAAAATTCAGCCCCACCAAAAATGAGTTTAAAGCGCTTTTAGTCTCTTGAAACAACACGCCAAGGTAAAATTTTATAAAATTTAGAAAAAAATTTTTTCGGGAGGGAACGACCTTCAAGCAACCAGTACAGGCTTGCAAGAGCTGTTCCGTAGTGTTTAAAGATTTACGCTGTGACACCAGCTGCTGCTTTTGCTAAACAACTTATATTTTAGAAGTCAAAAATATTGCTAAAAACTTCGAATGCTCTGCCGGTAGCATCACCAAACCAAAAATCAGCTAGTTATTTTTATTTAAACTGACGTTTTGTCGGTCGGAAATCAACCGAAATCTTCAGAAACATTAAAATGTTCACAATAACAACTAATAAAAGCTCGTCATCACTAATCGTAGAAATGCACCCAACATCGAATAGCGGGAAAGTTACTTCATTGATCGCTACCGCGACAAAATAGCATAATTAAAGAACCAAGGCATAGCGATCATTGTAGAAACCGAACAACTTCCAACCTTTGTCAACGGTAGAGCATTCGTAATTTTTTAGCAATATTAATATCTGATGAGCAAAGGCATTACCTTTTTGAGTCAAAAGTATTGTTGTTCAACTTGTTACAAAAACTGATTTTGTTTTTAGCTTCAATCTAAAATCCAGAACAATACTGGAGAAAACTACGGAGTATTTCAGGTAGTCAGCTTTAAAGATCAAGTTGTTGCTGGGAAAAATTTCTTTATTAAGGTTTGCATTTTCATCCAGTTATTCATTTATTTTTAATATGGTGGTTTAAGGAAACAAACGAATTAGACACTGCTTGTTAAATAAAATCGTGAATTTCCGTATCGATTGTAGTTTTTATTGATATCGTATTGATTTTACTTTCAAGTTTTATGAACACACAATAAAAAAATATAAAAATCAATTTATTTTAAAAACAAAAAAGACTGCAGAAAAAACCTTTATATCAACTACATAAGAATGGTACATTTTTATTCGATTTTCAAAACGTAACAATTGAAAATTTATTTTTTAATTGTTTTTTCAGATTTTCATAGGAGGAAGTAACAACTGCATTCATGTAAGAATTTATCAATCCTTTAATGGCGAGGCCAGTTTAACTTCTGTTCAATGCGGTAAAACCTTTTTGGATCCGATCGAGTATTTCGAGTAACTTGATGCAATGTCATGAAGCAATAAAGTGTAAAATATAAAATGTGTGTGATACGTACAACCAGCGATGAAGGTTTCGAGACCAACTTTTTGCGGTCGCGGTCTCGTCTCGGTCTCAGCTTGTGTTGATGGTCTTGGTCTCGGTATTTTTAAATTGGTCTCGAGACCGGGCATTTTTTTATATATTTTTGTTACTTAATGTTATTGTGATGAGTTTTGCAATTTGCTTAAAAACAACACTCAATTGACCAGCTTTGCCGCAATTTAAAGCGGTAAATAGGTTAGAATCAAACTTTTTAATCTTTAGTTTTGCAACTTTCTTACTTTTATTGCAATGAAGATTTTTATTGCGATCAGTGCCATCTGTTACAAGCTAATGCCATAATGAAAAAATTTTATTTAAATGTTTTCTTTTGGCAAAAAACAAGTCTGGTAATGGATTGAATGTTTCTACCCATATCCTTGCCGTTAAAACCTTCACACCAAACTAATCCGATTTTTAAAAAATAAAGTAACTTGATTACGTATATATTTTTTTAAAGCTTAGTTTTTTAGTTAAAAGACAAGGTTTAACATAAGAAAGAAATAATACAGAAAAACTAAATCTACAACAGGATGATAGGTTATGTACCTTTAATTTAGTCCAGTGATTCTCAAACTTTTTTCGTTGTGACGCCTTGAAAAAATTTACTGACTTGCGACGCACAAGCAATAAATATTAAATGAAGGCACATAATTAAGGTTACATATTTTTGAGAAAGAGAATCGAAACGCTCGTTTAAAACGTTCGAAATCAAATGAAGCATAACCGTACAAGACCAAAATTTGTGGTGGACAATAGATTTTTGCCCAAATTTTGGATCAGGTACGATCCACGATCTTATGATTTTTTTTGAAAACTAACAACTAACAACAATTAACGTGATAGGGTTAGGGTTAGGTAGGTTACCTAGGGTAACCTTAACCCTAACCGAACTTTTAATAAGTCCAAGTCTCATTAAAAGATAGATAAGCTCAATACTGGTTGAACTCTCCACAGTATTCATTAACTCGGGGAAATTCATGGGTTAAAAAAATTCAAAAATTTTTTAAATTACCATTTACGATCTGTAAAAAGCAACAGGTACGATCTACGATCTGACAGATCGCACCTGATTCCAAATTCTTCTTCAAGACTATTCAAATTTTTCAAAGCATTTCTCGGTGATGCTCAAATGTCACTCAGATTTAATGTGAAGGTTTTTTTTGTGTCTTAAGTCTATAGGTCAGAGTTTCTCAAATATTTTTATTTACCAAACATCTAGTCTTATCCTTTTTTAGCTTAAGCACCGCTTCTTCTTAGTTTCTCTGATTTCCCGATTTTTGATACAAAGAATTAGTAATCTCTGAAAAAAGTCTTCATTTCGGTACTTATGGTAAGCCTATGCAAAACGTCATACTCATAGTTCAGGGGAATACTTTACCTAAGTAATAAGTATTCCGCGGAACACAGGGTGCGAAACGATGCTTTAGGCTATAGATTTTGTGTGATGTCCTTGGAAAACTAAAACGATACACCCAGGGCGTCGCGACGCTTAATTTGAGAATCACCAATTTAGCCTAAATATAGCAGTAGCCCCAGAGAGCGGACATGAATTCTAAATTTTGTTTGTTATAATTAATCTACAGCTAGTTAGCTATCTTAAAATTTAGTACGCCTGCCAAAAGTTGCTTTAAATGTGTGTTTTAAAGCAGATTAAATATGATAAAAAAATGTCTTTAACGTTAACTGGAAGCTAAAGTTTCTAAATATTAAGTTCGAAAAAGGCTTAAAGTAGATTTAAAATTAGATTCGTGATAACACTATGTTACAATAAAGGTGCCTAAAGACTTAAATCGGGCAAAGCAATAGAATACAATGGTTAGTTCAGACCTGTGCAAAATAGGCCTGTAAATGCCCAAAATATGGCCGGCGATACAATTAATAAAATTTCTATTTTGAATTTTTTTAGTTCGATATGGTAGGAGTGCAGTTACATAAAATGATGCAATTCTTAAATCGCTAACAGTTAGGATTACATCTTTTACCTTTTTATACGCTGGGAGCCAATTTTTTGCAAGTATCTTCTGGGCCGCAATCGATTCAGAATTACAGTGATAAAACTTGTTTTGACTGTAATTTTAATGATTGTTTCAAATTATTGTCCATATTAACACGGTTCGAGCCCTTCCCCCAAAAAAAACTTAGTATTTAATCCTAATTATTTTTTTCCTGAATGAAACAAACAAGTTCCTGTGATAATGAAATATCTGTATGCAATAATTTGAACACCCTATTCATATATTAATTAATTACGGTCTGCGATTATTTATAAAAGTGAAGAGGTGGTGACCTTTCCGAGTTACAACGTTTGCCACCACTATAGTTTGTTTATTTTCTTTTTAATTTCATTTCTATATTCATCCCCCTGCTCGCAGAAAATTGTCGGAGGCGAGCAAGTATCTTGACCCTTAGGACAAGCAATTATCCTGACCCTCTTCCATAGATGCCAAGATATTGCTGTCCGGTTGAAATTTATATTTGGGTTTTTAGTTTTATAGAGATATGACTGAAATTTAGAACTGCTTGTCAAGACCACCGAGTAGGGAAAAGTGCCGTAAAACATCTTTTCCAAATGGCCTAACACAATTGTACGAGTAGGTTTTCAACTGCGGCCGTTTTGATCACAATCACCACGCTCCAAACACTCGACCACGCTGCCCAGGACCCGTTAAACAATCCGTTAAAAAGTTATGATCAATGAATCAATAGGCGTATGCAAGGAAGAAGAGGTTTGGAAATTAAAAAAACCTCCATGAAGAATGGTGGTTAAAGGTTACTAGTAGCACTAGAACAGCTTAAAATTAGTTTAAACAAAGTGAAGAATTTATTTAATCAAAAGAGAATTAGGGCTAGAAAAAAGTGAAGAGCGAAAAAGGATCTTCATATTATTTTACATTAGTCGGCAACGTGTTTGAGTGGTTAATAGCGCTGTGATTGATGGCGAGGATGATTGGAACCGCTGAAAGCCTACTCTCGCCATTAAGGTTGTGTGTTTGCAAAAAACGTTGTACTTAGTAAGCAGTCCTAAATTGCGATCATATTTCAAAATATAAACTAAAAAACAAATAAAAATTTCGTCGTACAGCAATATCTTGGCATGTCCGAAAATAGGTCAAAGTAAAGCTTGACAATTGCTTTATGTATAGTGCCTCGGACAATTTTCGGTGAGTCAGGGAGTCGGGAGGATAAAAATAAAGATGAAATAATAATATCAAAGATAAAAAGTAACTGTAATTGTTTTTTATGTGAATCATTAAAGCGTTTTTGTTGTCCTTTTTTTGTTGTACCAGGCCTCCTTTTTGCAAAAGACATCACGAATTATAGTGATCGTGTTTTTGGCTCTCAACCCCCAATAACAATTTCTGCAAACGCTATTGTATGAACCTAATTGCTTAAAACAATATACGAAATTGCTAATATGATGAAGTAGAAAAGGAGAAAAATGAATAAAAACTACTCCGACTAAACTATCCAAAGTTAAATGGAAAATAAACTGGGAAATACAAAAAGAAAAACCAGCAAGTTGTTAAACAGTTTTTACTCGTTTGCATAATTTGTCATAATTTTAAATATTTTTTAGGTGATTAATTAGACTAATGCTATTCTATGTTAGCCAAACATTTCCAACAAATCCAACAAATACAATACGCAAACACAAATAACCGAGCTGATCAAATATTTGGATGAAGTTTCAATCATTCCCATAATGAGCGTGCCTTCAGCATTATCGAGTTTTAAAAAAAACTTTTAATGAATATTCATTAAAAGTTTTTTGATGGCTCCTTTCAACGTTGTTAACAAGCGTGCCTTGTGTGTTTCGGCTTTCATCTGCTCCTGTTGAGCGAGTTTTAAGTGAGTTTTTTTATGATGCAACCACTCTGAGTAAAGTTCTTTTCGACATGATAGAGATGTTTAGTTTAATTAAAAAGTAATCTTAGATTATTTAAAAAATAGAAATTTATTTTTTTTGGAATAATTAAAAATGCACCATCTTTTTGTAAAATTTTTTGGTCTCGGTCTCGACTACATCATTGCATTCCACAGTATGCAGGATCTTCTTTATTGTTGAAGGCGCACTACCTGGGCCTGTGCCGGTTTAACGCCAGATACTGAATTGCTCCTGAACGAATTTGCTGTACGGTTTTCAAAATTGTTTGACGCAGATTTTTTGCGAGTATTTTTCAGGAAGATAAGGAAAAATTTCTTTTTAGACTTTACAGTTATTCAAAGGAAAAGTTTGCTTTTTTATATCATTTTCCTTGTGAAACAAACTGTTTTGTCCCCATTCAAAAATTCTTAATTACTTTCGAAAAGCTGTAAAATTGGATAAATTCTAAATGCTTTTCATTTAAGTCAGCTTTACTCAGCAGTAATGTTCAAAATTCCAAAATAAATTCTAAGCATCGTTACTTTTCATTACAAAAGTCAACGACGACGTTGTAAAAAATTTTAGATTAAAACTTTAGATTAAAATAAATGTAAATCTACTTTAAACACTGCAAAAAACATGCACAAATGGGGATATTTATTGAAAATTTTGTTTACCGTAGTTTTTTTGCAGATAATCTGCATTCCGTGTTCAAACATGGTATGGACTGTGGTAAAAACTATGGCAAAAACTTATCTTCGTGTATAATACGCTTTCCTAGCTTTGAAACCATAATTCAAGTTAATTCATGTCAACGTAAACCTGCGAACAAAACCGCCGCTATGATTGTTTGTTGTGAAGCAACCAACAAAGCGGATCTTGAAACGCGCGAAAGGAAATCGTTTTTTCTATGTTCGTTCGTAATCGTGCTGGTTGAGTGCTGGTGAAGGAAGCCAATAAATTTAATTTGTTCAATATTCCAGCGTTCAAGGCATGGCTTCAGCGATCTTTTTTTCTCTATTCTGCTTTTATGTTTTCAGTTTTATTGTTCAATTAAATTCGTACTCATATTTTTAAATCAGTATCACAAAAACATGGCACTGCAAAAAATAACTTTAAACTTATTGTGCCCGCGGATAATCGGCACCAAGAACTTAGAACCCAAATCTGAGTCCTTAAAATGCGGATTATGTGCAGAAAACTACGCTGTTAACTCTTTTTCGACTTCAATTTCTGTTATTTAAGACAAAATTGCACTACAACATCAATAACAGCAAATTTCTTTTCTTGTTTTTTTGCATTTAAGTAAAGCCTTTGATAAGGTAGAATAGATCATGCAATTTTGATACAAAACCTTCAACATTATGGCATTCGAGAAGAAAAAGCCTTTAAAATATTAAAATAATACTTTACGAATATAATTTGTTGATAAATAAACAAGGAAAAGCCATGTCAATTATTAAATCTAATCTTGAACGAAATAAGAAAAATACACTTAATTTGATTTAGTGTTCAAAATACGTAAGTTTTGACATTGCATTACATTTGCGTAATCAAATTAATTGATTACAGTTAAATTCAATTCAAAGGTTAAAATGCTATTTTTTAATTTGAAGTAAAGCAATCTTGTTATCTTAGAACCGATGAAGATTACAAAATAAGTTATCAGGACTAGCTTATTTTTACTTAAAACAACTAATATTAAAGAACTTTACCTAAATGTCAATCTCCTAAAAATGAAAGAGTTGTTCCATCTGAAATATAACTTATGAACGATATGCTTCCACAGGCATTTCACCTAACAGTTATCTTAAGCCGTTTACTATTAAGCACAATTCATTTCTGGCTTGAATGATGAAAATAAACTATGAAAAATGACCTATTTAAATGGAGTAAAAATATGGAGTAAAATCACACTAAAATATGAAGGTATGCCATATATTTTGTTTAAATTTATGTACAATAAAATCGTCTAAAATTTTAAATTTATAGTGATTCCAAACAAATACGGAGTGTCTTTGTCCACCTATCTTGAATGCTGTTTTTCAAATGTTTTTTGTGTTTATATAATTTAAGATATAGTAAATCAACTTTTCTAATTGTGTTAGACATAGCCGTACCAGCCCAAAAAAATTTTGGGGGCAATGAAGTTTTGCCCAAATTTTGTGACGTTTGCCCAAATCATGATTTTATAGTACATTTCGGAAATGACAAAAAAATTGTCTGAGATTCTCAGACGAAAAACCAATTTTGTCCTAAAATCATGGTGATCTCTAAAAAAAAAAAAAAAAGGTCTTTACTTAAATTCAGTCTCCTAATTTTCAATTTTCGTCCCAAAATCAAGATGTTCTCTAAAAAAAAAAAAGTTTTCACCTAAATTTGGTCATTATTTTTTGCAGTTGATCATCGTCACCTCCCTAAATCTCCGGACTTTGCCTAAATTTTTTATATCGTTGCCCGAAAAATCATGGATTTGCCCAAATATTTTCTTCTCACTGCCCGAAAAATTTTAATTTTGCCCAAATCTTAGAAACTTGAGGGGGAAATTGCCCCCCTGCCCCCCCGGCAGGTACGGCTATGGTGTTAGACAGAGGTTTTTTTATTACTTCCTTTGTCTAAATATTTTTTGCTTGTTATTTTCTATATTTTCTATATTTTTGCTTGTTATTAAATCTGAAGAAAAGTTAAACAATAAGAATATAGCAAAAAATTTTATCCGATTTATGCTGCTGTGATAGCGAATTAATTTGGTCTAGAGCAGAGATTTCCAACCTTTCTTTGTTCGTGGTTCCGTGCGAAAGACTCTCAACGCCCGTGGGTTCCTGTTTATTAGTAGAAATTTTTTATTTATGTTTTTATACCTATGTTTTTAACCTGTGTTTCGGGGCTCATATCAATGACCTCCTCATTAGGAGTTCGGGTAACTGAAGTGATGAAATTCTTCAGGCGAACAATGATAATTTTGGAAAGATTTGGTTTGATAAAAAGATAAACTCTCGGCTCCGTTAGCAAAAGAGAAGACCTGATGGCAATTACAGGCCAAATGACAAACTGCAACTTTTTCCGAGTACAATACAGCTCAATGTACTCGTAGACTGCTTGAGTGCAAATAAGACCTGCGTTGTCAGCCATCTGGCCACAGATACAACAACCTTGTTATCCTCCTTCAAGAGACTCGCTGCACGAATGCTGATCGACTAATGGTACCATTTTACACCTTGGCTGGTTGGTCTTAAGGAAACATGGCCTTGCTACGTTTGTCCATGAGTGACCCAAATGTTTTGAAAAGTCTCAATCTCTTAAAAAGTCGGCAATTGAATGGCTATGTGTACTATAGATGTCGATGGCTGTACAATTTTCAACATCTACAAACCACCTAACTCGCAGTTAATACCAACATCCATTACGGTGTTTTCTGGTGAAACTTCAACTGCTGGCATACATGGAGATACAATTTCATAAGTTGAGATGGAAAATGTCTGGCTAACTGGAAAGCTCAGGGCAACCTTGTACTTTTGCACAATCCTAAAAATGCCCCTAGCTTCTCCTCTGGTCTTTGGCACATTGATACCATCCTGATCTGGCTTTTGCGAATGTTAGTCACGAGAGCTGGTCTCTGTATAGACCTGTTTTTGAGAAGTTTCCTAGGTCACAACACCGAACTTTGCTGATAACGCCGCTAAACTTGTAACTTCTGTTCCAAGTGCGCCGTACAAGTGATGGGATTTCCGCAAGGCTAACTGGAACTGTATAGCCTCAGTACTGATAAATTGGCTAAGGATTACCATCTACAGACTCCAGCTGTATGGATAAGACATATCAGGGCTTTTGCTACTCCATCCTCCAAGCAGCAAAGAAATCTATCCACGTGGCTGCAGAAACAACTACTGTACATGTTGAGAAGCGGACTGTGAGAGCCTCTAACAGGCTTTTCACAAGGCTCCTCTAGTGAAGACTCAAACAAGGCTGCATCGGACTTGCTTGCCAAAATTAATAAAAAGCAAAGATAACGTTGGTCAGAGGCTGTTAACACCATCGACTTTACGCAATCCAATCGGCTGGCATGGAATACCATTAACCACTTAAGCGGCAAGTCTAGAAATACTCGCCGCCCTTGCCCCATTTCAGCAAACTTTATTGCATTACAGCTAATGAAAAATGGAGTGCTTTAGAAGCAGGATTGCAAGTCAGCCTGACTTGTGACCAAAGAAATCTCTGGAGGATTCCAACAACTACTTGAAAAAGTATTTTTGGAGATTTTACTTCAGAGGAATTTATTAGTGCCCTACAGCAACTAAAGCCAGGAAAAGCTTCCGGACATGACTCCATTCGCCCAGAGCTAATACTTCATGCTGGCGCTGCCCTGAAGTCTTGGTTGAACAAGTTCCTATCGTTCTGCATATCCCACCTCAAGCTTCCAAAAATCTGGAGACGAGCGACAGTGCCTGCAATCTTAAAGCCGATAAACACATTAAGTGATCCAAGTAATTTTAAACTAATCTCCCTGCTGTTTACCCCTTTTACCCTACGTTGGTCAGGTGGGATTTTCAAACATGGTTAGTCACGTGGGGTATCTGTGCACCCTAATACAAAAAAAGTATATGTAGGGTCAATCATACAACTTTTTCACTGGTTCAAGATATATTTACAAACACAATTAAGCATTTTGACGTTTGTGTAACCAGATTTATGGAAATAATACACTATAGATGTCCCATATGAGAGTTTAAAACGAAACGTTTTAATATATAGTCTGGATAATACTCATTCACTTCTACATTATCTTCTTCACCTTCACTGTCAAATTGAAAAACATTTTCTATCTCATCTTCATGGAATGAGCTCTCCACTTCTACTTCACCCAACATCTTCCGTATTTTTGCTGTCTCTGCATCATAATCCACCATACTTGCGTTAGTCACGTGGGGTGTTTCGACACCCCAAAAGGCAAAAAGGAGGTGTACCTCGGAAGATAATTGCTACAAAACTATACTACAACTGGTATGCTACACCCTCAATAAGTTAGGAAAGTACCTGAAAAGATATAGAGAACAAAATTATAATACACTGTAGAAATTATAAGCATTTAAAAAGAAATTGGGGTGTTCAAACACCCCACGTGACCAATGTAGGGTTAAGATCTTGAAGAGACTTATCTGCACTTGCATTGAACCAATGCTACTTATAGAGCAGGCTCGGTTTTAATGCAGAAGGTCGACTGTAGATCAAGTCACTCTTCAAACTCAAGAAATCGAGGATAAATATTTGGCTAAAAAAAAGACTGATGCTGAGTTTATTGACTTCAAAGCAGCCTACAATACCGTATGGCATCGCAGCCTCACCTGCAAGCTTTTGCGTCTTCTGCTAAACGTGCACATGGTCTCCCTGATCATGGAACTTGTTCGAAATCGCAGTTTTACCTTTATCAGTGATACTAAATCGCAAAACAGATTACAACGTCTCATGAATGGCGTACCACAGGGATCAGTCCTAGCTCCCCTCTTATTCATGGTTGGCCAGTAATGATCGCCTGGAAATTTGTCTACGCTGATTACTTGGTGTTGCGATATTGTACAATAGATGACGTAGTGTTTTCTTAAACGCTCTAATCTTAATCAGCGCCTTCTGCTCGAACAATTATTGGACACGCGCATCTTCAAGCATAATTGTTACAAGTTAAATATGCGCCTTTATTTAGTCAGTTCAGAGTTATCAAGCTACTACAGCAAACGAACTAAAAGCATTCTTTTTCAATACGGTTGTTTTTTGGCTAAGTACTTTTGTGAATATTTACTATTGTTTTTTTAATAAACCTGTGTATTCGTGCAAAGATACAACAGGCAAAAGTGGCGACTAGGATTCAAGGAACTCAACTGCGTCAAGAAAAAAAAAGAAAATTTGTTGATTTTGCATTACAGCTTGAATTGTCGACAATGAGTAAAATTTCTGAACTGATTTTGTTGTTAAATAAGCAACACCAAGAGCAGAACAAGCAACACCAAGAGCAAATGACAATGCTTCAAGAGCAGATAAAAATTTTACAAAGCAGCTTGAACAACCGGCGAGAAAATGTTCCAACACCGATGGCAAGTTTTCAACCATTCGATTCCACATCTGAGTTATGGACTGATTATTTGGCAAGGTTCCGAACATTCGTCACTGCTAACTCTATTCCCGACAACAAGCAAGCACAAATTTTTCTTACCAACCAATCTAACTCCGTTTACAAAATGCTTAGCAACTTAGCGGCTCAGCAACAACCTGTCAAAAGCATACATGAGCTAACCATGAATGATATTCAGACGTTTATGGCAGAGCAGTTCGACCCAAAACGATTTGTTGTCAGAGAACGTTTCAAGTTTTGGTCTGACATGAAACGCAAACCTGGCGAAACTATTCCTGAACTGGCAAGCAGAATACGACAAGATGCAGCTACATGTGATTTTCAATCCATTAAAGATCCTTTAGATGAAGCCTTGCGAACTAAATTCATCTGTTCAGTAGACAACGAAGCAGTTTTGAAGACACTCTTCAAGCTCAAGGACGATGAACTGAAGTTTAGCAACGCCATCAGAGTGGCTCAAGAAGTGGAAGAAGCAGCCAAGGTAGCAAAGGAAACCATACACGGTCAACCTTCTACGTCGGTGCAGAAAGTTTATCACGCAAAGTCCAAAACTTCCAAAACGCAAGAAAAGAAAACCGCCTGCTTCAGGTGTGGAAATTCTGGACATTTCAGCAAAGCTTGTCCCCATATTAAAGCTATTTGCAGCTTCTGCAAGAAAACAGGTCATCTGCAATCTGTATGCATGTCTCGACTAAGAGATAATAAGCTTGTGAACAAAGTCCAATGTTCTGTTTCACCCATCTATCAAACTATTAGACTTAATGCCCACAGAATTAAGTTTGAAATTGATAGCGGAGCCAGTGACACATTTTGCTGTGAAGCGACGTGGCAAACGCTGGGTAAACCCATTCTACAACCTGTATCAGTTCAATATCAAGTTGCTGAAGGTAGCCCGCTACCCGTCGTGGGACAATTCCAATCAACCGCAAGTATTGATGGAAAATCACCTGACGTGACCTTTCCTGTAATTGTCACTAAGGTGCCCAATCTAAATTTACTAGGTCGTCTGGCGATGATGAAGTTGAAACTCACCAACTTAACTGATCACTTCAGAGAAAACCTAAGTTGTGCTGAATCTACTGCAACGATAGAGCACGTCACTACAAGTGGTCCAGAAAACTCTTTAGATGCGGCATGTATTCAATTATGTGGAGAGTTTCCTACTTTATTTGAATCTACATTGGGTTGTCTAAAAGATTTTTCACTGGACATACGGTTTAAACCTGAAGCTAAACCTATTTTCAAGAAGCCAAGACCTGTTCCGTTCTCAATCCTACAAGATTTAAACGAAGCATACGAAGCAGGAATTAAGAGAGGTGTATGGGAGCTTACAGATTTTAACTCGTACGGCACCCCCGTGGTTCCTATTCGAAAGTCTCCTTTGCCAGGTCAAGCAAAAGCAAGCATCCGAGTTTGTGGAGATTATTCGGTGACTGTAAACTCGCAACTGGAAGACCATCGTCAACCAATCCCTCTCCCAGAAGATCTAATGCGCAAGCTAGGACGTGGTTACTGCTTTAGTAAGATTGATCTAGCTAATGCATATAATCAAATCTGTCTTTCTCCTGACAGCCAGAAGAAGCTGGCTCTCAGCACTCACAAAGGGGTTTTACTGCAGAAAAGACTTCCTTTCGGAATTAAATCCGCACCAGGGTATTTCCAAGAAATCATGGAACAGTTAACGCAAAATTTGCGAGGAGTTGCCGTGTATTTCGATGATATTTTGGTAAGTGGTGACAACGCAAAAGATCATTTGATGAACCTGCGAGCTTTGTTCAAAAGACTAGAAGAAAAAGGTCTTCGCTGCAACCGTGAAAAATGTGTTTTCGCCCAAGTATCAATTGATTACCTGGGTCACACTTTATCAAGTCGAGGAATTGCAAAAGGGTCCAAAGTTGATGCCATACTAGAAATGCCTACACCCAAGAACATTTCTACGTTAAAATCTTTTTTAGCATCTGTGCAATTTTATTCTAAATTCTTACCTCCATATTTTTCGGAAATCACCGAGCCGTTGTACAAGCTTACACGCAAAGGACAACAGTGGAAGTGGGGTGAAGAAGAAGCGACATCTTTCAAAGAAATCAAACGGTTACTATGCACAGAGACTGTACTTGCGCACTATGACCCATCTCTTCCGTTGGGTTTATCTTGTGACGCCTCGGAATGCGGAATTGGAGCGGTATTATTTCATCGCTTTGCAGACGGAAGCGAGCGTCCGATTCTCAATATTTCTAAAGTTCTATCGGCAACACAAAGACGCTACAGCCAAATACAGAAAGAAGCACTATCCTTAGTGTACGCTTTGAAGAAATTTCATCAGTTTCTCTACGGTCGTAAGTTCATTGTGGTTACCGATCACAAACCTTTAGTGACCTTGTTTGCCCCTGATAAAGGTACTCCTGCAATGGCCGCGAATCGACTTGCACGATGGGCATTACTAGTCCATCAATATGACTACACGGTAGAATACCGTAGAAGCAAGGATCATGGCAATGCCGATGCTCTTAGTCGCTTGCCATTTTCAAATGACACAAGTTTTGATGGGGAGGAGATGGAAGATGATGTCGATAGCGTTTGTTTAGTTCGAACAATCAGTCGTCAAATCAATCCTGACAATCCATTGCTTGTAGTCAGAGAGACTGCCAAGGATCCAATTCTTTCCCAACTAATGCGATTTGTGAAGGAGGGATGGCCGCATGCATTTTCGGAAGAGCTTAAAGACTTCAAAAAGTTGGAAAATTCGTTGTCAACAGAGAATGGTTGCGTTTTTTACGGCTTACGGGTAATAATTCCTTCAACCCTACGTAATCATATTCTTAAATTATTACACCTTGGACATTTCGGCATGCAACGGATGAAACAACTTGCCAGGTCAACTGTCTATTGGCCTAGAATTGACTTTGACATCGAGGATTTATGTCGCAAATGCACTTCCTGTGGCCAATTTCAAAATAAGCCGGATAAACCTTCAATCCATCCGTGGATGATGCCAGAAAAACCATGGTCAAGACTCCACTTGGACCATGCGATCAACTTTCTGGGAAGAAACTGGTTAGTCCTTGTAGACGCTTATTCAAAATATCCTTGCATTCATCCAACAACCTCAACGTCTTCGAAAAGTACTACTGCTATACTTGAACAAGAATTTGCTCATTTCGGATATCCCCACACGTTGGTGACCGATAATGCCACAACATTCATGTCTCAAGAGTTCCAAGCTTGGTGCAAACAACGAGGCATTGTACATCTCACCGGAGCACCTTATCATCCAGCAACAAACGGTGCTGCCGAGCGTTTGATACAATCGTTCAAACAGGCATTGAGAAAATCCTCGTTACCTCCAAAGGAAGCTTTGCAAGAATTTCTAATGCAATATAGAAGAATTCCTTTTGCATCGGGACTGTCACCAAGCGAATTGTTGAATGGAAGAAGAATTCGCACCAAAATTGACACTTTGGTTCCATCCATTCCGCATCTCCTGCAGGGAAGACAGTCAAGACAAGCGAGCAAGCATTTAAATGCTGAAGACTCGGAAGTGGTTTCGAAAGTCGAACATCATTACTCACTAGGAGACCCTTGTTACGCACTGTACTTCGGCCCTAGAAGAGATCGTGACCCACGATGGGTGCCTGCGATAGTTACGAAAGTCCATGGTACACGAAGCGTCAATGTACGAGTCATTCCTCGAGGACCAACTTGGAGAAGACATCTTGATCAACTTCGACCTCGATACGGTTCGGATCAAGATGATGATCCCTGTGAAATCCCAACGAGCGTTTTGTCTACAGAAACACTTCCAGCCGGGACTGACCACGCATCTAGTTCTTCTTCGATGAACCAACGCAACAATCCGAGATTACCAACCGGAGACGAGTACGGGCGACACAATCTACGACGATCAGCGAGAACAAAGAGACCTCCAAAAAAATATTGTTGCTAAAATGTATATATATTTTTTTGTCGTAGTTTATTTGGGGAGGTGTTGTGATATTGTACAATAGATGACGTAGTGTTTTCTTAAACGCTCTAATCTTAATCAGCGCCTTCTGCTCGAACAATTATTGGACACGCGCATCTTCAAGCATAATTGTTACAAGTTAAATATGCGCCTTTATTTAGTCAGTTCAGAGTTATCAAGCTACTACAGCAAACGAACTAAAAGCATTCTTTTTCAATACGGTTGTTTTTTGGCTAAATACTTTTGTGAATATTTACTATTGTTTTTTTAATAAACCTGTGTATTCGTGCAAAGATACAACACTTGGAAATCTCGCACTCAACATCCAATTGACAGACATTAGAGAGGACTTTAAGTCAGGACATGGCAACTATATTCTCATACCTCCAGAAAAGAAGCTGAAGCCCAGTACAGTCGAAACGACTGCCTTATAGCGACCTTAAATAAAGAGGCATGATTCGAGCTTTTTATCAGCGATAAAGGACGAGCCTATGTATCTCGGCATAAAATTGAATACAACGCTCATGTTCCGCCGACACCTTGAGTCACTTCGCAAAAAACTAACAACACGTGTTGGACTTTTGAGGCGATTGGTGGAATCGATTTAGAGTGCTGGCACCACGACATTACGCACAGCCACTTTGACCGCGGTGCACTTTGCTACAGAGTACTGCTCATCTTTCTGTGTCGTAGTGCCCATACTCTTCTTATTAACAAGCCTATCAAAGACGCTTTGCACATTGTGACTAGACGGCCGCGCTCTAAACCGATAGACAATTCATTTGTCTTGGTAGGTGTACTACAAGCTGAGTTTTGCAGTAAACAACCCATGCTATCTCTAGCTTGCCGAGCACAAGGACCTGAACACCTACTTCATGAAAGACTCTTATCCTTCCTTACAGAGTACACCGACAGCTCAAATTGAGACACCCATTTGTACCTGCTGCACTAAAACTTTTAAATAATGATCATCTTAATGATGATCAAGTTAATTTACTTGCCCCTTGATAACCCTTAGAAAAAACGAGCCAAACAAACGTAATGTTAAACATTCAGTGCAATCTAAGCCGAAGAATTTTAAAAAATTATGGTCAATTTACTTGGACTCAGCAAGGCGAAAGTCATTCCAAATATTATCGGAATCACTCTAAATATTAACACGAAGTATAATCGGAATTAACTTAAGAACTAAATCTGTAGCTGAAAACAGCAAAACCAGCAATTATCTACATTCTACAACACGTGCTGGCTAATAACTTGATACTGTACACTGAGTGCGCAATCATTCAGTTTAACCCAGGGTCGGCGACCTTGACCACTCAAAGAGCCATTAAAATCATGTCCCACTGAAAAGAAAACGTCAGGAGCCACAAAGTGTTTTTGATATTTAACATTAAATAACACTGGACATAAT
The DNA here is from genome assembly GCA_963680785.1 of Diplosoma virens. Lineage (NCBI taxonomy): Eukaryota > Metazoa > Chordata > Ascidiacea > Aplousobranchia > Didemnidae > Diplosoma > Diplosoma virens. The sequence goes on along the minus strand of OY796880.1, from coordinate 23,660,447 downwards.
ATTTTATTTAACAATGACAACATATATATACAAAATAATAGCCTTTTGATGAAAAAACAACAGATGAACACAATTTGCTAATATCGCTGACAGAAGCAAAATAAAATCAAAATAATAATCTATCCTATGTTAAAGAGCTCGTACGTAATAATGAGCCTTTTTCTACATTAAGGATAAGGCAAAGAACACAAAATTAACTCACTAAAAAGTTCCAAATAATATTTTTGAAGTATTTGATATTTTTTTAAATGTATGGCTGTAGGCTTTTACCTTGTTGTTATTCATACTATGTACTGTAATACAGGTAACTTGATTACTTTACGTGTAATTTGAAGAACGCTTTTCTAAACAAAAAGCAATAGAAACGCTGCGGTTTTATGATGACTGACTAAGATTTTGAGGGCGAGATAAAACTTGAGGTTTGATTATGGATAAAATAGTTAAGCCGCAAGCGTTTTCGAAATGTTTACGGCTTAACTATTTTTGGCATTTTTAAAACATTTTTGAAACTTGCTTGGAAAACTTTCAAGAATTTTCGAAACTTGTTTATAAAAACATTTTCGAAGTTTATTTAAAAAACTTTCGCCGAAAATGCCCGCCTCAGCTTGAAATGCAACAAATTTGATGGCTATGGCAGTAGAGAGTTAGCTAAGTCAAATACTACTTTATAGGCATTCATACATTTATTGTTTTTTGTTATCATAAATGTAAGGATTAGTATTTACGACGGTTTATTGGAAGATATTTTAATTTATTTGCATATTTGTCCCTATATTGTTTCTTGGAATAAACTGGCTTGTGTATTGAAGCGGTAAACGCCAATAAAGAATTCCGCTACTAACTAATTTGTGTCGGTAAGCGGGGAATTCGGTTGATCGGAGTTTGAATAAACGAGCTTTGACTGAAGTTAAACTTCGTCTACAGAAAACTAAATAAAATTTGAAGCTTGGTTTTGTAAAATGCGGAAGAGCTGTCTAACGAACGCCTCTACTCGTGGGCTCCCAGAATATGTCCCATTGCCCCTAGGGGACCAAGGCCCCCCTATCAGTAAACCCTAATTGCGAAACTGCGTCACATTTACAAATTCGTAATAGTAATTAATAATTCAGCAAAATTAAACGAAGTCATAAAAAATATTAAAATATATTATTTTTTGTGATTTCAAAAATTTATTCAATGCAGTACTTGGCTAGCAATTGGTAGCCAAATAAAGGTTGTTTGTTATTTAACAAATCACTCAATTGCTCTTTAATTAGGAGAGGGGCTTAAGATTTAACTTTATATGAGGCTCTTAAAAAATATGGTATCCATATAAATAAACATGTCCATACTAAAAAAAAATTTTTTTTCAAAAACCCCCCATATAATGGGTGTTGAAAATTTTAATGTGGGTGAAAAATATGAAAAACTACAAATTTTAATTTAGAGCAATTTTTTTATATTTAAAACCATAAAGCACTTTTAAATCATACAGAGCATCAAAATAAACTAATTTATAAATTAATACATCAATTAATTTCTTATACAACTGTAAAACGCTAATATTATAAATGGTAGATACCAAAGTTTACCAGCATTGTCAATAAGCAATAATTACACTAATTTGGCTTTGTTAAAAAGCAACTGTGCTGTTTATTTTATCAGCGCAAATGCTGTGTCAATAATAGAAATAGTTTTGAAAATTTCTTTATCAAATGCAGATGCTAAAGACCAAAAATTTGATGTTATGATAACTTCATTGCCATTGACTTTAAAGTAAACCCCATGCCAAAATATTTACTTTCTCAATACATTTTTGTTTGATGTTTATAAAAAAGTTTTAAATTTTTCTCTGACATTGAAACAAGCACTAACCTTAATAAAATCTACTAAAGCTTCTTGGTAAATGCAACGAAAAGCCACGAGACTGTTTTACAATAATAGTGTATATTGATTGCTTACAAATTAAACAGAATTTTTTCCTAAATTTATCACAAATCCCTAATTACCAGTATTACAAAGAGATTTCTTTATTCATTTTTGAAAAAAAATTTAGTCAGTTGCTTGAAAATGAAAAGGTTTGATGGTCCTATTATTGTGCAGTCATTGTTTTTATTAAAAACGCTCAAATGTTTTTTATTCTTATGAGCACATTAAAACACACACTGGACATTGTTCAGTGTTTACACTATGGTATTTTGTTTTATCTTTGAGCTAAATTGATTACTTGAGTGTGTTTTGTGCTGTAGTTGCACTGATTAGAATTGACCTAATTGAGCTGTATTTAATTATAAGGTATTTTGATCGAAATGGTGCTTTAAATTGATCCCAAAAATGCAATTGCTATACAATCAATTCATTGCATGTGATTAGCAAAAGATGTTTAATAGTTCTTATACCTGCTTTAAAATTTGCTTGCTTGGAATGATGAATAAACTGTTTGCTAAAGGCTAACTATTTCAGCATAAATCTAAGTCAAATCAAGCCGATACTCAGGTTGATCCATACTCAAATTTCTTAGGATTCTTTCAACAGTGGTGCACTATAGGTTGTTTGGTTTAGGAAACTTTGATGAGAACACTTCTGAGTTTTACACCAAACACAATTTAGAAAAAGTAGATTAAGTCCCATTCCCAATAGAGAATTTGGATGAATTGAATGTTGGATTTATATGCCATGAATTAATGATTGGTGGGGAAAAGCTAATTAGTTAGTAGGGAATTCATGAAAAAGCCAAATCACATAATTTAATAAATTAAAGCCAAAAGGAGAGTTTAAAACATATCACAAAACCAATTTGGATGTGCCAAAAAATAGATTTGTAGGAAATTTCACAAACAAATTAGACAAAAATAAGCTTCACCCAAATAGGTAAATCAAATTAATGCAATCAGACTAACATTTATACAGATATTTGCATTATACAAAACTATATAATGGTCCATTTATTACACCATAGGAGGTAAATAATTTGTCAAATTACACTGCAGTTAATTGAACACAAAGCAAAAAGTTACGTGGCATTATGTTTGATAGTACAGTGATATATATCTGTTGTTTCCCATAAGTAATAGCCTAAATATTTAGTCTGAAAAGTTACAAGAACAAGAAAGTGGGATGGTCATATTAATGGCAAACACAATCAACAAGTTGCAGTTTAATACCTCCTTTTGCAGTTTGTTGTCTCCTCTGAAAAGAAACTAGCAGCTCTAAATTACTGTAGATCTACAATCATATCTATATACAAACTAAAAAAATTAAATAAAAATTTTAATCAAAGAGCTATATCTTAGGATTTTTTGATAGCAGGTCTGGGTACTCGCCTGATGGTTGCTTTAAGTTTATCACCTTCAACGTTGTCTTGCAAGTCAAAGGATAAATAAAGATGATAAATAAGTGAATCAATGAATAAAAGTTACTTCTAATATACTTTCAAAATGAAAAAAATCTACTTAAATTAATGGCTATACTCTGCAAGGAAAGACATGGCAATTATTTCCCTACTCCCCTGCTTCCGGTGCCCCTGGGTGGGGGTAAGCATAGTTGACAAATAAAGAAATTTCAAAATCATCATCAAGTGGCTACAAAAGTATCTTTACAAGCTTTTTCTATTTAAGCACTACTAAAGCAATTTATTTTTAATTTTTGGGAGTAGTAAAATGTCTTGCCCCTCCCTGATTTGGCTTCTGGGTGCATCAAAGCTATATTAAGTAGTAAATACTCTTGCATATAATGTAAAAATCCTTTAAGTTGTTTTTTTTATAAAAACAACTTTAGTACAGTAAAATATTGACAATATTTTGAAAAAATGGTATACTAAATTTTGAGGAGGATATACATGGATTTTTTTGCGAATAAAGTGAAAAGAGTAATTTTATTCTTAATTTTTACTATCATACCATAAAATTGAGGGCCTCATTTTTAATTTCCAAAAATTTTAAAATTAAGCCCCCTACTTTATTCTCGATTAAAATCTTGCGATTAAGATTTTTAAAACGGGTTCAGAGGCTAAGAGAATTCACAAAGCTTTTTTTTACGTGAAGTGGTCACGGTTTAAAATCGGCTCAATAGCAGATTTGTATAGTTTTTCTGCAGGCCAGCCTTGCACAGTTTAACTTTGTAAAACACGAGTTACCAACTTTTATAAATTGACGACGGAGTAAAGTCAAATCCAAAACTTACGCAAATAGCTCTTTTCCCAAAAAGTTTTTCAAACCAAGATTTTTAAAAAATGGTTCTTAACTAATGTTAATAGCCTACTCATGTAGGTCCAATACATTATTAAATGTAAAAATAGCAAACTCATCAATCATAGAACTGTAGTTAGTTTTGTACAGCTAATCTTTTTCAAGCACAGAAGTGCTATAGTACGACAAGGCGGTGCTGATTCAATGTGAATCGCTTTATTTTATTCGAGTAAGCTGAAAAAAATGAGCTTTCCACAGAGCAATTAGCACAGGGTTGCCATACCGTCCGGAAAATTCTTCAATGTCCAGAATTATAGAGTTTTAGAATAAAGATTTTAAAATGACATGAGATGTACATGAAACTCGTTTGTTTGTTGTCTTTGATTGGTTGAAGACGTTTTTTTTTTGGAGAACACCATGATTTTGTTACGAAAATTAAAAAATCCGAGACTGATTCTAAGTGAAGACCTTTTTTTTCGGTCTTCATTTTAGAATCTCAGGCAATTTTATTTTATCCGTACCTCAAAAAATTTTTGGCTGATAGACTACGCCTATGTCTGTTTGGAATTCCTCCAATTCAGATATGGTAACCCTAAATTAGAAGCTATCAGTGACAAGCAAATTTGCAAAAACACTTACAGGTAAGTATTAGAAAATGCAGTTGAAATTTCAGTTGTCTGCAGCAATTGGAATGTAGGCTATGTTGAGCAATATCTGTTGGTGCTTCTCTGTTGCATTTCGTCTTCTCCTGTTCCTTATATCTATATAAATAATCGGAAAGGATTTTTAGAAATCAATGTGGAAAGATCACACACACAAACAAACGTTTCAATTGCACCCAAACTATCATCAACAGACCAGAGGTAGATGTCTCCAGACACGTTTTTCGACATCTCGGTCTCGTCTCGGTCTCGAATCTCTGCGTCGCAAGACATTGCAGCGATGTGAGCATAGGCGTATCAGCCAAAAAAAATTTCGGGGAGGCAATGGAGTTTTGACCAAATTTTGTGACGTTTTCCCAAATCTTGATTTTCTAGATCTTTACGTATAAGAGAAGAAATTTTGTGTAAAATTTAAGGTGAAGACAAAAAACAAAACAAAATGGTCTTCACTTTTATTCTGTCTCCGATTTCTCGATATTCGTCTCAAAATCATAGTGAAGACCATTTTTTTAGAGATCACTACTTTTTTGGGGACAATTTTTTTTCTTTTATCGAACGTCCTGATTCATCACTTCGAAAATATGGTATGCCTACTTAAACTAAAGCAACTTATGTAAAATCTCGTGTCTCGTCTCGGTCTCGGTACTTCAAAGTTTCGTCTCGGTTTTGAAGCTTTGTGTCTCAAATACATCTCTGTAAGTGATTTTGCTGCAGGCGTAATCGATGAAGAACGAATGAAGAAAAGAGCAAAACGGGCGGATATAATCACAATTCAATTCAGTTCAATTTATTTGTTTTTATAGGTGATAAGCAATCAAAAAATATACTGTAAGTGCGATACTGGTAAGAAAAAATAAATAAATTTTAAGATCGTGGTTTTTCAGCGCTTAAGAGACAGGGTTGCTATATCGGCCTTTTTCGAGCAAATTTGAGAAATTTGGACTTTTTTTAAAATGTTTGGATTTCAAATTTAAGGTTTGGCAATTTGGCTTATTTTTGGCCTTTTTCATAAATCAAAACCTTATTTCTGTAAACTCGCATATTTTTTAAAATGTTTAAAGTCTGTGAGCAAAAGTGTTTGAATTTTTATATGTACCAATTTGTCAATCCTCTTCACTTTTAAATTTAAGACGAAAATAGAGATTTTCGCTTTAATTAAAAGTGATGACTTTTTTTTAGTTTTCTTGTTAAATTTGGGACGTTAACAGAGAAAAAAACAATTTGGAATTTTTTTGTTACGTTTGTCTTCTTTTGACGGCCTGTTTGGTCTTTTTTGAAAACTTGATCTGGCAACCCTGTTCAGAAATGCCTGCAAAAGACCAAAAGGTCACATGAGTTAACTACGAGCTTTTTTATTACATCAGCTCCTTTGAGATAAGTGCAGATTGTAGCCTGACGTAAGCAATGAAGTTTTAAAAAAATAACAAGCAAAAAATATTTAGACAAAGAAAGTTTTAAAAAAACCTCTGTCTAACACAATTAGAAAAGTTGATTTACTATATCTTAAATTATATAAAAACAAAAACATTTGAAAAACAGCATTCAAGATAGGTGGACAAAGACACTCCGTATTTGTTTGGAATCACTATAAATTTAAAATTTTAGACGATTTTATTGTACATAAATTTAAACAAAATATATGGCATACCTTCATATTTTAGTGGGATTTTACTCCATATTTTTACTCCATTTAAATAGGTCATTTTTCATAGTTTATTTTCATCATTCAAGCCAGAAATGAATTGTGCTTAATATTAAACGGCTTAAGATAACTGTTAGGTGAAATGCCTGTGGAAGCATATCGTTCATAAATTTATATTTCAGATGGAACAACTCTTTCATTTTTAGGAGATTGACATTTAGGTAAAGTTCTTTAATATTAGTTGTTTTAAGTAAAAATAAGCTAGTCCTGATAACTTATTTTGTAATCTTCATCGGTTCTAAGATAACAAGATTGCTTTACTTCAAATTAAAAAATAGCATTTTAACCTTTGAATTGAATTTAACTGTAATCAATTAATTTGATTACGCAAATGTAATGCAATGTCAAAACTTACGTATTTTGAACACTAAATCAAATTAAGTGTATTTTTCTTATTTCGTTCAAGATTAGATTTAATAATTGACATGGCTTTTCCTTGTTTATTTATCAACAAATTATATTCGTAAAGTATTATTTTAATATTTTAAAGGCTTTTTCTTCTCGAATGCCATAATGTTGAAGGTTTTGTATCAAAATTGCATGATCTATTCTACCTTATCAAAGGCTTTACTTAAATGCAAAAAAACAAGAAAAGAAATTTGCTGTTATTGATGTTGTAGTGCAATTTTGTCTTAAATAACAGAAATTGAAGTCGAAAAAGAGTTAACAGCGTAGTTTTCTGCACATAATCCGCATTTTAAGGACTCAGATTTGGGTTCTAAGTTCTTGGTGCCGATTATCCGCGGGCACAATAAGTTTAAAGTTATTTTTTGCAGTGCCATGTTTTTGTGATACTGATTTAAAAATATGAGTACGAATTTAATTGAACAATAAAACTGAAAACATAAAAGCAGAATAGAGAAAAAAAGATCGCTGAAGCCATGCCTTGAACGCTGGAATGTTGAACAAATTAAATTTATTGGCTTCCTTCACCAGCACTCAACCAGCACGATTACGAACGAACATAGAAAAAACGATTTCCTTTCGCGCGTTTCAAGATCCGCTTTGTTGGTTGCTTCACAACAAACAATCATAGCGGTGGTTTTGTTCGCAGGTTTACGTTGACATGAATTAACTTGAATTAGGGTTTCAAAGCTAGGAAAACGTATTATATACAGAGATAAGTTTTTGCCATAGTTTTTACCACAGTCCATACCATGTCTCAACACGGAATGCAGATTATCTGCAAAAAAACTACGGTAAACAAAATTTTTCAATAAATATCCCCATTTGTGCATGTTTTTTGCAGTGTTTAAAGTAGATTTACATTTATCTTATTTAATATACTGTATTGGAAAAAATCTCTCGATTAACACACTATTGACGTATTTCCATAAATAAAGGGCATAAAGCCACAGCAGCCATTTTATAACAAATTTAGAAGATAGTTCAAATATCAATCAAACATTTATTATAGCATCAAAAACTTGCTTTGGGTGGGGTTAGTTTAGTGTGATGACAATCTGACTTGCGAGCGGAAGGATGCAAGTTCTATGCTTATTGTACCAGAGTTACTGAGTACTCACCAATAAAACTCTTGTAAAAAGCACTCATGACAAATTTCTGGACGGGTTACGCTGCTTACCTAGAATGGCGACTTCGCTTAAAACGGAAAGCAGCAACCTGCCCGAGACAAAAAACGGCCAGACAAAAAAGTAACTAAAGACTATTAAAATATTGACGATCAATTTTTTTAAAATAAGTTTTAATCTAAAATTTTTTACAACGTCGTCGTTGACTTTTGTAATGAAAAGTAACGATGCTTAGAATTTATTTTGGAATTTTGAACATTACTGCTGAGTAAAGCTGACTTTAAATGAAAAGCATTTAGAATTTATCCAATTTTACAGCTTTTGAAAGTAAGAATTTTTGAATGGGGACAAAACAGTTTGTTTCACAAGGAAAATGATATAAAAAAACAAACTCTTCATTTGAATAACTGTAAAGTCTAAAAAGAAATTTCTCCTTATCTTCCCGAAAAAAACTCGCAAAAAATCTGCGTCAAACAATTTCGAAAACCGTACAGCAAATTCGTTCAGGAGCAATTCAGTATCTGGCGTTAAACCGGCACAGGCCCAGGTAGTGCGCCTTCAACAATAAAGAAGATCCTGCATACTGTGGAATGCGTGTTGTACGCAGTGATGTAGTCGGGACGACAAATGTCGAGACCGAGACCAAAAAATTTTACAAAAAGATGGTGCATTTTTAATTATTCCAAAAAAAATAAATTTCTATTTTTTAAATAATCTAAGATTACTTTTTAATTAAACTAAACATCTCTATCATGTCGAAAAGAGCTTTACTCAGAGTGGTTGCATCATAATACAACCAACTTAAAACTCGTTCAACTGGAGCAGATGAAAGCCGAAACACACAAGGCACGCTTGTTAACAACGTTGAAAGGAGCCATCAAAAAACTTTTAATGAATATTCATTAAAAGTTTTTTTTAAAACTCGATAATGCTGAAGGCACGCTCATCATGGGAATGATTGAAACTTCATCCAAATATTTGATCAGCTCGGTTATTTGTGTTTGCGTATTGTATTTGTTGGATTGGTTGGAAATGTTTGGCTAACATAGAATAGCATTAGTCTAATTAATCACCTAAAAAATATTTAAAATTATGACAAATTATGCAAACGTGTAAAAACTGTTTAACAACTTGCTGGTTTTTCTTTTTGTATTTCCCAGTTTATTTTCCATTTAACTTTGGATAGTTTAGTCGGAGTAGTTTTTATTCATTTTTCTCCTTTTCTACTTCATCATATTAGCAATTTCGTATATTGTTTTAAGCAATTAGGTTCATACAATAGCGTTTGCAGAAATTGTTATTGGGGGTTGAGAGCCAAAAACACGATCACTATAATTCGTGATGTCTTTTGCAAAAAGGAGGCCTAGTACAACAAAAAAAGGACAACAAAAACGCTTTTAATGATTCACATAAAAACAATTACAGTTACTTTTTATCTTTGATATTATTATTTTATCTTTATTTTTATCCTCCCGACTCCCTGACTCACCGAAAATTGCCCGAAGCACTGTATATAAAGCAACTGTCAAGCTATTACTTTGACCTATTACAAGATATTGTTGCACGGCGAAATTTTTATTTGTTTTTTAGTTTATATTTTGAGATATGATCGCAATTTAAGACTGCTTACTAAGTACAATGTTTTTTGCAAAGACACAACCTTAATGGCGAGAGTAGGCTTTCAGCGGTTCCAATCAGGTTCGCCATCAATCACAGCGCTATTAACCACTCAAACACGTTGCCGACTAATGTAAAATAAGGTGAAGATCCTTTTTCGCTCTTCACTTTTTCTAGCCCTAATTCTCTTTTGTTTAAATAAATTCTTCACTTTGTTTAAACTAATTTTAAGCTGTTCTAGTGCTACTAGTAACCTTTAACCACCATTCTTCATGGAGGTTTTTTTAATTTTCAAACTTCTTCTTCCTTCATACGCCTATTGATTCATTGATCAGAACTTTTTAACTGATTGTTAAACGAATCCTGGGCAGCGTGGTCGAGTGTTTGGAGCGTGATTATCGTGATCAAAACGGCCGCAGTTGAAAACCTACTCGTACAATTGTGTTAGGCCATTTGGAAAAGACATTTTACGGCACTTTTCCCTACTCGGTGGTCTTGACAAGCAGTTCTAAATTTCAGTCATATCTCTATAAAACTAAAAACCCAAATATAAATTTCAACCGGACAGCAATATCTTGGCATCTATGGAAGAGGGTCAGGATAATTGCTTGTCCTAAGGGTCAAGATACTTGCTCGCCTCCGACAATTTTCTGCGAGCAGGAAGATGAATATAGAAATAACATTAAAAAGAAAATAAACAAACTATAGTGGTGGCAAACGTTGTAACTCGGAAAGGTCACCACCTCTTCACTTTTATAAATAATCGCAGACTGTAATTAATTAATATATGAATAGGGTGTTCAAATTATTGCATACAGATATTTCATTATCACAGGAACTTGTTTGTTTCATTCAGGAAAAAAATAATTAGGATTAAATACTAAGTTTTTTTTGGGGAAGGGCTCGAACCGTGTTAATATGGACAATAATTTGAAACAATCATTAAAATTACAGTCAAAACAAGTTTTATTACTGTAATTCTGAATCGATTGCGGCCCAGAAGATACTTGCAAAAATTGGCTCCCAGCGTATAAAAAGGTAAAAGATGTAATCCTAACTGTTAGCGATTTAAGAATTGCATCATTTTATGTAACTGCACTCCTACCATATCGAACTAAGAAAATTCAAAATAGAAATTTTATTAATTGTATCGCCGGCCATATTTTGGGCATTTACAGGCCTATTTTGCACAGGTCTGAACTAACTATTGTATTCTATTGCTTTGCCCGATTTAAGTCTTTAGGCACTTTTATTGTAACATAGTGTTATCGCGAGTCTAATTCTAAATCTACTTTAAGACGTTTTCAAACTTAATATTTAGAAACTTTAGTTTCCAGTTAACGTTAAAGACATTTTTTTATCATATTTAATCTGCTTTAAAATTCAATTCAATTTAATTCAATTCAATTCAATTTTATTTGCAATCAAGGTATTTCGTTTTAAAGTTCTTACTGAAAAAGTGATTGCGAAATAGGAAACAGCGGCTAAACGATATACGGTATTACACGCACAACGTCAATTGTACGTGGTCGTCGTACCTTTAATCGATATTTGTGCACATTTAAACGTTTCCTAGGCAACCTTGATTTTTATTCACAAGATACCTATAGTCAAAAGTTTTTTGTTTTTTTCTAGACAAGTTTAATTTTTAGGTGCCTATAATCCATTTTAAACATTTTTCTAGGTATGCTTAACTTTTATTTGTACAATATCTATCTTCAATTTTTTTCTAGGTAACCTTAATTTTTGTTAAACCTTTGTTTAATTTTTCAAAAACTTTCCCAAACAAGCTCGATTTTTGACGAACTTGATTCTTGTTATACCTATGTTGAATTTTAAAAATTTTTTCTTAGTCAAACTTGATTTTTAGATATCTATATTTAATTTTTTTTCCTGGCAACCTTGATTTTTGTTATATCTTTGTTCAATTTTTTAAAAAATTTCCTTGGAACCTTGGTTTTTAGATATCTATTTTGTAGAAAAGGTTGATTTTTATTACATCATTATTTTAAAAAAATTTTCTTAGCAACCTTGATTTTTGTTACAACTATTTTCAATTTTTTCTAGACAAATTCGATTTTTGTTATACCTTTGTTCAATTCTAAAACTTTTTTCTCTAAGCAACCTTAATTTTTGTTATACCTATGTGCAATTTTAATAGTTTTTCTCAGCAACCTTGTTTTTTGTCATAACTTTGTTTAATTTTTGCTTGGAAATCTTGTTTTTTGTGATAACTATCTTTAATTTATTTCTAAACAATCTTGGTTTTTATTATACCTTTGTTTATATTTTCTAAACAACCTTGATTTGTTTTTTATAACTACAGTATCTTCAATTTTTTCTTGGAAACCTCAATTTTTGTTAAACCTTTGTTTAATCTTTTCCAAAATTCTTCTACACAATCTTGATTTTTGTTATACCCTTGTTGAATTTTAAAAAATTTTCTTAGTCAAACTTGATTTTGTTGTACCTTTGTTTAATTTTTCTAAGCAACGTTGATTTTTGTATAACTATCTTCAATTCTTTTTCTTGACAATTTTGATTTTTGTTGCACCATTGTTTAATTTTTTCTTGGCAACTTTGATTTTTGTCATACCTATCTTCAATTTTTTTTTAACAACATTGATTTTTGTCATAACTTTGTTTAATTTTTTTCTTGGCAACCTTGTTTTTGTTATAACTATCTTCGATTTTTTTAACAACCACGATTTTTGTCATAACTATTTTTAATTTTTCTTGACAACCTTGATTTTTGCCGTAAGTATCTTCAATTTTACTTTACAAACTCGATTTTATAGTAAGAATGGTCAAGTCAATCAACAAGCAAGTGCCGACAGACCTGTTTCGTCCTTATTAGGACTCGTCAGGACACTACAGCTTGTTGTTGACCCCAGCTGAAAAAGTTGAAAAGTTAAACAGCTGGCACAACTTTCTGTTTGTGGTTTTTACACCTCAAACATCCAGTTGTGGACCTGAACGCTGGGTAGGTAGTGCAATGAAAACAATGTTCCACCAGCGCAACTGCAAAAGACACCGCTAAACCGCAAAAGTATACTGGCGGCGGTTCCGATATGCTAACCACATCGAGTTAGCTAACACGGATACGGGTTAAGACAAGCAAAACCCTGCAGTTCCCATTACAAACATATAGTAAGAATGGTCAAGTCAATCAACAAGCAAGTGCCGACAGACCTGTTTCGTCCTTATTAGGATTCAAACTCGATTTTGTTATACTTTTGTTTAATTTTTTCTTGACAACCTTAATTTTTTTTTATTACTATCTTCAATTTTTTCTCTAAGCAATCTCGATTTTTGTTGTACTGATGTTAAATTTTTCAAATTTTTTTTTTAGTCAACCTTGATTTTTAAATACCGACATTCAATTTTTTCCTAAGAAAGCTTGATTTTTAGGTACCGTATTTTCCCGTGTATAAGAGACCCTTTTTTGTTCATAATTTTCACTTTAAAAATAGGGGGTCTCTTATACATGGGAGTAAGTCTTTTGATTACTAAAAAACTTTTTTCCTGAAAATTTTGCCTAAAAATTGAAGGGTCTCTTATACACAAGGGTCTCTTATACACGGGAAAATACGGTACCTTTATTCAACTTTAAAATTTTTTTCTCTAAGCAGCCTTGATTTTTGTTATACCTAACCTCAATTTTTCTCTAAGCAGTCTTGATTTTTGTTAAAAGCTTTGTTCAATTTAAAATTGTTATACCTTTGTTTAATTTATTTCTGAGCAACCTTGATTTTTGTTATACCTAAGTTCAATTTTTTTCTTTGCAACCTTGATTTTTATTCATAGTCAATTTTAAAGTATTTGTTAAAAGTTTTAAACAAAATTTTTATTGATAGGATATTTGTGTTCAATAAACAGATGCTCTATCATAAAAAAGTTTGTCTTTTTAAGAATTTTTAAAATTTAAGAAACCAAACCAACCAAATTCAAACATAGTTATTGTTTTTATGCAGTATGAATTCGCTTTCTAGTGTTAACATTTTAATTGTTTCGAAAATGAATTCAGTTCTAACTATGTTTAATCCTTTGGTCATTTTTGTAAACTTCTAATAATAAGACAACTACCCGTAATTGCTGTAAGCGTGACAACGTGTGTCAAGGTCTCCTCTTACACAGAAGCTTGCTGTTCATACCATATTTTGTGTTTCCTGTTAAAAACTGTGACGTATTCACGGTTGGAGTTTAAAAATCTGGTTACCTTAATTTCCTGTGTAAAAATAGAGTAAGCGAAAAAATTTTTATAATGCACCTTGATTTTTATAGTTTTTAAAAACAATTTGTGAAAGGAAAATTTATTACAAGCTTAACCAAAAAAAGTTTGATTTCAAAACACCAACTTAAGCTGAGCTACTAGTTTAATTACCAGTCAAATACAACAACCGTTTATGTTAAAAAGTTTTACATTGTTTCACTTTTACTAACAAAATTCATCGTAAAGTTGAACATTTTAATGCATTTTACCAACTAAATTTTCTAAGATTAACATTTTTTTAAATATGAAGTCAAATAAGGCCAACATAAGTAAGATCAATTCCAAGAAAAGTCGGTTGTTTTTTGAAAATATAATAAAATTGATTCTATCAAGTCCTATCGCAGTTAGTTGTCATATCCAAACAAAAACAAACCAAACTGAAATCTTTAAAATTATTTTATAAACTTTCTAGCTTTGTGACTAACTCAAAATCTAAAAATAAACTCTTCAAAAAGCAAAATTTTTTAAAAAATAGCTAAAACTTCATAAGGTTTTGCTTGGGGTAACAAACATAAATAAAGTAAGAAACCAATAAATTCAGTCTTTTATCTTGAACGTTGCTAATTTCTGAGAAAAAAAAATTTTGGGGGTGACCTTGTAAAAGAAACCGTCTATGGGTATTAAAAGTTAGACTTTTTAACTTTATTTTCCATACCAACATTTTGTGTTCAAGTTTTAAATTGTTGTAGAAAATTTTTTAACAATTCCCTAAAAGTCGAAAATGTAAAATACCCAAAATAGCGTAAAAGTTCTTAAAGGTTGGCTTAATTTTAGCTCAATTTTTAGTCAGGTGTAACAGAATTTTACATTTTAAAACAAAATTCACGATGCTTTTAATATTTTTAATTCATTCTTCCAAACTAAAACTTTTTTATCTAATTTTTGCCAACGTAGCATTGTTTGACATGTTAAAAAAAGAAATACTATGCAGAAACTTATTGGTTAATTCCAAGAAAAAATTTTGAAATCATTGTAATAAGAATTAGATAGGTGGGGCGTTGATTAACAACCAATCTCTTAAGATCAGTCACCATCCCCCAAACTTAACGATAACTATTAGGACAAACCAAGTAAAAACGATTCAAGTTAAATCAAATTAGAAACTTTATTTATTTATTTTTTTACTAGCTTAATAAATCTTTGAAACATCAATTTTAAAAAAAAAAAGACCGCTTGACACTGGTTAAACCAAAATACTTTAGTTTTTCTTTCTCCAAATAAACGTTTTAACCAAAAGTTGCATCAATTGATATTAAAAATTGATCCACGAATATAATTTTTGTACATTTTTCACACAGAGGTTTTGTGGTCAGGTTCTTAAAATTGTAAAAACTTTGAGCCTATTTGTCATTATGTAAAAATTCTCTCAAGAGCCTCACATTGTAACGCTTTTAGTATGGAAACAGTATATTCCGCATATGTATAAGTAGTGTTTCTACCACATATCAAAGCAATAGACCTTCTCAAATATTGTGTTTGGTTATTTATGTGATATCACTAATACATTTTATCACGAATATATACTCCCAAGTTTTTTACATGATCAGTACGTTTTCTATCTTATTTATAAATATACTAAAATTGCCGTGTTTCTATCTTCCCTTTTTTTCGTAATCAATAAGTGTGCTGCTTTACTGTAATTTAATGATATTTTTTATATCTTAACCAATTTTCAAATATTTTTGTAGGTATTTAAATTCCATCCTGTCATCATCAAAAAAGTGTCCTTTGCAAATAACGTTGTTTTAAATGAGGAAGCTATTGATATATCATTAAGTAAACCACAGTAGTCCAAGAATCGATCCTTATGGGACACCACAAGATATCGATTCAAAGCCTAAGATGGTATTGTTAATACAAGTATATCGAAGTTGATTAGATAAATAGTTGTATTATAAACATAGTGAGGTCCAGAGACAAACCGTCAGGAGAGGCAAGACATGTGAGGCTGTACCTCACCTGGGGAAATCAAATGAAGCAGAAATAAAATATTGAAATCATAGTTTTTGCAAATTAGATGCAACTTGCTGTTAATAAAAAAAATTAGTAAAAATTATACCATACTTGTAGTTTAATTAGTTTTGCTCCATAACCCTAATTTTGAACGGTTTAATTGCTGGGTATTTTTAGCGTTTTAAGGGCTCGTTTCTACTACGAGCGTTGGCGGAGTATTCTTTACTTTTTGTTGATTTTTTTTTTGGCTTTTTTGCTTCGCTTAGATCGCTAGATTTTAAGCGCCCGCTAGATTTTAAACGCGGAGAGATCAATAAAACAAAGAAAGAATACTTCATTCCACGCTTGTAGTGGAAACGAGCCCTAATCATTTCGTCAAGCGTTCTTATCAAAAAAATCGCCAACGCTGGTGAGGCAGCTTTAAGATTTGCCTCCCTTCAGATAAAAAAAGAAACAAAAGTAAAACAACATAGCACTTTTTTTCTTTGGGTGGAATATTTGTTAAAATGAAAGAGATTTGAGGCGTGCGCAATTGTGACGTCATAGAGAAACACTTTTTCTTACTCCCGACATTTGCTAAAACAAGAAAAATCGATTTGTTTTCAGTAGGTTAAAATACACACATTGTGCAACTGCAAAGTGATAAATTTATTTTAAGTTTTAGTAAGGGAAGATGATTTGGTATCTAAGCCAGGGGTTCCCAACTGGTGGTACGCAAGCAACTCTCCGTTGCATGCGATATATAGTGGTATTGTCTGATGAAGTAGGCCTATTGCAACAATTTGCTTTGGAGTTAGCTAAAATATGCGGACAGCACTTTCATACTAAATTCTTCCATACTAAATTCTCTGTACTCAGTAAGCTACTTTTATCAATCTCGCCCCTACTGTGTGAACTGAATGGTGCTTGTGACGAAACTATTACTCTCTATTGTGTGCACTGTGGTCTGTGCAGTTGCTGAATTGCGTTTATTCTGATGTTGCTTTTGCGATGTGTGGTGGCTGAATCCTGAAGGGCATTACATTTTCGTCTAAATATTTAAGAATGTCGAAGCGAAAGTATAGCCCAGATTATATTAAGTATGGCTTCATTGCTATTCAGCATCATGGAGATAGCTTACCGCAGTGCGTGATCTGTACGAAAACCCTTTTAAATGCAGCTTTGAAACCAAGTTTGCTTAGGCGGCATCTTGAGTCCAATCATGCAGATACGATGAATCGAGATAAGAGTTATTTTGAGCGATTTCAGGAAAATGTGAAGCGACAGCGCATGGATCACACAGGCCATTTTTACCAAAATAATGCCGGAATTGTGAAGACATCTTATGAAGTATCTCTTCTGGTGGCCCAAACCAAAAAAGCTCGTGTCATTGCGGAGTCACTTATTTTGCCAGCAGCAAAAATATTAGTCAGGAATTTGATTTGAGAAGAGTCACTGACAAATATCGATAGTGTATCGCTTTCTAACAATACTGTAAAACGACGCATCGAGGAAATGTCAGTTGATATCGCTGACCAGGTAATTCCAGGAGTAAGAGATTCGAAGTTTGGATTTGCCTTACAACTTGATGAATCCACAGATGTTACAAACAGCTGTCAACTACTTGTCTACGTCCGCTTTACACAGAACAATGCTGTAAAAACGGAATTATTGTTGAATCATGAGGTGTCTACTACATCAAAAAGAAAAAATATTTTCAACGTTTTAAATAATTTTTTCAAGGAAAATGAACTGGATTGGGGAAAGCTTGTCGGATGTTTGGCAGATGGGGCTCCCTCTATGCTCGGTAGAAAGTCTGGATTTCAAGCCCATGTCAAAGCTGTGTCACCTAGCGCCATAAGTGTTCACTGTTTTTCATATACAGGTTTGCTCTTTGAGCAAAAGTTCTGCCTGCAAAGTTGTTAATGTGCTTGAACAGGGTTATCAAAATCGTAAATTTTGTTTAAACATCAGCTTTAAATACTCGACTGTTTAAGCTTCTTTGTGAAGATCTCGGCTCAGACCACACTTGTCTCCTCTTCACACAGAAGTGCGTTGGCGCTCTCAAGGAAATACAACATAAGCATCTTTTTGAAATGAGGAATGAATTACTTTTATTTTTCCAACAGAAAGACCATGACTTTCAAAACGATCTGGAGGACGAAAAATTCATGGCAAAATTGGCTTATTCGTCAGATATTTTTGAAGCTTTCAACCATTTAAATCTGTCATTTTAAGGAGAAAACTGCACTGTCGTAGACTTTGTTTCAAAACTGGGAGCTTTTCTCCGAAAGTTGGAATTATGGAGAAAAAATGTGAAAAACAAGCGGTATAGTATGTTTAAATTTCTGTCAGTCCTTGAAGTGGAAATCAGTGATGACTTTTCCCGATAAATCATTCAGCACCTCTCGCTGCTAACTGCTGAATTGCAGCATTAATTTCCAGATGCCACAAGCTGCGCATACATCACAGATCCTTTTTCAGTGGACCTACCTGTCGGTACTGGGGAACAAGAGGAGCTGATAAATATGCAGAAAAATCAGACAACAAAGAAACACCGCAAAGAATGTCCTGTAATAAATTTCTGGCTTAGTATAGCTTCTTCATACCCAACGCTAGCTTCCCACGCTGTTCCACAACTACTGATTTTCCCTTCTACATGGGAATGCGAGCAGGGATTTTCAATCCTTATAAACATCAAATCAAAAAATCAAAACCGACTAAGTGCCCTTACTATTCTTGCTGACTATACGTCCACATTCATTGTCTTGCAAATAATTTAATATTTGATCAAATTAGTTGTTTTGAAAGTAGTGGTACGCGTTGACAATCCGTGGTGTCCAAGTGCTACGAGAACATAAAAAGGTTGGGAACCCCTAATCTAAGCTAAAAAATTTTTAAAGCTTTCAATTTAATTTTGGTATATTTAAAATTCAGTGTTTGAACCTCAATTTTTGGCAGCACTTTTATATTTATAATATGCATTTCTAACTAACACTAATTCATAAACTATCCCTTACTACTTGTAAAAACTGATTGCGAAATTTTTTACTTCCATTGTGAAGACTAATGAAACTAATGAAACAATTTCCCTAATGAACGACAATGGCCTTTCCAACATTTTGTTTGAAAATGTAGAAAGTCCAACTGTATCTTTGTACAACCGTCGGGGACTAACTTTTGAGTTAATTTAAGCCAGTAATTCTTAACAAAAGGCACGACTTTCCTGAAAGGATTTGAAAAAATTCAGGCGGGTCAGTTTTAATTACGCATTTTTACAATGCATATACCTGTATTTTGCCAACTTCAAAAATATTATTCGTCTCCAAATAAGAATGTATGAGAATTAAAGTCTCGTCTTTCCATTTCAAAAAGATAATTTTTAGTCCTCTCTCCACAATTTTGATTTTTTATATTACCACGTTACTTTTTATTTCACCGAAAGAAATTTATTAGGAGACACCGAAAAACTTTTGAATCTTCAGGAGGTCATGGGTCAACAAACAATCAAAAGTTTTTTGGCGACCTCCTAAAGATATCTTTCTAAAACCGTGACAATAAATTATGACCATGACTATTATAAACCATGACCTCCTATCTTTAGGAGGTCTTTAGATACCTTTAGGAGGTCATGGTTGTGCCAAAACAGTAGGTTATCTTCCTGAGAATTTAAGGATTTAAGTCCCTTTTGTTTTTTTGGATCCGATTATAAAAGTTTAGTGAGCATTTGAAATCGAAGGCTCTCATTTAAAATCGATTTTTTTAAGCCTTCAAAAACTTAAAGAACTGATGTGTCTTTAAATAAACAGATTTCGCAATTCTAATGTCAAGGAAACTAAAAAATTTTGCAAGTTTTTCATAAACAGAACATTTCTTCGTCGGCAGCGTGGTCCAGTGGTTAAAGCGCCGCAATTGTGATCGACATGGTCTCGATTAAAAACCTACTCGCGCCATTCTGCGCCATTGGGAAAGACACTTTAGGGCACTATCCTCTGTTTGGTAATCTTAGCAAGCAGTTCTAAATTTCAGTCATATCTCTATAAAACAAAAAACCAAAATAAAAAGTTTCCCGCTGACAGCAATATCTTGGCATCTCCGGAAGCAGGTCGGGTAATTGTTTGCCCTATGTATAGCGCCTCCAAACGTTTCCTACGAGTAAGGAGAATAAATATAAAGATAAAATAAAAAATGTTTTTCACCTCAGAAAGAGTTAGCTAAATGTGAAAGAATGCTTCCAATTGCCTTTTTTTTTATTTAAGTAGAGCACTGTTTTGTTGGTTATTAAATATAATTAGTACTAACATTACTTTAAAAAATTAGTGCCTCACCAACGACGAGCTTCACGGCACGTCACTGGTGGGGTCTCGCTTATGCCGTAATTGTTGTTTAATTTATGTTGATGCAAGCTCGTCTTTTCAATGAAGGTAAGAATAATTCCATTTGAACAGACGTAAAAAATTTTAACCCCATTTTGAACAGTCACAAATTCGCAGTTAACAACAGTTTAATTTTATTAAATATTAAGGTTGATTAACGAGGGAAAAAGAGTAAAAGTAAAAGTAGGCGTTAAATTCAATTTAGCCTTTGTCTAAATCAAGGATTCTTAAACTAAAGTCCGTGAAAGTCCAATAAAAATGTTAAAAAATATTAAATTAGGTATTAAAATACAATGATTTCGAAAAAGAAATTAAAACAACTTTAAAGTTTGCTTGCATACCTAGAAAATTTACAAACTTTCTTGAATTCAAAGCATTATATCCTCAGGGGCGCCGGAGATTTTTTGCCAGGGGGGCAAAATTTAAAAAAAGGGCATTTTCTTATTGAAAAGGCATTGCCAACAAAAGCAAGTTTTTGTAGTCATGCTGCAATTTAAAATTTTAGTTGACATGATAGAATTTCAGTTTGCACAGGACAGACCGGTATCTCGGAAAAGTTTTATTTTGCTAATCTGTTATTTTGGTTCGATCAATTTTCAGCCAATGCTAACTTTTTTTAATAAACTTAGAGTTCAAAACCTTAATCTTAAGTTGTGCTGCATCTTGCAAAAGCCTTTAAGTTGACTCTGTCATGACCACTCACTGCGATAGCCGCAGTAATAGCCAATTTTACACAAGTTTTTCTCAATTAGGCTAGACATTAAAAAAATACAACTTTATTAACTGGTTACTAAATCAAAAGCTATCGAACATAGGCTACCTGTTACAGCAAGCTTTACTTGAGTTTCGAACCGCTTAACGTTATTCATGATTCTTTGTTATTAGTTACCTTCAGTTTGCTTTAATTAAGTCTTTTCTTTTCATTATAAGTATCATGAGATAAAGCTGCTTGTAATCGAGTTGTTTGCGGGCTCGCGTGGTCTAGTGGTGTTGCTTACTACGTGGAGGACCACATGTAGCGAGTTCGATTCGCAGTGAGATATGCATCACTGACGAGCTCTAATAAACCTTCGTATGGCGTTGTGTTCCACACACACCGATTTGCTGCTTTTTGTGAATTAACCGCGGTCATCATTGAAGGTAAGCAGCTTGACCACATTTCTCGGAATATTCGTGAAGTGCCTTTCCGAAGGGCACAACGAGTATCACTAAGTCGACGTTACGGATAATCGAACCAGGTCGTTCCGCACGTGAGTCGCGGATGTTACCACTAAGCTAACCCGCCGGACAACAATAAGAGCGAAACTCGAGTCTGGTGCTTCTCATTTTTACGCAGTTTGGTTTCTAGTTCTTTTCTTTTTTGCGCGCATTCTTTTTGTCAACAACTATCTTTAAACACGTTTTTATTCTTATTTATTGTAAATCGTTTTTTGTATTTGAGACAGTGAGTTATCGAGAAAGAAGAATTGGGTTTGTAAGTGATTTGTACTGTAGAAGACTGTTGAGAAGTAGACTGTTTGAATTTATTTGTTGTAGTTGCTGAAGATATTTAGAAGTAAAAACAATTTAAAATCGCAACGCATCACATCACACGCATTTCATCGCATAATTCGGATCGCATTGTATTGAAATTATATTTAAATAAAACTGTTTTCCTTCTTTAATTGTGCGCATTTTAAACGTTTCAAATCTACTATAACACTACCCACAACTAAACTTTTGTCAAAAGCACACAAGCTAGTTTCGAAAACAGCATTCAACAATTGCGACGTTCGTGCACGGCAGCCAAAAACATTTACGCTATCAAGAATACCAAAGGTTAAAATACATGAATGGCCCATTACATGAGCATGAATGGCCCTTTAGACTATAATGAATACCACAGGTTAAAATGTCCCGTTCTTAAAAATGTTCCGTTCTTTAAAATCGCCCCATTATGTACTGTATATTTACAATCTCCTGAACAATCTCTTTAATTTCGCTTTGGTCCGGCTCAAATAGCCGAAGAAATAACGTTTCTATAAGCATTTTAAATCAGGGAGTCGAACCGTTTGATTTTACCGGTTCAGGTTTGATTCGGGTTCAACAGCTGTTTCAAATTTTGGTTCAGTTCCGGTTAGGGTTCAGATCAATTGAAACGCTCCGGTTTAGGTTCGCTCCTGTAAAAATTTCCTCAAAACCGGTTTATAAAGTTCCGGTTCGGGTTCGCAGCATCATTAGGAAAATATTAAGATAATTAAGAAAATATTACTGCTTAGAGAAGGCATGACGTAATATTCAGTCATAGAAAAAAGAATTGCCATATTATCTTAGTAACAGGTGGGTCGTTTTATGATTAAAGTCTGAACTTCAAATAAAGCTTATTTTCCAAAAATGTTAAAACATAAAACGCTTCATCACCCACATGTATTATTTATGCTACATTATTTTGATTTCAAACAGTTGCTAAGTGATACGGGTGACGTCACGGAGCGAACCGGTTTTTTCAATTGGTTCGGGTTCGGTTAAGGTTCACGATTTTTCAAATTATTCGGTTCAGTTTCGGTTCGCTCTTTGTGATTTTTAAAATTACGGTTCGGGTTCGGTTAAGGTTCGGAAAAAATGGTGTAAAACTGGTTTATAAAACTCCGATTCGGGTTCAGTTCAACCCCCTTTAAATATTTTACATTTATTTACAAGAAAATGGCAACACTGCTTAATTTCGTAAGTCTTAAGAAAAATCCAGTATATTCGCTTGACTAGTTAGCCATTGTGACATGTGTGACGTAATAATGGTTATTTGTGATTGGCTTGATCTTAGTAAGTTTCAGAACATTCGAGCAACTTATGACCGATTGATATAAGGCTCGCTCAGAAGCGTGATTATTATTCATTTTAGTAACTCGATATTGGAATTTTGTTAGCTGTGTGAATTCATAGTTTTTGAACAAGTCTCTGGTTGCTTACGATTATTGTTGAAGAATTAAGCTCGCGAGCTTAACCTGCTGTTGATTTTATACTATTGCGGATTGGGGCATATTTTTTAATAAAGAAGTTATTGTGGTAGTCTGAGCTGTGGTTTAGCTAGACTATATTTTTGCTGTTACTGGTTCCTAGGGCAGGTCCAGTAAGAAGATTTAAGAATTTTATCTTGTGATAGGCAGCCAAGATTGTGTTGTCGGTGAGAGCCTTCTTGCAGGCATCGAAAGGTTAGAAGATTAAACTACTTACCGATATACTGAATTAATTTCTACAAAATTTTAAAACTAATTCTGTGGAAGTAACAACATAGAACAATAAAAACTTAAAGAGCTATTAACATTTGGGTAAAAGAAAAAACGTAATTACATGAGCATGAATGGCCCTTTAGATTGAGGTTTGATGTCAATTATTAAACGCTGCACAATTAATGTAACTGTAACCCAAAATAATTTATTAGTGTTTTGCTTGCTGGCAAAGTCATCTACAACGGCTTGTAAATTGATATTGTCCAACAAGTTCAATGAATATTTGCAAATGAGACTGTTATCTCTCATAGTGCTTCTAAGCCATGTTTTGATTCTTTTCATGAATCTAAAACATCTTTCTGCAAAAGCCGAAACGAGAGCTACGCCGCAGTAAATTTAAAGCAATTTATGTATTTCCAAAAACCATTTCTTGCTTGTCTGCTTTTTGCTTAACTTTGCAAATTGTTGATATCTTTGTTACTTTTTTCAGAGGCGTGGTACTTTCTTTGTTAAATAACTTGATATGAGCATGTAGGTGTGCGAGTTCTTCTGTAAACACATCAAAACGAACAAGACTCTTAAAATGTTACGTTATAGCCTAATCACAATCATGGCACACATATGTACCACAGTCCTTCAAAAAGGCTAAGAATGTCACGCGTTTAGTCTTGGTGTTTTTATTTTTGACTTTAATGTCCGCCATAAGTGAGTATAAAGCAGCCAAGTCAGAGAGCTTGTGTTGCTTGTTAAAATTAGATTAACGCCACAATTTCTTTGCTTCTAAATCAAAATTTTTTCTACTTTTACTCTTTGTGAGCACTTAGAAATTTTCTGATGCTTTATTCTTTTTTTTTAAAACGCTTGGTATAATTGTTGTTAGGAATACTATCGGGATACCGGGATGGTAGTTTAGGTATCCGTGATTGTTGTATATGGCTATTTGCCATCAATAAATGAATCAAAAATTATAATTCAGTTTACTGATTTAAGTAGAATAAGATGTTTACCAGAAGTTTAGGTCGCTTACGATATCAATAACTCTATATTGCATACGTTAAAACTTTTATCTTGCTTTTATTACTACGCTATGAGTCACAGTTGTCTTTGTAGTTTTACAAATATTGTTGAATTTAATGGTGATCAAGATTATATAGGTTAATTGTAGAGTATAACTAAAAAAATTTATCTGTAATACTAATTTTAAAGAGCACAATCTGCCCCTGTGTTTTAAGAATATTAAAAGGCAGGGGGGGCAATTGCCCCTCCTGCTCCAGTGCTTTTGGCGCCCCTGTATATCGTTATATACAAACTTTTACGGTTTAAAAAAATTTTTAGACTAAGCCCGTTGGGACAAAAAAAGAGATACGTGAAAACCAAAAATACATTTTTAGGGGTCCGCGGTAAAAAAAAGTCTAAGAACCTCTGGTCTAAATGAACAGAATTTAAAGCGCACATTTGCCGGAAAATATTTTACGTTTACCAAACAAACGTACCCTTTATACGAGTATAAAACGTTTTATAACTTGCTTTGAAGTACAGTAACTATGCCGCTGACAAGCTACGAGCTAAGTGAACACTTTAGGCCCGTTACCAGTACGAGGATAGAAAAGATTATTCTTTGTTTATTGATTTTTTTGCTTTGCTTAGCGCTCGCTTCAATTTTAAGCGCAGAAAGATCAATAAAAGAAACAAAGAATGCTCTTTTCCACGCTCGTAGTGGAAACGGGCATTTGGAAATCGTTCGATCTTGTGATTAGGGCGTATACAAAAAAATTAGAGAGCCAATCAAATTTCTTTATAAGTTTATGTGACACTGAGTCTTCAATTAATTGATCTAAAATATTTCCTTCGTTTAGACCAAAAACAAACATTTTTATTTTAACACATTGAGTGCCGACACATGAGTATTATTTGAAAAATAATGCAATGTGACCCACCGGTGGGTCACGCGGCGCTCGACGTGTTAAGGTATAACTTTGCTCTTAAGTCCTATTGTCTACAATAAAACAAACGAAGTTAAAAACTTTCAACAGACACCCAGCGTTGATTTCTAGATTTTCAGTATTGTGAATCTATAGCAAAGCACGCAGTTAAAGATAAGAGTTCGTTTGATAACCGTGATACATTTCGGGATGATATGCAATAAAGAAATTTCATTTCACACCCGTTCGATTCAAACGACGATAGGCCACGCCCACAAGCATGAAAACCAAAAAATTTTCAATCAGCAGCAAACAACAAAGCATGCGAGAACCGACTAACGGTTCTTGAAAAAAAGTTTCGCTTCTCTTCTGAACTGCTTAAATATCGAGGAATTTCATACCATGCACAAAAGCTGTTTCGACAGACAACAAAAATCGTGCAGGATTGTCGGTTTCAAGACTTGTTTTTCTGTAACTTTCTTGTTGATTTGTTCGTTATAATTTGAATAAAATATGGCAGGTAAGTTGCAAAAAACAGTTTAAAAAGTTTTTAGTTTTGTAGAAACGCATGTTGCCGGAGATTACTGTAGTCTATATTATAAGCTATATTGAAGTTATGTTTGGTTAGAGATTTTTGCCCAATATTCAGGCCCGTAAAGAAAATTTTTGTACTTAGATTTTTAAAGCAATAAATATCCCAGGATTTTTAAATTGTAATTATCGAATTCGTTGTCTTATTGCTGCCTTCCTAAACCATGTTACTTAAAATTAGGACTACCTGGTGGACTTAGCACTCTCAAACAAGCAACTGCTTTGGAACAAAAACTGGGCGAGGAGGTCAGTGAGAATAAATTTGGAAAATGCAAAGACAAATTTTCTTTCAAATAATTTAGTAGTTTAACAAGTATAATAATAAGACCTGCATCTGCATGCCTTTTTTGTTTTTTATTTGATTTTGTTAATCTAATGTTGTGCTTAATCTTTTTATTATACTTTAAAAAATGCTTTGTGGCACCATCCTACTGATTAAAGCCTTTTTAAGTGTTTCTTTTCACAAGAACGATAGTAACTTATAAAGTAAGACTTAAATTACGATTGTTTTATCGAATGAATTAAGGCCTGTTTCAACTACAAGCGTGGAAAAAAGCATTCTTTGTTTGTTTTATTGCTTTTTTTTTGCGCTCGCTTCAATCGAAGATCAATAAAAGAGAGAAAGAATGCTCTTTTTCACGCTCGTAGTGGAAACTGGCCTTTAAAGAACAGGAAGTTGATGATTTCGTTATATGTCGCTTTTGAGGTAGAATTGCATTTCTATCAATCGGCTCGATCAGGGGCGTGCAACTATTTATCTCAATAGGTCAAAACGTACAGTAGTAATAATGCTGGAGATTGGACAATTTAATACCAAGCAGAAACAGCTGTTGTAATTTATCCTTGTAATGTAAAAAATTTCTCAATCAATTTAAATGTAACGTTTACATATCAATGAGATAACTAAAAAACTAGCTGCGCAGTATCGCTAACTGCGCAGTATCGTCTGTACTCTCGCCGAAAGCAATGCTAAAAGTTTAGTTTCAGTTCAGTTCAGTTTATTTGTTTTGTGCTTCAAAACGAAAACTATACCAATATATAAATGTGACAAAAAAATTTTCCAAAGTACAGGAAGGCAGCGAAATGACCATACGGTCTTCTAGTCAACTGCCTCTCTCTAAATAGTGGGACAAAAAAAATGTTTTGTATCAGAAAAACACAACAGTACACTTACGAAACACTCAGTACATTTAGAAAAATCATACAATTAATAGCAATACAGTAGAATTTGCCTAAGTCGACTTCGGCTAAGTCGCCAGTTCGTCTAAGTCGCTACATATCGCTTGGTCCCGGCTGAGAGCCTATTGTTTTCTGTTTTATCAAGTTCGGCTAAGTTGTCTTCGCCTAACTCGTCAATTCGCCTAACTCGCCACTGTTTTTGCTCACCATGAGCAAAAAAATTTGCCTAAGTTGTCAGACCTATAAAAACTTTGCCAGCGTGATTATATTCCAAACTTTTAGTCTGCTACCACTACACTACAGTTGTTTCGCCTATCTGTTTACGATCCTACTGATGTAACACAACCCCACTGTGCGTCACAAACTTCCTTCATAACCCCATTATTTCATCACTTTAGATTGTTTTTACCAGGTTTAGTTTCCGTTCAGTTAGCCATCTTATTGCCATGTGAAGCAGCCTGGCTATGACAGTTAGAAAAGCTATCAGCTTATTTGCAATAAATTACAGTACTTAGTGACTAGGGAATGGGCAAAAAATAAGGTTACAGCAGAGAATAGATTAATAAGAAGACAGAAAGAGCACAGAGCAAGAAGAATAAGCGCATAGAGTAGATTGTACTGTACTGTGTAAAGAAACAAATGTTCTTTCACGGCATTCTCGCCACTGCCAATAAATAAAGCTTTTTATAGCGCAGTTTTTTCTGCACAGTGCTGTGTTTTAATCGTTTAGTGTTGTTGATAATGTCGAGGAAAAATCTTAAGCTCAAAACTTTAACTTTGCAAGAAAAGTATGAAATCGTAGCAATGCACAAAAGCGGGAAGATTACGAACAAGGCACAGTTTGCTATGGAACACAACATCCCACGATCAACGTTGAGTTCCATCATCAAAGTGTCAGAAAAAATTATTTCTGACTACGAAGATGGAAAGAACAGTAAATCAAAAAGAAAGAGGAAGCACAATTTTGAAGACGTGGATGAGCCATTGTTGAAGTGGTTTAGAGCTGCCAGAGACAAGAAATTACCAATTAGTGGAGATAACTTGCGGCTGAAAGCTCAACAGTTTGCTGAAGCATGTGGTTATGAAAATCCGAAGACACTAGACACTAATTGGATCAACAGGTGGAAATTTAGGAATGAAATAGTCTGTAAGAAACTGCATGGAGAAGCCGAATCTGTAAACCAACAAGCTGTGGACAACTGGCAAAACAGCAGACTTCTTGAAATTCTGAAAGAATTCGCACCTGAAAACATTTTCAACACAGATGAAACTGGCCTTTTTTTCAAGTGTCTTCCTGACAGAACACATGTGCTAAAACATGAAAACTGTGCTGGTGGAAAAATGTCCAAAGAAAGACTGACTGTACTTGTCTCTGCAAGTATAGTAGTAGTAGTATTTATTTATCGCGTCCAAAAATTGGCAATTAATCAACGGAATGAAAATACACTAACAAAAAAAGCGACGAGGTGAAGCGAAAGACCATTATTAGTAGCCTGATGGCCACTCGGTCGCCGAGTCTGCTTCACCTCATAGTAAAAGAAATTAGTACTATAAGCAACAAAAACAAAACAATTACACGAATAATGACACATCAGAATAACAATAGTAATACAAAAAAAGAAAAAAATAAAAATAAAAAAAAAATAAATTAGAAGTTTTTTTTTTTTTTTTTATTTTTTAAATGCAAGCAAGGAAAATAAACATATATAACAACTAGGAAAAAACAAAAAATAATATTTATAACAGCACTGATGGAGAACCAAAAAATGAAGAATATATAAAAGTAACAAGAATTTAAAAAAGAGACTAGAAAATCAGGTGAATTGTAACACAATGTAAATAGACGATTCATCCAAATGTTATAATTGCAACAAAAACAAACAACGAGGATGTGCAATAAAAGTTTTATTTTTGACGATTTAAGAAGAAAAAAGTAACAAAAATGAAAAGTTTATTTTAATATTAAGTAACTGTTACCAAATACAAAAATGTATACACAACACAATCAAATTTGAAATGAAATATTTCTTAGGAGGGATTTGATAAGTAAAAAAAAAAAAAAAAAAAAAAACAGATCAGGCTAAGCGAGTCATTGATTAAAATGAGTACCAAGAAAATGTTGTTTGAGCAATTTACTTGAGTGGTTAATGGAAGTTGTTATTAATTTATTTCTTAAACATTTAGGTAGATCGTTCCAGATTTTAGCTCCAATAACTCTTAGGGATTGATCAGTTTTGTGATAAAAGGTTCTAGGTACATAATACTCATTTGAAAAAGAACTTCTAGTGTAATGGGTGTGAACGGAGGACACCTTTACAAAACTTTTTAGGTATTCCTCACAAAATTGGGGCAACTTGTTAGAGTGAAACTTAACCATAAATTTAGCTATTTCGAATTTAAAAATTTGATTAAGCCTCAAAAAGTTTAATTTTTGAAAAAGAGGTTGTAACCGAACTTTTTTACCAAATTTTTTACTTAAAATTTTAATAATACGATTTTGTTTAATCTGTAGTCTATTGAGTACCGTTTTTGAGGTGTTTCCCCAGCATATAATTGCATATTGTAAATGTGAGTAAACTAAGCTGTAATAAACTGGTGTAAGTGTGTTACTGGGAAGATATTTGCAGAGTTTTGAAAAGGCACCGGTGGCGGCTGAGAGCTTTGCTTCCACGTGTTCAACATGCTTGTGCCATTTAAGTTTATCATCCAAATGAACTCCAAGATATTTAATACATTTTGTCTGCAATATATCAGAGCCATCTATTTGAATAGCGATATTCTTATTACTTTTACTAAAATATAGATATTTGGTTTTCCTTAAATTTAGCGATAGTCGGTTGAGTTTAAGCCAATGATTAAGTTTCGGTAATTCTGCATTTAATTTGGTTTGCAAAGTATTTGCATTTTTATGAGATAGTGTGAAAACACTGTCATCCGCATACAAGGTTGCTTTTAGATTTGAACATAAAGATATATCATTTATGTAAATCAAAAACAGTAAAGGTCCCAAAACACTCCCTTGCGGGACTCCAATATTGATATCTAGGTAGGAGGATGAGAAACTGTCACCGCAAACAAGTTGCTTACGATTAGTAAGATAAGACCTAATCAAATCATTAGCAAAACCTCGAATACCGTATTGAGTGAGCTTATACAAAAGAATTTCGTGATTTACTGTGTCAAACGCTTTTGCCAAATCAATAAATAAAGCGCAAATATTCATGTTGTTGTCTAATTCTGTTAATATATATTCTCGTAGATGTGTTATAGCTAAAGTTGTGGAGTAGTTTTCCCGAAAACCGAATTGTGTAGGCGAAAAGACCTCAAATCTATTCCAAAAATTTACAAGTCGCTTTTTTATTATTGTTTCAAAAACTTTATTAAATGCAGTTAGGATAGATATCGGGCGATAGTTTTTTACTTCGCTTTTTATACCTCCCTTGAACAAAGGAGTAACGCGGGCAATTTTAAGTTCATCGTAATAATGCCCTTTTTCTAAACCCAAATTGAAGATAATGGTTAGATAAGGACTTAAAATATGCTTGGCTGCTTTGATCAATTTTGTAGGAATATCATCAATTCCTGATGCCTTGTTTGGCTTAAATTTGTTTATAATGCTTATAACTTCGTAATCGTCAGTAGGGTTTAAAAAGATGGAATTTTGAACTCTATGTCCACAGAAAGTATCAGTAAGCGATTGATTTGACCCACTGACAATGCTATTTGCCATATCATGGCCAATGCTGCAGAAGTATTTGTTTAATTCACGACAAATTTCACTCGGTTTACTTATCATATTTCCTTTAACACTTATTTGAGTCGGTAAAGAGTTAGATTTTGGCGAGTTTTTACGAATTATTTTGTTGACCACTTTCCATGTTGTAGTGGAATCTCTACTACTTTTAACCAATTTTTGAAAATAGATTGCTTTACTGGACTCTTTTACATGAGTCAGTTTATTTCGAAAAGACTTATAACGTTTAAAATCTTTTACATCCAAAGATTTTTTAAATTTCTTATAAAACCTATTTTGTTGCTTTATCGAAGTTAGGATACCTTTGGTTATCCACGGTTTTTTAGCGGACTTGTATTGATTTCTAGATTGGCGAGTTTTAGGAAAAAGATTATTCGTTACTTTTGTCATGCAAGTGGTCAGATCAGAAATGTTCGTTGGGACGTTTTTTTTTAGAGTTGAGTCCAGTTCGTCAAGAAAATTTTCAATTTTTCCGGGTAATATTTTCCTTATCAAGGGCCTCCTAGTGTTTTTTCTTTTTAATGGAAGATTTAGTCTGACGAAAATTGGATAATGATCAGATATATCGCATTCAATAACTGCGGTTGTGAATATTTCATTAAACATAGAACAATCTACATAAATGTGATCTAGAATCGATTTTCTAGAAAAGGACACTCTGGTAGGGCATGTAACCAATTGCTCACAACCAAGACTAGATATGCCATTTACGTAGAGTTTAACGTCAATTGATGTGTCATGGCAATTGTAGTCAATGTTGAAATCTCCAAGCACCACAAACTTTTTATAAGTTTTTAAACTAATAATATTGTTTTGAAATTTGCTAAAAAATAGTTTCAAATTTGATTTAGGATGTCTGTAGACAGACCCAACAACTATTTTATTCTTATCACTGATAGTGACCTCCGTCCACACGTCCTCACAACCATCAATTTTTAAATTCAATGTATGAAGTTCGCAGCTTTTTAATGATTCGACAACGTAAACACCAGCACCACCTGCTTTGGTATTGGAATGATTACAAAAAAAATTATACCCGGGTAAGGAGACAAGTTCGACGTTACTGGCATTAGTTCTGGTTTCACTTATACAAATAATGTCAGGTTTTGGATCAAAATTATCTAAAAAATCTTCTAGTTTTTCAATATTTTTGACTAAACTTATCATGTTTAGGTGACAAATGGTTAAGCCAATTAACCCATTGCAATTTGATTTAAAGTGTTTCGTTAAATCATCAATTTCATTGAAAGTTAGACACAAAGGTTTATCTGGATTACCCCATGGGTAATTTTGTTGAGGGTCATTACCATCGAATACGCTTTTTCGTAGGTTATCTCATATAAAAAGTAACAGACATTACTTCACAACTTACTTAAATCATTTTCATTATGAATAATGAACGACGAAGAATCTTCATTTTTTCGAACATAAATTTTGCCATTCATTGTCCAAATGTATGTGTAGTTCAAATTTTTTGCTGTTTGCTTAGTTAGCCACAGCAATCTTTTTCTCTCTTGCGTAAGGTTTTCGTTAATGAACAATTTCTTCATACCAGAAATAGGATAATCCGTTTCTTTTAGATGCTTTGCAGCAATGCGTTTGCCATAAATCTCGTTGCGCAAGTTCCTATTAATGAACCGTGCAATAATAGCAGGCGGATCTGCAACCTTCGCGTGTCGCTTCGGCGGAAGTCTGTGCGCTGTTGATATGTCCGATTTCTTTACGTCTACACCAACCAAATTGCTGATTTTTGTAACTAACTCAATAGCATCTTCGTTTTCAGTTAAAGGAATGCCTTGAAATTCAAGGTTTTGTCTGCGGCTATATTGATCAATCCCATCTAGCTTGACGGCTTCATCATTAGTTTTCTTGTCTAAAACGTCTGCTTTTTCCCTCAGTATTTTCATATCTTCATTTTGCTTTTCATTTATTGCCTTCAGTTTGTTATGGTTAAATTTCAAATCTTCATAACTGTTCATTAAAATTTTCAACTCATCACTTTGATTTCGATTTATTTCCAAGATTTCATCATATTGAGTTGAAATAAAAGTTTGACTTTTTTTCAACTCTGAAATTTCTGTTTTCAGTACAGCTATTTCCGCTTCGAAAATGGATTTAAAATCTTGCTTAATTTCTTCACAAATTGTAGCTAATTGCTTTTTAAAAATTTCGGCTGTTCTATTTGCGCAGCTGTTTAAAAACTTTTCGTCTGCAGCTAAAACCGATGTAGAAAATTTTGATTTTTCTTTTGACATGACGTAATTAAAATTAGCTGTTTTCTTTCAGAGCTTTGCAAAACACGTCTGCACTCGTCAACTGTGACTGAAGAAAAAAAAAATCAGTATGATGGGAGAAAAACTTCCACTTCTTGTAATCGGAAAATCTGCAAAGCCACGTTGTTTCAAAGGAGTAAAAAGACTTCCACTTGAGTATAAATCCAACTCCAAAGCTTGGATGACCTGCAGTATTTTTACATCTTGGCTGAGAAAACTGGATAGTCTGATGCAAAACAGCAACCGAAAAATTGCCTTGGTTTTGGACAATTGCACTGCTCATCCAAATGTAAATGGCTTGGCTAATGTCAAACTGATATTTCTACCTCCAAACACTACAGCAAAAACGCAGCCTATGGATGCTGGTGTCATTCGCTGTCTGAAAGCCCATTACAGAAGCAATTTAGCAAAAGAACGATTGGTTGCGTGGGAAGAAAATATTGAAGATTTTAAAATTGACATCCTGACTGCCATGAACTTTCTGAGTCAAGCCTGGAGTGCTGTTTCTCCTGTCACCATCCAGAACTGTTTTAGGAAGGTAAACTTCAAGCTGAGTGATACTGAAAGAGTTGAAGAAAGTACAGAAAAAAGTGATGCAGAAGCAGAAAGAATTTGGGAAATGCTGCAAGCTGCTGAGCTTGTTCCTGCCTCAGTATGCTTTTCGCAGTACACAGACGCTGACGAAAATTTGATAAACAGAGAGACCATTACAGAAGAAAGCATTTTGAGTGAAATCAAAGAGAAAACATGTGATACAATCGAAGAAATAGACGAAGAAGATGATGATGAAGAAGAAGAAGATTTAGTGCCACCTCCATCCATAAAAGAAGCTCTTAATATGGCAAAGAAGCTGCAACATTTTATGATGTGTCAAGAAGACGGGGGAGAATCATATGGTGCATTGACCAAAATCCATTCGTACATAGTGGACAAGTCCTTGGCAAATGCAAAACAGTCGAAAATCTCGGATTTTTTTAAGACTGCATCTTGAGTGTTTAAATAAATATTATGTTGTTGTACAGCAATCCAAACAGTCCTTTCTGTTTGTGTTCTTTATTTCTCAAATATTCAGCTTCTGCAGAAACAAAGGGATCTAAAGTCTGTGTAGGCTTAAGCATATTAATCTGTTGTTTGCCTAAGTCGCCAGTTCGCCTAAGTCGCCACTTTTTCTGTTCCCCTTGAGGTGGCGACTTAGGCAAATTCTACTGTATTAGTTGTTATTAAATAACTTTCCACGTGCCAGCTGACTTCATCAAATTGTTGTGGCATCGTATCTAATATTGACTAGTCAAAAAAAGTTTAAATTTCTTAAGTTAATTGTAAGAAAGTGACTTTAATTCGAAGGGTACTTCTTGCCATATTTTAGATCCAATGTAAGAAAATGTCTTTTTACCTAATTCTGTTCTCTTTCTAGATTGAAAATAATTTTGTTTCGCTGCCAGTCCTGTTTTATAATGATGTTTTTGGGTTATACTTATAATAGTTTGGGACTCATTCTTTGCTGAACTTTTGTTAAAGCAAAACATTGTTTTTGCAATTTCAAGTTTAACAATATCTTTTAGTTTTAAGAAATTCAATTTTTGAAAAAAAGGATTTGTATGTGACAAAAAAGGACTATTCGTAATAATTCTTAGTATGCGTTTGTGTATTCTTACCAGTGGATTCAGGGCAGTAGTCGAAGCCAGTCCTCATGTTAAGACACAATATTGAAGATAAGAGTAAATTAAAGCATAATATACTGTTTTTAGCGTTGTAGTGTCAACGTAGTTCCTCAGTTTGAGCAGTGCCCAGGAACCACAGAAAAGCAGAACATCTGCTTATTCACTGCTTTAAAGAAAGTTCGATATTTTCCGAAAGGTCATCTATTCGCGTTGCCACTGTAAACTGAAACAGACTTAGTTGCTTCACTAAACATTTCTTTTCTGAAAACATATGTCTAGTAAACAACTCCTAAAGATCCTTAATAAATTCACCGTCACTGTAAACTTTTTCTTTTTCTGTAATTATTTCAAATATCTCAAAGCTCAGTTTTGTAACAAGTTTAGTGTCTTCGACATATGTATAAAATGTCTTTTACATGCTCAAAGACTTTTTAAGCTGCTTTGTTTTGCCAAACCGTAATTGACCTTCAATGCCATCAAATTTGGCAGCATGTTTTGTGCACTACTGTACTTTTTAATCATTGTTATAGTATTTCGGCGAATCATAATCAACCTTCCTTCTCTTTCTTGAAGACATTTTAAGCTTTTAAAGTAATTTCCACAATAAATCTTTGTATTTAACTAGCAGTTTAACAAGCACTATGATGCAACAAGAATAAATTGCCAGGGTTCGTAGTCTGAATTTAATTATTGTGACGTAAAATGAAGATAAAAATAACAAAAGAATAGAAAAGTGAAGCAGGTCAAAATAATTATTGAGTATGATTTATTTATTCGACTTTAAAATTGTTTCTTATTTTACAACAAAAAAATTTTTTTGAACGTTTCTGCTTCACTCGTATTTAGTTCACTAGAAACGGGTATAAAAAGAGGTACCGCGGCCCAGAATGCGGCTCGTGGTACCTTGAATTATGGCCCGCATTTAGTGAACTAAATACGAGTAAAGCAGAAATGTTAAAAAAAATTTATTTTCTGCTCGAAATTTGCTTGCTTTGCCAAGTGGTAATTTATTAAAAAAGAAAAAAGGCATTAAGTCGATGAAAATAAAAAGGCAACCATCAGCGGTGGCGATCCCGCCAAAAAACAATTTCAATAAACAAGACCAATAACAATAGCAGTAGCAAAGGATTTTGAACCGTTGGTAGGCTTGCAGAGTATATTATGTGGCCTTCCACTAATCTAGCCCTGCGATTTGTTTGAGCGAAAATAAAGCGGATATCTAATCGAAATGAACGACTTTTACGAGAAAAAAAGAAAATCGCGTAATAAATTCATTTGCCCTAATTAACCACTTAAGCGTGACTGAGCAATTTTTAACTTCATGGTGGGAGCAGTAGTAATGAATAAACTGAGAGGCAACGAAATAGAAATCAACGCTTACAGTAGTTTTCTTTAAGTCTTTCCCTCCTTTTGGGTGAAATTCCACCCATGCCATTAGGTCATAAAAAAGCATGTGTGACAAAAAATACTGACAAAAGACGATTGTTGTGTTATAATCACATGATGGCTTGGAACGTTAGCAAAGAGTGTATGCCAGGTTTAATTGTGTAACTAGGGAAAAGGTCAAATTGGGTCAATGTTTTTTGTGACTGGCCTTCTAAGGAGCAAGCTAATTTCTATCGATGATTTGAATTACTTTTATTATTTTGTTTTTGCTTGTTGGTAAGTTTTCTAGATTGACAAAAGTCCATACAGGTCAGAGAAAGCGTTGGATTTTGGTTTTTATCACATTTTTCTGAGTGAGAGCTGTTTTTTTTATTGGTGTGATTCCACCCATGCGGAGGCAAGTTATATGTTCTCACTGATCCACTTCCTGGCGCATGGCATGATCATGCATTTATTAAGCCGCGTTTGCGTGATAAATGCAGCGCGTGACCACGTTTTCAGCGATTTAGTTGATTGTGGTGGATTAACTGGTTCAAAATTGCATATTTTGTGATTGATTTGACCCTGTAATGGCACGAAAAACACGAAGAAGAGAATTTCTTTTGAGTACAGTAGCACTATTACAATTATTAGTTTTGATGACAGTGACAAAGAAACTTTGTTTGAAATTGATGAAGAAGACAAAGTAGTGTTATTGGAATCATTTTCCAGAGAGAGGAGAGTAACCAAGAAGTCTAGAAATTGTTGATGAGCAAATACCAGGGGAAGAATCTCATACACACCCTGATTTTTCCGAGACGACAATTGTTCTAGCTTTCGGTGGACAAAAAGATTCCCAGAAGTGACTCCACATGAAAGCATCGTCGGTTACCGGGGAAAGGTAATGATTCTTTACGAATCATTGCTGACCCTAGGCACTGTATTTACTCATGTCTGCAAATTGGATGAATTGATCGACGGCATCTTGGTACCTCAATCCACATCAAAAGGGAAGACCATTTGAAATAGAAAATGAAGAAATGAAAGCATTTCTGGGAATGAATATTTTGATGTCATAACATGTGCTACCAGAAACTCATGATTATTTTTCCAAAGAACCAGACTTACCAGTTCAACCAATTGTCAAAACGATGACGAGAGACAGATTCCATTCAATACAAAGAGCCTTATATTTTGCAAATAATGATGAAGCTCCCGACAGAAAAGACCCAGTACACGACAGAGCTTTGAAAATTCGTCCACTGATCAAACATTTTAATGCTGCTTTCCAAAATGCCATGAGACCAACTTTTAAACAAGCAATTGACGAACGAATGACAAAATTCAGAGGTAATTACATAATGAGACAGTACATGAACCAAAAACCAATCCAAAGAAGTTTCAAGCATTGGTGTCGCAATGATTCCAAAACAGGATACCTCATCAATTTGATATATATGTTGGAAAGAAGACAGCATCACCAGAGTTGGGACTTTCAGAAAGTGTTGTAATGGAACTTACAGAATCACTCAAAGGTACGTACTGCAGAATATTTTTTGACAATTTTTACACTTCTCCCCAAGTCGTTTACAGATTGACGAAAGAAAGAAAAATATATTCCTGTGAAACAGTCAGAGAGCACAGGCGGGGTCTTCCGAAAGACATGAAATTAACAAAAGACCTGAAAAAGGGAGAAATTGATTCAAGATATTATGATGGCATGTCGGTTGTGAAATGGCTTGATACCAAATCGGTGATGATAATATCAACAATTGATAGTGAAAGTCCTACAAATACAGTCAATGTCAAAAGACGACAAAAAGACCAAGAAGGAAAGGTGGATATAAAGGTTCCTGCAATGGTTCAAAGGTACGACAAATGCATGCGAGGAACCGACCTTTTGGTCAAAAGACCACAGTGTATGCATTCGATAGGAAGAGCCCTGGCAAATATTACTGCAGACCTTTTTGGGACATGGGATTGGCTAACTCGTTCATAGTTTATGAGAAGATCGTGTCAACTTTTTGTAGTGGAAGCAAAGACAACATTGCAAAAACGCAAAAAGATTTCAGAAGAATGGTTGCAGTTCAGCTCATTGGTGACTTTTGCTCAAGGAAGCAGATTCCTTCTAACACTAAACAATATCGGGGCCAACGTCGACACCGAATTGATTACGTCAAAAGCCACGGGCGGTGCAAAAGATGTTATGAGGAAGAGAAAAGCTACAGGAAAGTTTTTATAAAATGCAGTGACTGTGATATTTATCTACGCCTAAACAAAAACAGAAACTGTTGGGAACAGTTCCACCAGCAATAATGACAGCAATTGTTTTCCCTTCCTTTTTCTCTTCCAGCAAACAGCCTTTCTTTCATATTGTGCGATGTTGATGTGAAGCAGTTTCGTCTTGTTTTGTGGTATTCATTGCTTTGAATTAGTTTTTTTCTTGTTTGTTACTTTAAAATACTAAAAATATCAAACAAATATGCATCTTTCATTAGTGATTTCATTCTTTGTTTATGATGGCTGAGTGTAGCAGTTCCCTTCCAGTGGGTGGAATTCCACCCAAAACCAGATTGCTACAGTATACCCCCCACAAAAATTCAGTCCCACCAAAAATGAGTTTAAAGCGCTTTTAGTCTCTTGAAACAACATGCCAAGGTAAAATTTTATAAAATTTAGAAAAAAATTTTTTCGGGAGGGAAGGACCTTCAAGCAACTAGTACAGGCTTGCAAAAGCTGTTCCGTAGTGTTTAAAGATTTACGCTGTTGACACCAGCTGCTGCTTTTGCTAAACAACTTATATTTTAGAAGTCAAAAATATTGCTAAAAACTTCGAATGCTCTGCCGGTAGCATCACCAAACCAAAAATCAGCTAGGTATTTTTATTTAAACTGACGTTTTGTCGGTCGGAAATCAACCGAAATCTTCAGAAACATTAAAATGTTCACAATAACAACTAATAAAAGCTCGTCATCACTAATGCACTAATGCAGAAATGCACCCAACATCGAATAGCGGGAAAGTTACTTCATTGATCGCTACCGCGACAAAATAGCATAATAAAGAACCAAGGCATAGCGATCACTGTAGAAACCGAATAACTTCCAACCTTTGTCAACGGTAGAGCATTCGTAATTTTTTAGCAATATTAATATCTGATAAGCAAAGGCATTACCTTTTTGAGTCAAAAGTATTGTTGTTCATCTTGTTACAAAAATTAATTTTATTTTTAGCTTCAATGTAAAATCCAGAACAGTACTGGAGAAAACTACGGAGTATTTCAGGTAGTCAGCTTCAAAGAACAAGTTGTTGCTGGGAAAAATTTCTTTATTAAGGTTTGCATTTTCATCCAGTTATTCATTTATTTTTAATATGGTGGTTTAAGGAAACAAACGAATTAGACACTGCTTGTTAAATAAAATCGTGAATTTCCGTATCGATTGTAGTTTTTATTGATATCGTATTGATTTTACTTTCAAGTTTTATGAACACACAATAAAAAAATATAAAAATCAATTTATTTTAAAAACAAAAAAGACTGCAGAAAAAACCTTTATATCAACTACATAAGAATGGTACATTTTTATTCGATTTTCAAAACGTAACAACTGAAAATTTATTTTTTAATTGTTTTTTTAGATTTTCGTAGGAGGAAGTAACAACTGCATTCATGTAAGAATTTATCAATCTTTTAATGGCGAGTCCAGTTTAACTTCTGTTCAATGCGGTAAAACCTTTTTGGATCCGATCGAGTATTTCGAGTAACTTGATGCAATGTCATGAAGCAATAAAGTGTAAAATATAAAATGTGTGTGATACCTACAACCAGTGATGAAGGTCTCGAGATTAACTTTTTGCGGTCGCGGTCTCGTCTCGGTCTCAGCCTTGTGTTGATGGTCTTGGTCTCGGTATTTTTAAATTGGTCTCGAGACCGGGCATTTTTTTATATTTTCGTTACTTAATGTTATTGTGATGAGTTTTGCAATTTGCTTAAAAACAACACTCAATTGACCAGCTTTGCCGCAATTTAAAGCGGTAAATAGGTTAGAATCAAACTTTTTAATCTTTAATTTTGCAACTTTCTTACTTTTATTCCAATAATGATTTTTATTGCGATCAGTGCCATCTGTTACAAGCTAATCCCATAATGAAAAAATTTTATTTAAATGTTTTCTTTTGGCAAGAAACAAGTCTGGTAGTGCTTTGAATGTTTCTACCCATACCCTTGCTGTTAAAACCTTCACACCAAACTAATCCGATTTTTTAAAAATAAAGCAACTTGATTACGTATATATTTTTTTAAAGCTTAGTTTTTTAGTTAAAAGACAAGCTTTAACATAAGAAAGAAATAATACAGAAAAACTAAATCTACAACAGGATGATAGGTTATGTACCTTTAATTTAGTCCAGTGGTTCTCGAACTTTTTTCGTTGTGACGCCTTGAAAAAATTTATTAACTTGCGACGCACAAGCAATAAAAATTAAATGAAGGCACATAATTAAGGTTACACATTTTTGAGAAAGAGAATCGAAACGCTCGTTTAAAACGTTCGAAATCAAATGAAGCATAACCGTAAAAGACCAAAATTTGTGGTGGACAATAGATTTTTGCCCAAATTTTGGATCAGGTACGATCCACGATTTTATGATTTTTTTTTGAAAACTAACAACTAACAACAATTAACGTAATAGCGTTAGGGTTAGGTAGGTTATCTAGGGTAACCATAACCCTAACCGGACTTTTAATAAGTCCAAGTCTCATTAAAAGATGGATAAGCTCAATACTGGTTGAACTCTCCACAGTATTCATTAACTGGGGAAATTCATGGGTTAAAAAATTTAAAAATTTTTTAAATTATCAGGTACGATCCACGATCTGTAAAAAGCAATAGGTACGATCTACGATCTGACAGATCGTACCTGATTCCAAATTTTTCTTCAAGACTATTCAAATTTTTCAAAGCATTTCTCGGAGATGCTCAAATATACTCAAGATTTAAATATGAAGACTTTTTTGGGTCTAAGTCTTATTGGTCAGAGTTTCTCAAATATTTTTATTTACCAAACATCTAGTCTTATCCTTTTTTAGCTTAAGCACCGCTTCTTCTAAGTTTCTCTAATTTCCCGATTTTCGATACGAAGAACTAGTAATCTCCGAAAAAAGTCTTCATTTCGGTACTTATGGTAAGCCTATGCAAAAGGTCATGCTCATAGTTCAGGGGAATACTTTACCTAAGTAATAAGTATTCCGCGGAACACAGTGTGAGAAACGATGCTTTAGGCTATAGATTTTGTGTGATGCCTGTGAAAAACTAAAACGACACACCCAGGGCGTCGCGACGCTTAATTTGAGAATCACCGATTTAGCCTAAATATAGCAGTAGCCCCAGAGAGCGGACATGAATTCTAAATTTTGTTATAGTTAATCTACAGCTAGTTAGCCACCTTAGAATTTAGTACGCCTGCCAAAAGTTGCTTTAAAAGTGTGTTTTAAAGCAGACTAAATATGATAAAAAAATGTCTTTAACTAATATAAACACTGTTACCAGGGATATTACTTATTTTAAAATTCATTTGTTCTTCTGGTAGAATCAGAGGCAAGTAAAACTTCAACAAATACAAAAGGCGTAATTTATTTATTAAAGAAGAACTCAACGACGTTTCGTCCTTTACATCGGGCGGACTTCATCAAGTAAAAGCAGAACACAACGCGCACCGTATTTAAAAACCAAGAAGTTAAAACCACAAACCAACAAACACAAGGTGAGAAGCGAACATACATAACAATTTAATAATTACTTAGTGCAAAAGAAACAAATTTAACAGGTTGAAAACCCACATTAGTTGAGATTTTTTATATTGCTATATATTTTTGGAAAAACATTACGATCTTTATCATTTATTGAATTTTTTGTATTATTAATATATAATGATTCTGGGCATTTTGCATTAATATATTGCAATAAATGTTAGTCTGATTGCATTAATTTGATTTACCTATTTGGGTGAAGCTTATTTTTGTCTAATTTGTTTGTGAAATTTCCTACAAATCTATTTTTTGGCACATCCAAATTGGTTTTGTGATATGTTTTAAACTCTCCTTTTGGCTTTAATTTATTAAATTATGTGATTTGGCTTTTTCATGAACCCCCTACTAACTAATTAGCTTTTCCCCACCAATCATTAATTCATGGCATATAAATCCAACATTCAATTCATCCAAATTCTCTATTGGGAATGGGACTTAATCTATTTTTTCTAGATTGTGTTTGGTGTAAAATTCAGAAGTGTTCTCATCAAAGTTTCCTAAACCAAACAACCTATAGTGCACCACTGTTGAAAGAATCCTAAGAAATTTTGGTATGGATCAACCTGAGTATCGGCTTGATTTGACTTAGATTTATGCTGAAATAGTTAGCCTTTAGCAAACAGTTTATTCATCATTCCAAGCAAGCAAATTTTAAAGCAGGTATAAGAACTATTAAACATCTTTTGCTAATCACATGCAATGAGTTGATTGTATAGCAATTGCATTTTTGGGATCAATTCAAAGCACCATTTCGATAAAAATACCGTATAATTAAATACAGCTCAATTAGGTCAATTCTAATCAGTGCAACTACAGCACAAAACACACTCAAGTAATCAATTTAGCTCAAAGATAAAACAAAATACCATAGTGTAAACACTGAACAATGTCCAGTGTGTGTTTTAATGTGCTCATAAGAATAAAAAACATTTGAGCGTTTTTAATGAAAACAATGACTGCACAATAATAGGACCATTAAACCTTTCCATTTTCAAGCAACTGACTAAATTTTTTTTCAAAAATGAATAAAGAAATCTCTCTGTAATACTGGTAATTAGGGATTTTGATAAATTTAGGAAAAAATTCTGTTTAATTTGTAAGCAATTAATATACACTATTATTGTAAAACAGTCTCGTGGCTTTTCGTTGCATTTACCAAGAAGCTTTAGTAGATTTTATTAAGGTTAGTGCTTGTTTCAATGTCAGAGAAAAATTTAAAACTTTTTTTTAAACATCAAACAAAAATGTATTGAGAAAGTAAATATTTTGGCATGGGGTTTACTTTAAAGTCAATGGCAATGAAGTTATTATAACATCAAATTTTTGGTCTTTAGCATCTGCATTTGATAAAGAAATTTTCAAAACTATTTCCATTATTGACACAGCACTTGCGCTGATAAAATACACAGCACAGTTGTTTTTTAACAAAGCCAAATTAGTGTAATTATTGCTTATTGACAATGCTGGTAAACTTTGGTATCTAACATTTATAATATTAGCGTTTTACAGTTATATAAGAAATTAATTGATGTATTAATTTATAAATTAGTTTATTTTGATGCTCTGTATCATTTAAAAGTGCTTTGTAGTTTTAAATATAAAAAAATTGCTCTAAATTAAAATTTGTAGTTTTTCATATTTTGCACCCCCATTAAAATTTTCAACACCCATTATATGGGGGTTTTTGAAAAAAAAATTTGTTTTATTAGGTTGTACCATAATTAATGTCCTTTTTTTAAAACTAAATATATTACAAATTTAAAAATTAAAAAAAATTTTTTTTTAAATATTATTCTCAATGAGGAATAGTGCTCAAAAATCGTTTTTAAAAATTTTTTATTTAAAAATTTGTGCAATATATTTATGATTCAAAAAAACGTAAAAATACTCAAACGACATTTAATCTTGTGTCTTTCGAGTAAAGTATTGCAAATTTGCACTCTCTTTTCTTTTTGTGCAGAATTGAGGCTATGAGGAATCCATTGGCTTAACTTTTTTTTCATTCCAAGTTTTTTCAGACCTCTAGACACTGTCATTGGTGAGCATTCGAGAGAAGAAGCCAACTCTCTGGTGTTGGTTTTTGGATTCTTCGAGATTCTTGAATCAAGATCTTGAAGACTGAGTCTTCTCTTCCTTCCAGTGCGTTGTTGATCTTCAAGATCAAAATTTCCTTCCTTAAATCTTTTGAGCCATCTTTGGCACGTTTTTTCTGCAATGGTGTCGTTTCCATAAACATCACAGATTTTTTTCGTGGCTGCGAACGCGAAAATTTTTCCTTTAGACTGGTGGAAGAAGAAAAGTAGCAGGTGTCGGCAATGAATTTTGGGGAGATTTTTCATTATTATAAATTGTTTAAATTTGCGGAAAAAATATTTATGATTTATTTACACATTCTCACACATAAAATTTTAGTAATAAATGTCTAGAAAATTAAAAAAAATTTTGTAAATTTATAAATTTGCAATATAATTAGTTTTAAAAAAAGGACACTAATTATGGTACAACCTAATAGTATGAACATGTTTATTTATACG
This sequence comes from Diplosoma virens, assembly GCA_963680785.1. Classification (NCBI taxonomy): domain Eukaryota; kingdom Metazoa; phylum Chordata; class Ascidiacea; order Aplousobranchia; family Didemnidae; genus Diplosoma; species Diplosoma virens. The sequence goes on along the minus strand of OY796880.1, from coordinate 23,615,893 downwards.
GATACCATATTTTTTTAAGAGCCTCATATAAAGTTAAATCTTAAGCCCCTCTCCTAATTAAAGAGCAATTGAGTGATTTGCTAAATAACAAACAACCTTTATTTGGCTATCAATTGCTAGCCAAGTACTGCATTGAATAAATTTTTGAAATCACAAAAAATAATATATTTTAATACGAGGGTCAGTCAATAAGTAATGAGACTTTCTCAATTACTTTGGTGTTCTTGGAGTTATGCAACTGAAATTTTATGTGATGATTATGAATGGAGTTGTCATCTTATTTACAACAAAACTTGTTTATTTTCAGATTACTGTAGGTGTGACGATAAATTGAAATGACTACTAGGCTAGGAAACAGCTCATGCTTGGAACAAAGAGGAGTCATCAGATTTCTGTTGGCAGAGAGTGTAAAATCATGTGAGATTCTGTCTAGAATGCAAAGACAATATGGTCCTTCCTGTATGTCTAGAGCAAACTTCTACAAATGGGTGCAAGCATTCAAAGATGGACGCGAAAGCATTACTGATGATCTGAGAAGTGGAAGACCTGTGGATGTCTCTACCCCAGAAGCAGTACAGGCAGTTGAAGACCTGATCAAATCTGATAGAAGGGTCACTTTAGATGAAATTGCTACAAACTTGGACATCTCCCATGGCACAGTGTACGCAATTGTGCGTGAGAAGCTGCGTTTTTCAAAAGTCAGCTGTCGCTGGGTTCCAAAGATGTTAACGGATGATCACAAAATGCAGCGCCTGATGGCTTCCAGAGCATCACTACGCAGATACAGAAAGGAGGGAGATGTATTTCTATCGAGAATAGTGACAACTGATGAGACCTGGGTCTTTCATTATGAACCTGAATCGAAACGACGATCAATGGAGTGGAAGCATGTTTCTTCCCCAGTGAAGAAAAAATTCAAATCTCAGAAAAGTTTAAGGAAAGTCATGCTCACTGTGTTCTGGGACAGAAATGGGCCGATCACTATCAGTTTCTTGGAAAGGGGCAATACTGTGAACTCAGAGAACTACTGTGAGCTGCTAACTCAAGTGAAAAAAGACATTAAGAACAAACGGAGAGGACTTCAATCAAGAGGTGTGATTCTCCTTCAGGATAATGCAAGGCCCCACACAGCAGCAAGAACCCTAGCCAAAATTGAAGATTTAGGCTGGAAACTTCTAACACACCCACCCTACAGCCCAGACCTTGCACCATCTGATTTTCACCTCTTCGGCCCACTCAAAGAGAGTATGAGGGGAATTCACTTCCAGACTGATGAAGAAGTGAAGGCTGCTGTGAGCAACTGGCTAAGGACCCAGTCCACGGAATTCTATGCCAAAGGAATAGACAATCTAATATCAAGATGGAACAAGTGTGTTGCAAAGGAGGGAGACTATGTTGAAAAATAAAAAAGCATTTTTTGATTACCAGTCATTGCAAACTTGAGTTATTAAAAAAGTCTCATTACTTATTGACTGACCCTCGTATTTTTTATGACTTCGTTTAATTTTGCTGAATTATTAATTACTAACTTGTTACGAGTTTGTAAATGTGACGCAGTTTTCCAATTAGGGTTTACTGATAGGAGGGGCAATGGGACATATTCTGGGAGGCCACGAGTAGAGGCGTTCGTTAGACAGCTCTTCCGCATTTTACAAAACCAAGCTTCAAATTTTATTTAGTTTTCTGTAGACGAAGTTTAACTTCAGTCAAAGCTCGTTTATTCAAACTCCGATCAATCGAATTGCCCGCTTACCGACACAAATTAGTTAGTAGCAAAATTCTTTATTGGCTTTTACCGCTTCAATACGCAAGCCCAGTTTGTTCCAAGAAACAATTTAGGGACAAATATGCAAATAAATTAAAACATCTTCCAATAAACCGTCGTAAATACTAATCCTTACATTTATGATAACAAAAAACAATAAATGTATGAATGCCTATAAACGAGTATTTGACTTAGCTAACTCTCTACTGCCATAGCCATCAAATTTGTTGCATTTCAAGCTGAGGCGGGCATTTTCGGCGAAAGTTTTTTAAGTAAGCTTCGAAAATGTTTTTATAAACAAGTTTCGAAAATTCTTGAAAGTTTTCCAAGCAAATTTCAAAAATGTTTTGAAAATGCCAAAAATAGTTAAGCCGTAAACATTTCGAAAACGCATGCGGCTTAACCATTTTATCCATTATCAAACCTCAAGTTTTATCTCGCCCTAAAAATCTTAGTCATCATAAAACCGCAGCGTTTCTGTTGCTTTTTGTTTAGAAAAGCGTTCTTCAAATTACACGTAAAGTAATCAAGTTACCTGTATTAAATAGTATGAATAACAACAAGGTAACAGCCTACAGCCATACATTTAAAAAAATATCAAATACTACAAAAATATTATTTGGAACTTTTTAGTGAGTTAATTTTGTGTTCTTTGCCTTATCCTTAATATAGAAAAAGGCTCATTATTACGTACGAGCTCTTTAACATAGGATAGATTATTATTTTAATTTTATTTTGCTTCTGTAAGCGATATTAGCAAATTGTGTTCATCTGTTGTTTTTTCATCAAAAGGCTATTATTTTGTATATATATGTTGTCATTGTTAAGTAAAATATTATGTCCAGTGTTATTTAATGTTAAATATCAAAAACACTTTGTGGCTCCTGACGTTTTCTTTTCAGTGGGACATGATTTTAATGGCTCTTTGAGTAATCAAGGTCGCCGACCCTGGGTTAAATTGAAGGATTGTACACTCAGTGTACAGTATCAAGTTATTAGCCAGCACGTGTTGTAGAATGTAGATAATTGCTGGTTTTGCTGTTTTCAGCTACAGATTTAGTTCTTAAGTTAATTCCGATTATACTTCGTGTTAATATTTAGAGTGATTCCGATAATATTTGGAATGACTTTCGCCTTGCTGAGTCCAAGTAAATTGACCATAATTTTTAAAAATTCTTCGGCTAAGATTGCACTGAATGTTTAACATTACGTTTGTTTGGCTCGTTTTTTCTAAGGGTTATCAAGGGGCAAGTAAATTAACTTGATCATCATTAAGATGATCATCATTTAAAAGTTTTAGTGCAGCAGGTACAAATGGGTGTCTCAATTTGAGCTGTCGGTGTACTCTGTAAGGAAGGATAAGAGTCTTTCATGAAGTAGGTGTTCAGGTCCTTGTGCTCGGCAAGCTAGAGATAACATGGGTCGTTTACTGCAAAACTCAGCTTGTAGTACACCTACCAAGACAAATGAATTGTCTATTGGTGTAGAGCGCGGCCGTCTAGTCACAATGTGCAAAGCGTCTTTGATAGGCTTGTTAATAAGAAGAGTATGGGCACTACGACATAGAAAGGTGAGCAGTACTCTGTAGCAAAGTGCACCGCGGTCAAAGTGGCTGTGCGCAATGTCGTGGTGCCAGCACTCTAGGTCGATTCCACCAATCGCCTCAAAAGTCCAACACGTGTTGTTAGTTTTTTGCGAAGTGACTCAAGGTGTCGGCGAAACATGACCGTTGTATTCAATTTTATGCCGAGATACATAGGCTCGTCCTTTATCGCTGATGGAAAGCTCGAATCATGCCTCTTTATTTAAGGTAGCTATAAGGCAGTCGTTTCGACTGTACTGGCTTCAGCTTCTTTTTCTGGAGGTATGAGAATATAGTTGCATGTCCTGACTTAAAGTCCTCTCTAATGTCTGTCAATTGGATGTTGAGTGCGAGATTTCCAAGTAATCAGCGTAGACAAATTTCCAGGCAATCATTACTGGCCAACCATGAATAAGAGGGGAGCTAGGACTGATCCCTGTGGTACACCATTCTTGAGACGTTGTAATCTGTTTTGCGATTTAGTATCAGTGGTAAAGGTAAAACTGCGATTTCGAACAAGTTCCATGATCAGGGAGACCATGTGCACGTTTAGCAGAAGACGCAAAAGCTTGCAGGTGAGGCTGCGATGCCATACGGTATTGTAGGCTGCTTTGAAGTCAATAAACTCAGCATCAGTCTTTTTTTTAGCCAAATATTTATCCTCGATTTCTTGAGTTTGAAGAGTGACTTGATCTACATTCGACCTTCTGCATTAAAACCGAGCCTGCTCTATAAGTAGCATTGGTTCAATGCAAGTGTAGATAAGTCTCTCCAAGATCTTAACCCTACATTGGTCACGTGGGGTGTTTGAACACCCCAATTTCTTTTTAAATGCTTATAATTTCTACAGTATATTATAATTTTGTTCTCTATATCTTTCCAGGTACTTTCCTAACTTATTGAGGGTGTAGCATACCAGTTGTAGTATAGTTTTGTAGCAATTATCTTCCGAGGTACACCTCCTTTTTGCCTTTTGGGGTGTCGAAACACCCCACGTGACTAACGCAAGTATGGTGGATTATGATGTAGAGACGGAAAGAATACGGAAGATGTTAGATGAAGTAGAAGTGGAGAGCTCATTCCATGAAGATGAGATAGAAAATGTTTTTCAATTTGACAGTGAAGGTGAAGAAGATAATGTAGAAGTGAATGAGTATTATCCAGACTATATATTAAAACGTTTCGTTTTAAACTCTCATATGGGACATCTATAGTGTATTATTTCCATAAATCTGGTTATACAAACGTCAAAATGCTTAATTGTGTTTGTAAATATATCTTGAACCAGTGAAAAAGTTGTATGATTGACCCTACATATACTTTTTTTGTATTAGGGTGCACAGATACCCCACGTGACTAACCATGTTTGAAAATCCCACCTGACCAACGTAGGGTAAAAGGGGGTAAACAGCAGGGAGATTAGTTTAAAATTCCTTGGATCACTTAATGTGTCTATCGGCTTCGAGATTGCAAGCACTGTCGCTCGTCTCCAGATTTTTGGAAGCTTGAGGTGGGGCATGCAGAACGATAGGAACTTGTTCAACCAAGACTTCAGGGCAGCGCCAGCATGAAGTATTAGCTCTGGGCGAATGGAGTCATGTCCGGAAGCTTTTTCTGGCTTTAGTTGCTGTAGGGCACTAATAAATTCCTCTGAAGTAAAATCTCCAAAAATACTTTTTCAAGTAGTTGTTGGAATTCTCCAGAGATTTCCTTGGTCACAAGTCGGGCTGTCTTGCGATCCTACTTCTAAAGCACTCCATTTTTCATTAGCTGTAATGCAATAGAGTTTGCTGAAATGGGGTAAGGACGGCGGGTATTTCTAGACCTGCCAGTTAAGTGGTTATTGGTATTCCACGCCAGCCGATTGGATTGCATAAAGTCGATGGTGTTAACAGCCTCTGACCAACGTTATCTTTGCTTTTTATTAATTTTGGCAAGCAAGTCCGATGCAGCCTTGTTTGAGTCTTCACTAGAGGAGCCTTGTGAAAAGCCTGTTAAAGGCTCTCACAGTCCGCTTCTCAACATGTACAGTAGTTGTTTCTGCAGCCACGTGGATAGATTTCTTTGCTGCTTGGAGGATGGAGTAGCAAAAGTCCTGATATGTCTTATCCATACAGCTGGAGTCTGTAGATGGTAAGTCCTTAGCCAATTTATCAGTACTGAGGCTATACAGTTCCAGTTAGCCTTGCGGAAATCCCATCACTTGTACAGCGCACTTGGAACAGAAGTTACAAGTTTAGCGGCCGTGATCAGCAAAGTTCGGTGTTGTAACCTAGGAAACTTCTCAAAAACAGGTCTATCTAGAGACCAGCTCTCGTGACTAACACTCGCAAAAGCCAGATCAGGATAGTATCAATGTGCCAAAGACCAGAGGAGAAGCTAGGGGCATTTTTAGGATTGTGCAAAAGTACAAGGTTGCCCTGAGCTTTCCAGTTAGCCAGACATTCTCCATCTCAACTTATGAAATTGTATCCCCATGTATGCCAGCAGTTGAAGTTTCACCAGAAAACACCGGAATGGATGTTGGTATTAACTGCGAGTTAGGTGGTTTGTAGATGTTGAAAATTTTAAAGCCATCGACATCTACAGTACACATAGCCATTCAATTGCCGACTTTTTAAGAGATTGAGACTTTTTAAGACATTTAAGTCACTCATGAACAAACGTAGCAAGGCCATGTTTCCTTAAGACCAACCAGCCAAGGTGTAAAATGGTATCACTAGTCGATCAGCATTCATGCAGTGAGTCTCTTGAAGGAGGATAACAAGGTTGTTGTATCTGTGGCCAGATGCTGACAACGCAGGTCTTATTTGCACTCAAGCAGTCTACGAGTCATTGAGCTGTATTGTACTAGGAAAAAGTTGCAGTTTGTCATTTGGCCTGCAATTGCCATCAGGTCTTCTCTTTTGCTAACGGAGCCGAGAGTCTATCTTTTTATCAAACCAAATCTCTCCAAAATTATCATTGTTCGCCTGAAGAATTTCATCACTTCAGTTACCCGAACTCCTAATGAGGAGGTCATTGACATGAGCCCCAAAACACAGGTTAAAAACATAGATAGGAATACGTTAAAAACATAAATAAAAAATTTCTATTAATAAACAGGGACCCACGGGCGTTGAGAGCCTTTCGCACGGAACCACGAACAAGGAAAGGTTGGGAATCTCTGCTCTAGACCAAATTAATCCGCTATCACAGCAGCATAAATCGGATAAAAATTTTTGCTATATTCTTATTGTTTAACTTTTCTTTTAATAATTGCTGCAGTTTATTCTCTAGAATCTGTTTCTAACTTTGGTCAATTGTTATAACTTGATTTTTCCTCTTTCTATTCTATTTTTTCTAAGTTCGGTATTCACATTATTTTTTGCATAATTTTACGTGGAGTTAAAATAATAATATATAAGGCCAGTGGCGTACAGAGGATTTTTGAAAGGGGAGGGGGTGTACAACCACAGTCATATATTCTTAGTGAAAAAATATTTTTAAATGGTAGCGAAAGAAAAAAAAACTTTACTTTGAATTTGCCTCTGATTTCACGTTATTGTGATCTTTAATGGGGGCCACGGCGCAATGCCCCTAAATACGCTACTGGATAAAAACTACTGATACGATTATTGTCGTAGTAGTTAATTGTCAAAAAATAAAAAATAATCTCTTGCAACAATTCATTAATATTTTACAATAATCACAATTTTAAAAAATACAGGAATGTAAAATAGCAAATTCAAACGTTTTCAAAATATATCTTGAGGATTGTAAAAATTTTCAATAGATACTGCAATGAGTTTCTGCAAACACCCCGTAAAAAGTTTGAATGTAGCTTACATTTTGTACACAGAAGCTTTTATGATAAGTTTCTACACGATACTAGCGAATAAGTCACCACAAATAACAAGAACAATCCTCCCAAAATGGACATGGAAACCACGACATATGTTGAATACAATGGGGGGTCTTTCCTTTCCGCACCTAATTGTGTGTTAGTTATGACGTGAGGATGAAAAGGTCCTTGCTTTGGATTTGTGACGTTGCTTCGAATTAGAGATTGCAGTAAGATTTCCGGTGCAAGAAACTTCGAGTTGACGTCTTCGTTTTCCGTTTGTCTTTTTTGCAGTGAGTTGGAGTAACAAAAGTAATTTCGGGGAAGCCACTTGGCGGTAACTTTGATTCTGTAATGAGGTTAAACTTTTACTCGGAAAAAAACTAGCATCCGTCATCATCATCACTATCATTAACATCATCATATATTCGTACTTGACGGACAGCGGAAGAGCCGATAAACTTTATATATATAAATTTTATGAAAACAAAAATTTGTGTAATCTTGTGCAACTAGAATCTCGTTTTTTCCTTCAATCCCATTAAAATAGCAACGTAATTTTTTTAATATAGAAAGATTTTCTTAATTTCAAAAAGAATAAGAACAACTAAGTTGATTGTAAGAAAACTTTGACTAGGCTTTTAATCTTCCAGCACAATCTTTTTGACTGGTTTTAGGCACTTAAGAATTTGTCGTATACAAATGTCCGACCATCACAGTGAAAGGCAATACAGTCTAATAGAAAATTTTATATGTGAACTTTCTTGTGCTTTTTTGAAAAACAAACAGCTATTGTTGGTATAAAATATTTACTCGCTGAAATTGATTAGCCTTGCATATGACAGTTTTTTAGCTAAAAAAATTTGCCGAAGGTTATTTCAATTATCTAATAAGTAGTATAACGTTTCTTAATTGGTAGGGCACAAAACAGTACATTAATAAATAGATTGAGTTTTTTATTTAACGTAGGCCCAACCTTTTCTAATTTAAAAACTATTAACTTTTCTTACCTGACACCATGAGATTCTTGCCTTGGAAAAGATGATATAAGTGCGTTTCTGTATAAACTAAAATGTCCTTTCTCGATTTTACTTTTATTCGCTGGCGGAAAACCGCAACAATCTTCGAAGTTGTCCTGAATGCAATTGAAAATATTAAGATTAAGGGATTTTGCAAAAAATTTCTACCTTGGTAAAAACGACATAATGATTTTATCATTGCAATAAAAAAAGCATTGATAAAGCCAAGTCTAACTTTGGGAACATATTTTTTTGGCAAAATTATACGAAAACTTTAATCCAGATGTTTCAATTTTCTCAATTAAGCCAAACTAGCTTTAAAGTCATTCTAAAACTCAGTACTCGGAAAAATTTTTAAAAACAACTTTTCAAAATAATTCAAAAACTAATTTAACTCAATTTTTTTTAATTTAATATGATTCGAAGGATCGTTTGTCAAACAACTAAGCCTACCTGACAAAATGCATCTACTGCGTCAGTTACCCAGATTGACAAAACGCCCTTAACATCAGCCAACCATTCGAGCATTGATGTCGAGTTATCAAACGTCAGTTCCACTGAAAAATCTTCTTCTGACCGATCAACTGCAAAACAAAAATGATTTTAAGTCAAACGGCATTTTTTTTTATTGAATTTAATTTGAAAATCTATTTCTGCTTCCTTAGACCGGCCTTTAATCATAAGTTTATTGCACATTAATAAAAGTGGTAGCAGGTTAATTAGTTTTGTTGTTAAAAAAGAAAAAAAGTCTTTAACTCAAATAAAAGGCCAAAAAATGATTTCTTTCTAAAAAGTAAACTAATAAATACAAGTCGCTGATCTACACTCCTTGAGTATTATATTACAACCCGGTAACTTGCCAGAAAACACTATGACATTTCTATTGAAAACATTTCTTTCGGCTGTTCGATGCTTCCTAGCTATTATCACTTATTTTCTTATGAATGTATTTTTTTTATCGCTTTGTTATAATGTAAATAAGAAAGTTGAAATAAATTTGTATCTGTTTTCTACAGTATATAGATCCAGATTAAGTGACACCAATTCAGCCTGTTTAAAATTTTAAAAGTAGCGCTAAGTGAAGTTTTCGTCGCGATTTTTTACCTGCAAACATAGAGGATATCTTTACATTAATTATTCTCAACATACATTATTTGAAATGGAGATTACATGTATTTAAAATGGAGATCACGGTAAAAGTGCAACTAACCAGTCATATCAATTCTAAATAATTTTTTGCCCCTTCAATTCTTTAACAAATTTTTTAGAAAAACTTTGCAATATGTCGTGTTACCAAATTGTCCCGTTTTTATTTGTACATAAAGTTGCTTTGATTTACTTAATTCTGCAACGGAACTCATGTTTCGATTATACAACGGCAGTGAGTTTAAAGATAGAATCCAACTAATAAATGAAATTCATACTTATAACACACGGCAATCAAACAATAAGAAGATCATTATTTCACATTTTTTGACTTGTAAATTGTCAAATACAGTAGTATTACAGTAAATTGTATGAAAATGAGGAGCAAGTTGCCAAATAATATAAGAACCGAAAAAAGATTTTAATCGTTTGATAGATTATTGTACAAACACCTGCTAGATACCTATGAAGTTTAAACAACATCCAAATTTTACCCATATTATAATTTTTTAGTATTCATACAAGCTGAACCAGCTCTACTGTAAAACTATTTTAATGTTTTAAGCTTTAACTTTGAGAAATATTATGTTTTGCATTGTTTTGTGCACCTCTTGATCTTTAATTGCTTGCTGAAATCTATTGTGTTATTTGTTTTATGCTATTTGCCTTTATTTCAATCTAATTTATGCTGGCATCTGTTCTCTCGTTTAATTTTATCTTATCGGCCGTCGTTTTTTATGCTTTTGTTGTTTTTTGTTTTTCGTTTTTTTCATCGTGTCTGTGAGGTGCATTATATTTATGATGGAATATGTGTTGTGTTGATCTTTTCTATGCTTAATAATCACTTTTTCTCACCAAAAAACTTAATTAACTAATATATTAAATTGCGTAATGTGAAACTTTTAATAAGCTGGGGTTAGTGATTATATTACTTTTTGTCCCTTCCTACCCCTGCATCATATCTTTATAGTGCATTTTGGTTTAATATAAATTGCTTATCATTATTAATCAATTTGTTTAATTTCAGTAGGTAAAAATCATTGTGTTTGTTTTAACCGCCATATATGTTGAAAAATTTGATGCAAATAAAAAGATCTCTCTCTCTCTCTCTCTCTCTCTTTCTGTCTCTTACATTTCAACTTTTAAAATTGCAGGTTAAATCTATTTCATGCCTCTGCACTTTAATTATATCAACTCGAACGCCTTTCCCAATCAACTACGCTCACATTCGCTCGACTACACTTAATTTTGTTTAGGTCCACTCACCTTCGCACTTCTTCTGAGCGCACACTTGCATGTACTCGCTCGGACCTTTGCAGTCGTACGCCAGAGATGAGGGCATCGGATTGTTACACTGACGTGTTTTCTTCTGAACCGCGTGGTCACAACTGGCCGGACATGAGGTCAAAATGGACCATGTTCCCCAGTTTCCTTTATTGTGGCGACAGCTTAGACCGCTTGAATCGAGTATGAAAATATCTGAATAAATAGATTGAAGTCAACAATCGTGTTTGTGTTTAAATAACGTTGGTCGAGGCTCCAGATTTTTATTTTTTATCGATTTACAGAAAAATTTTAAACAATAATAGTTTGCCTATTTCCTGTGTTTCAAATTGCATGAATAAAAATGTCTTGATAACTTTTAAGAAGAAATAAAAAAATTAAAAACATTTATTTATGTAGCAAACGTATTAAATTACAATCATCATGTTGTGATATTATGCAATCGATGACGTAGTGTTTTCCTAAACGCTTCTAATCGTAATCAGCGCCTTCTGCTCGAACAATTATTGGACGCGCGCGTCTCCAGGCATAGTTGTTACTAGTTAAATATGCGCCTTTATTTTGGTTTAGCAGTCAGTTCAAAGCTATCAAGCTACTACAGCAAACGAACTAATAGCATTATATTTCAATACGGTTGTTTATTGGCTAAGTAATTTTGTGAATATATATTATTGTTTTTTAATAAACCTGTGTATTCGTGCAAAGATACAACAGGCAAAAGTGGCGACGAGGATTCAAGAAACTCAACTGCGTCAAGAAAGAAAAAAGAAAATTTGTTGATTTTGCATTACAGCTTGAATTGTCGACAATGAGTGAAATTTCTGAACTGATTTTGTTGTTAAATAAGCAACATCAAGAGCAAATGGCAGTTTTACGCGACGAGCATCGCGAGCAGAATAAGCAATACCAAGAGCAGAACAAGCAACATCAAGAGCAAATGACAATGCTTCAAGAGCAGCTGAAAATTCTAGAAAGCAGCTTGAACAACCCGCGAGAAAATGTTCCAACACCGATGGCAAGTTTTCAACCATTCGATTCCACATCTGAGTTATGGACTGATTATTTGGCAAGGTTCCGAACATTCGTCACTGCTAACTCTATTCCCGACAACAAGCAAGCACAAATTTTTCTTACCAACCAATCTAACTCCGTTTACAAAATGCTTAGCAACTTAGCGGCTCAGCAACAACCTGTCAAAAGCATACATGAGCTAACCATGAATGATATTCAGACGTTTATGGCAGAGCAGTTTGACCCAAAACGGTTTGTTGTCAGAGAACGTTTCAAGTTCTGGTCTGACATGAAACGCAAACCTGGCGAAACTATTCCTGAACTGGCAAGCAGAATACGACAAGATGCAGCTACGTGTGATTTTCAATCCATTAAAGATCCTTTAGATGAAGCCTTGCGAACTAAATTCATCTGTTCAGTAGACAACGAAGCAGTTTTGAAGACACTCTTCAAGCTCAAGGACGATGAACTGAAGTTTAGCAACGCCATCAGAGTGGCTCAAGAAGTGGAAGAAGCAGCCAAGGTAGCAAAGGAAACCGTACACGGAAGTCCAAAACTTCCAAAACGCAAGAAAAGAAAACCGCCTGCTTCAGGTGTGGAAATTCTGGACATTTCAGCAAAGCTTGTCCTCACATCAAAGCTATTTGCAGCTTCTGCAAGAAAACAGGTCATCTGCAATCTGTATGCATGTCTTGAAGTTTGAAATTGATAGCGGAGCCAGTGACACATTTTGCTGTGAAGCGACGTGGCAAACGCTGGGTAAACCCACTCTACAACCTGTAACAATTCGATATCAAGTTGCTGAAGGTAGCCCGCTACCCGTCGTGGGACAATTCCAATCAACTGCAAGTATTGATGGAAAATCACCTGACGTGACCTTTCCTGTAATTGTCACTAAGGTGCCCAATCTAAATTTACTAGGTCGTCTGGCGATGATGAAGTTGAAACTCACCAACTTAACTGATCACTTAGCTGACACAAGTTTTGATGGGGAGGAGATGGAAGATGATGTCGATAGCGCTTGTTTAGTTCGAACAATCAGTCGTCAAATCAATCCTGACAATCCATTGCTTGTGGTCAGAGACTGCCAAGGATCCAATTCTTGCCCAAGTAATGCGATTTGTGAAGGAAGGATGGCCGCATGCATTTTCGGAAGAGCTTAAAGACTTCAAAAAGTTGGAAAATTCGTTGTCAACAGAATGGTTGCGTTTTTTACGGCTTACGGGTAATAATTCCTTCAACCCTACGTAATCATATTCTTAAATTATTACACCTTGGACATTTCGGCATGCAACGGATGAAACAACTTGCCAGGTCAACTGTCTATTGGCCAAGAATTGACTTTGACATCGAGAACTTATGTCGCAAATGCACTTCCTGTGGCCAATTTCAAAATAAGTCGGATAAACCTTCAATCCATCCATGGATGATGCCAGAAAAACCATGGTCAAGACTCCACTTGGACCATGCGATCAACTTTCTGGGAAGAAACTGGTTAGTCCTTGTAGACGCTTATTCAAAATATCCTTGCATTCATCCAACAACCTCAACGTCTTCGAAAAGTACTACTGCTATACTTGAACAAGAATTTGCTCATTTCGGATATCCCCACACGTTGGTGACCGATAATGCCACAACATTCATGTCTCAAGAGTTCCAAGCTTGGTGCAAACAACGAGGCATTGTACATCTCACCGGAGCACCTTATCATCCAGCAACAAACGGTGCTGCCGAGCGTTTGATACAATCGTTCAAACAGGCATTGAGAAAATCCTCGTTACCTCCAAAGGAAGCTTTGCAAGAATTTCTAATGCAATATAGAAGAATTCCTTTTGCATCGGGACTGTCACCAAGCGAATTGTTGAATGGAAGAAGAATTCGCACCAAAATTGACACTTTGGTTCCATCCATTCCGCATCTCCTGCAGGGAAGACAGTCAAGACAAGCGAGCAAGCATTCAAATGCTGAAGACTCGGAAGTGGTTTCGAAAGTCGAACATCATTACTCACTAGGAGACCCTTGTTACGCACTGTACTTCGGCCCTAGAAGAGATCGTGACCCACGATGGGTGCCTGCGATAGTTACGAAAGTCCATGGTACACGAAGCGTCAATGTACGAGTCATTCCTCGAGGACCAACTTGGAGAAGACATCTTGACCAACTTCGACCTCGATACGGTTCGGATCAAGATGATGATCCCTGTGAAATCCCAACTAGCGTTTTGTCTACAGAAACACTTCCAGCCGGGACTGACCACGCATCTAGTTCTTCTTCGATGAACCAACGCAACAATCCGAGATTACCAACCGGAGACGAGTACGGGCGACACAATCTACGACGATCAGCGAGAACAAAGAGACCTCCAAAAAAATATTGTGCTAATCGTAATCAGCGCCTTCTGCTCGAACAATTATTGGACGCGCGCGTCTCCAGGCATAGTTGTTACTAGTTAAATATGCGCCTTTATTTTGGTTTAGCAGTCAGTTCAAAGCTATCAAGCTACTACAGCAAACGAACTAATAGCATTATATTTCAATACGGTTGTTTATTGGCTAAGTAATTTTGTGAATATATATTATTGTTTTTTAATAAACCTGTGTATTCGTGCAAAGATACAACACATCATTATCTTATTTACTTTCCTGATTTGCACACAACATCGGAGGCGTTTCCTGATTTGCACACAACATCGGAGGCGCCAAGTGATCATCTTTACTTATAGCAGTCGGGTTGAAGTCTTTTATTTGTCTTTTTTATTATTTTATACAACAAAAGAGAAGATTTTTATATGGGGAAGTTGGTGCAAAGGAGACGGATGTTGAAGACAGGAAGGTTTGGAGAATGATGATACACTATGGCCATTGGCCACCACTGACTGAAGGGAAAGGCCGAAAGGAGAAGAAGTATTTTATATAGCAACACAGTGTAATTTAAAACCGTTTTCAAGACAAAGCAGCGGAAAGTACCATAAAGTGTCTTTTACAAGGACACAAAAGAATGACGAGAGTAGGTTTTGAATCGCGATCAAGTTGAATTCGGTCGCCGTTAATATGTTAGGGTTACCACTCGACCAACAATCAGTCTAAATTAAAATCTTTTAGTGGCTGCTAGAATATTCCTATTTAGCAAACGTTGGCTAACAGCTATTTTCAAAGTTATGCAATGAACAAATGAAAACAAAACCAGTTAATTAAATCGTACCATCAATACATTCACAGTGAAAAGAACCAACGTCATTAATGCAGCGGCTGTTCGTGCTGCATAAACGCGCATGCGGCGTGGCGCATTCATCGATGTCGACGCATCTTCCGACCGCTCCTTCTCGAACATACTCGAAACCTTTCTCGCAGATGCACACGAGCATCGAGGTCCCGTTAGTGTCTTGGGTAAGATCGCATCTGGATTATTACAAGTTTGGATATGAGATGCATATGCATTTTACAGCAAAAACTTGAGTGAGCTTAATTAGTCAGCGATACCGGGCAGCGACGTTCATTTTCCTGTTAAAATCCGCAATCCAAAATTGTTTTTACTTAATTATTTTATTTTTTAAAAGCAAATTGACTTTAACAATGTTGTTTTTGACAATAAAAAACAAAACAAGCTGTTTTAAAATGCCATGTGTAAGAATAAATTTCAAACGAAAAGCAATATTTTGGTGTCTACAAAAGTAGTTTGTCACAATTCTCAAAGTACTTGATCTAAGAAATGATTTCGCTGTGATCACGTAATAATTGTTATAACTTAGTTTAATATTTTCTTTAAATTTTAAGGAAATGAAAATCACTCCTACGCTTTTTTTTGCCAATTCTACAACAAAACGCACAACATAGATGTCATATTGATAATTTGTTTTTATGGAAATTATACATGGTTTTATAGTGTACAAATGCAAGTTAAGATAATAAAATTGTGGCATTTTTATAGCCTGCACTGGTTTCAAGTTATTTTTCCACCATCAGCGTTGACTCAACAAAAACATGACTCCGAAAAAAAAATAAAAAGAAAAAAGTACTGCCATCACTCAATTTTTTCAGTTATTTTGTTTTTGTTCTTTGAACCCATCGATGAAAGGTGAAATTGGAAACTTAAAAGTACTTTTGCATAACTTTTAAATAGCAGTAGCTGCATTTGATATCTTTTTAACATTTTAAATGTATTAAAATATATAAAAATTTTCAAATAAAAACAATTCAAATTTATCAAATCAAAGTCGTACACACATCGGCTCACATTTTTGTTAAAACCATCAAAAAACCACGAATCAGTTAAATGGTATTTAATCAGAATCGAACTGACCGGTGCAATTGTTCTTGTGCGGGAAAACACATTCATCAATGTCGACACACGACTTTTCGTCTTCCTGCAAGTAGTAGCCGGTGGGACAAGTGCAGTTGTAGCCTCCGTCGAAGTTGTTGCAGCGGAACTCACACAAGTCTCCGTATCCGCACTCGTCGACGTCTTGACAGATGTAGCCGTCGCCGAAGTAGCCTGAAGACGAACGTGAGACAAATACAACATTTTACTAGGCAAGGTTAAATGACAAAGCGACTCGACAAAAATGTGCTTTTATTTTGATTTAAACTAAAAATAGCTTCGTATTGTACAGTTAACAAGAAATGTACAATCAGCATTGATTTCACCTTCATTGCAAACGCATTTGTAGCCGCCAAGTAGATTCTGACAAAAAGCAACTGGACCGCACTTGAACAAGAAGTTCATCGAACATTCGTCAATGTCTTTCAAAATAAAAATCGTTTTGAAACGGATCTTCTGCAAACTAAACTGCTTAAAGAGCAATCTTAAAACCTTTAATTGCAGCGGGCAAGAAAAACTGATTGATTAACTGACGCGGTCATGGGAGTTTAGTTATTTCATTTCAATATGGTACCGACATCCAGAGACAACACTTGTTTACTTTGGCGTAAATCTAGTATGTTTTGCTTTTGCATGGTAAAAAATAAAAACATTGCTTAGCGGGTTATTCTCGTATATAACAACTTTATAAATCATTGCCAATTCAAAAAGCACTGTGACGGTACTGTTGTTTAAAAAACCACTTAATAATAAAAAAATTTGCAAAAGTGTTCGCTCAACCGACAGTTTTGAGTGAAATTATAAGCGTAGACAACAATCGAAAAGTAAACTTTAAGCAATCGAATTAGATCGTCAGCGAATAAATAACATTAAGCACCGACCTATGCAGGTCGTTCCGTCGTTGGTTAGTTTAAAGCCATCCCAACAAGCGCACAAGTAGGCGCCGTCCACGTTGACGCATTCCTGCTCGCACCACCGTTCATGTTCTCGCATTCGTTGATGTCTGTTGAAAAAAAACGCATAACTGAAATCAACCAATCAAACCTACTAGTTGTCAAATACAAATCAGAAGTAAAATAAGTGAAACCAAGTTTAATACAAGTAACGAGACAAAAAATGATAAAAATTCTTAATCACGTCAAAGCAAGACATGACGCAAACAAATCTAGCGCTGAAGTTATGCGAGTTCAAATATCTTAAAGTTACTATAACTCTGATCTCTGTATTTTTTTTTGCACAATTTGTAGAAAACAAATGTCGGTCTTATTAAGGAGACATCACGAGATTCCGTACGTTGGATTTGTGGATAAAGACGAGCTAGCAATGCGGGACAAGATCACGTACCTTCGCATTCCATCTGATTGTCGGCCGGACGAAAACCGGCTTCGCATTTGCAATAGAAGCTCCTGTTGGTGTCGACACATTCAGAATGACGATGACAAAGAATTTCATTCGACAAGCATTCGTTTATATTCACACAACTAGAACGATGAAAGGGTTACCATGAGCGTTAACAAGGTTTGAAGAGGTATTTTTGGATAGGAATCGGAATTTTTGGTTGCCCAGATTCAGGTGAAGACATTTCTTAGTGTTCACTTACTGTAACTTTAAAACTAAAAATATTTTTAAGAACTTGCATTAGTATCAAAAATTTTTTTAGTTAACATTTTTGAATTTCAACGACAAAAACTTTTCTTGGCCTTGACTATGGAGTGTTGAAGTGATTTTGTTTTTCACTTTATTTTCAAAGGACAAAAACTATTTTTCGGCGTTCATTTTTAAGTTAATTTAAAGGGCTTGCATTTTTACTTGGCATCGCTCAGATTTTCTAATATCGACCCTAAAGTAACAAATAAACTCGCAGTAAAACTGTTCATGTTTGAGTATTTCTAAATGTTAATTTAAAACTATATTAAGCTAATATATACGTACTATTACTAAAATGCTGTGAGCAATTTACTTAATCCTTTCGACAAATATACCTGGTCCCGCCTGAAGATGCCGAGATAATATATCCACTTTTGCATCCACATTTCGGAGTTCCGTTATCATCAAGAAAACAAACAGCATTTTTAAAGTTGCAAGCGCTGGCTGATGTGGCAGCATCGCAAACTCTAGTTGCTGAGTACAAAATGCAAGTTATTTCTATTGTGTATTTTTTTTTGTTGCATTGCGTGCTTATAGCAAGAAAACTTTGTTTTTACTTAAAGAAAAAAGCGACTATGCAGGGTAATGTCATATTAAAGGTAGGTGAACTTTATCCGTGCATTTTTTCCCCCGAAAACGGCAACATCGAGTAAGAAGTTGATAATTTTCTGGGTTGAAGATATTTTAAAAAACACGACATTGATTGAACGCGAGACAAATCTACTATCATGTCAACTTTGCTTAAAGTCAGGTTGAATAAAAGCACGTTTAAGCGACGTTGCCGTCGCAAGCTTTCGCCTATTTGTTGGACGGAGCGATTGCCACTAGAAAATTGTAGCAGATTTAAAAGAGAGCGTGGTTTTTACATATAATACAGTTTTTGATTGCTTTTGGTATAAATTGAGAAAATTTGTTGGCTAATTAAAGTAAACAATTTTTTAATTGAAAATGATTAAAAATTTTAGTATGTTTGTTTTATTATTCATACGTATCCGATTCGTTTGTTTTTCTTTTTTATAAAGTACATGATTTATAATGAGGAAATTCATAGATTGATTTGGAATATTTTAGAAACTCTTAAACAAAAATGTCAGAGTATAATTATTATTAACTTTCTGCGGAAAAACTGTTATGAATTCTGCTTAAAACAAGCACTAACGTATGCACGTGACTTGGTCTTCATCCAAAACCAACCCCTCGTCGCACGAGCAGCTGTATCGACCGAAGTGTTTGTGGCAGGGATGCGTGCAGCGGTGCCCTACGATGCATTCATTCATCGACGTCGACGCATTCCGTCTCGTTCTAGAACATCCCAGTTTGTAATTACATCAACATTACAGTTTTGGCAGATAACCAAAAAAAGTTATTGCAACAAAAAGATAATAAAGCCACAAAATCTGTATTTCTTTATACAACTTTTAATTCTTAGGTAAGATTACAAAAACTATAAAAATGTAATTACAGTACTTTTAAACTTTAAACTCATTGCCGAACTAAAAAAATCAAAAATTAACAAAAATTAATAAATTCCGTAAAAATGAAACAAATATCAATTTTGTAACAGGAACTAGTAATTTGTATCTTTATAAGTTAAAAATATTGAAGTTGAACAAATAAATGCGAGGCGCAATCTGCTTAGCAAAAATGAAGAAATTACAAAGGGTAAATTTATAGTGCAGTTTACAAAAGCACGAGCAGATCAATCCGTTCGAACCGTCAGAGTGTAACCAGCTGCGCAGAGGCATTTAAAACTACCGAAGGAATTTTCACAGCGCATCTGACATTTTTGAAAATTGGTTTGAATCGACGATCTTCCGATCACCGATTTAACAGCAGATGCAAAGACAAAAAACAATCAATTAAACCTGTGCAGTGAAGCGTGTCGTCATCTAAACGAAAGCCGACAGAGCACGAGCAAGCAGGCTTTCCTCTGTGGATTTCACAGTGCTGTTTGCAAGCTGGCTTTTCTCCTTCGGGTAAGTTGTCACATGACAAGGCGTAGCAATCGATTCCGTCTCCTATCATTCCGTCCGGACACGATTCGCAAGTGTAACTTTCATTTATCAAACCCGAAGCACAGGTGACTCCTGAGCAAAATGTTTTGGAAAGGCAATCGTAAATCACTACAGTATTTTGATGAAACCAATAAATAGTATTTTTCCAGCATTTGCAGTTTTTGAGTTTGATTCCATATCTAGGTATGTTTTACCATGATCGGCAAAAAGAACACGTAATTTAATATTTAAAACGTTATCTAACAACGCCCTGGATACTTAGCATAAAAGATATTTTCAATTTTTGCAAAACCTGCTTTCCCGACGTTGACAAAAGAATTTTTAAAGTGCAAATCTTCACCAGCAAACAGAGATGAATATCGCACGGGTTGTGGCTGTATTGGCACAGGTTTCCAAATCGCCAAGCAGTGCATTGGCACCTGGAGATCCTCAGATAATCGCCAGACGAGTAAACATTGCTGCTGATCGTGAAGTTTACAGGAAAGTTCTGCATGACAATAGAAAGTTTTACAGTATAATACAATCCGTCAATTTTCGTTTTAACTCTAAAAATCAAATTGTTTACTTTGATTGTGTAGCGATTAATTGGATAGCCCAAATATAATTTTATTTTTTCACACAAAATACAACTTTAGTTATTATCGAAGTTATAAAATTTCGTTTAAAACGTTGAATTTTAACTTTTACATGCTCGATTTTTATGCATTTTTTGAATTTCACATCCTGCTGTTCCATATCGTACAGTCACGTAGCAATACGCCCATTTGTATACAGCGATGTGGCTTAGTCAAAAATTGTAATATATAGTTACGCTCCGGTAGATATCGGTTAGATACTGTAAGTTAAACTTCTGTTATGATCATGCTATATTAAATTGTCTCTAATATTGTAATTGCTTGTTTTAATTTTTGTTTTGTTTTTATTTTTTTTAAATAACTGAATAAATGTAATGTAAATAGAATCAAGTTAGTAGTTTACCTTCTGAGTATGAACCTCGCCAATTAAACTTGAACATAACGCTACTAACTACTACAATAAAAATTTAATAGACCGTTTAAATTTTTATTTCAAAAAAACACTCTGCAAAATTGTACTAAACAACTAAAATATGCAAAAATAGAAACTAAAATTTAAATTGCTGCATTTTTAAATTTTCAGCCAAAAGCGTTATATACGCGTATGCCGAATCGAAAACTCTTAAAAAAGGCCTAGGTTTTATTTACATTGAAGTCACAGTAATAATCGACAAAAATATTTGAAAATACATCTCAGTCTTCCAAAGCGGATTGACGTCATATGCTGGGTTATCTTGGTTAAACATTTTAATACTCGTAGTTTTTACAAATCAGATTTATTTAATGCTAATAAGAAAACAATAATAGCGAGGTTGTACAATCTTTTAAATTTTTTCGTTTGATTGTCTACACACATACTTCTTTAATGACTAATTACCAATATACAAGTACTTGCGTCATTAAACATGCATACAGATTTGTTGATGCATGGACAAAATACGACAGTCTGCAAATACGTTATCATCACTTGTAAAGTTGGTGCTTCTTCAAGTTCATTGTTTGCATCACCTTGTAATAAATTTTCTTTAACTTGTATGCTTTTTAAACGACAATAAAGTCCTCGCTTTTTGGCAAAATTGATTTTATATTGTGTCTGCATAGCTGTTTGTTATTGATTTCATAGATTAATTTCTTAAATTTGTTTGTGACAAATTTCATCCAATTTTATCTCAAAACAAGAATAATTCGGATGTATGAAATTTAATTAATTTAATTTAATTGATGAAATTTAATTTTATCTAATGTATACCTAGCCAGAAATTGACTTTTCTTTACGTATAATTGAATGGATTTTTGATTTGTTTTCTGTTTTACGAAACTTTGACTTATCTTCAATAATATTATCTAATTTCAAAAAATAATCTTTTTTGTTTAAAATAGCGGTTCCTCTACCTTTATCAAGTTTACAAATTTTTATACTTGAATCATCAGAAAGTTGTTTTAAAGTTCGATGAAAAGATGAGTTTTTTGGATTTGATAAAATAAAAGTTTAATGAATTTAGTTGTGCTGCTGAGTATCGCTACAATATATTCTTTATAGTCAGAAACTGTGTTTTTTTCGATTGCAAAGAAAAGTTTTTTCTAGCGAATCCATTCGTACCTAGCCAGAACTAACAACTTTAAGAACTTCAGTCTCGCGGCAAACTATTTCTAACCGGCATAAACAAACACAGCTTTACTTCAGCGCAGATATTTGGGTTACCTAGTTCCACTGGTCCTTTCGAATTACCGAGTAAACAGAGGTGGGCATTTTTTCTTTTTTTGGTAAAGCGCAGTGCAACTTGCGCAACACATGTTTTAGACCACGTAAAGCGCAGCGCAATAAGCATAATGTGATTTTGAAATATATGTAAAGCGCAATGTAGAATATTTTAAAACAATATTAACCGCGGCACAATGTAATTTTTAAATCAATTAAACGTAATGTATTTTTTTAAATCATAAACGCACCCTAATCAGTTTTCCAATGGAAAATTAACCAAAGTAGATTGTGCTTTTACAAAATAAGATTATATAAAACGCAGTGCAACAAAGCGCAATTGATTTGTTTAATCTTTGATACGCACTAAAGCGCAAGTAATCCTTTTATTTCTCGGTGCGTAGCGCAATTAAGCGCAACTTATAATTTTTTAACCAAGAGCACAGCGCAAAATGCGCAACGCTTCTAGAAAAGTATGAAAGCGCAGCGCAACTTCCACAATTATGCAAGTTGCAAAAGTTGCGCGATTGCGCTTCAAGTTGTGCTTTGCGCACCTCTGCGGGTAAAGTTATCACAGAATGAAAAAACTTGCATTTTTTGAGGGTGCGTTCTTAACCAAAAAAGTGTCCTTTTCTAAAATTGTATCCTTTCAGCCAAAAATTTTTCCGGTACCCCTAACCTTTGTTCACGAGAAATAGCGTTCATAGTCCAAATAATGCTACATTTTGAAGTTTTAGATTTTTTTATTTCAGGATGGAAGTAAATGAAGCTGTTTTAAATCAAGTAAAGACCAAAAATAAAAGGGTCTTCACTTTTAAAAATATCTGAAGATGAAAAATTGTGGATAAAATATTATTCATAAACTTGAACTCAAAAAGACTTGAGGTTTGGTGGACTCGGACTTGACTAGAGCATCCAAGCAAGGATCTGGACCTTGACTTAAATCACTGCTTCCAAGTTCTTAAAATTGATTCAGACTCAAAAGTTGTTGGACTCGGATTGACTTGAGTCTTTCAAATGTTAGACTTGTTACAATTCGTGAATGAGAAACCTTGATCAAATGCTTTCACGAAATAAACAATTGTCGTGACTGGTCTATGCCAAACTCGTGATTCTAGCATTCTTGCCTGATGCTTATTGTTTTATCAATCGTACTCTACTTTCCATAGCACTTTCGCGTGAAATCTTGTATTATCCCATTTTGACTTCTCAACTTCGTTTGACGGCGTTTCTGAGTCCTACGGTTAGAAATTTAGGGCTACCTGTACATTCTCTCGTGTTCGTTATAAATAGTGACGTTGTTGTGCTGTCTTAGAAAAACGACATAAAATTTTGAGCGTTGATACGAGTGGCGTGGGCTATTCTGTTTCCAAGACCCCTTTAAAAATTATGATTAATTAATTGGACTGATTCTAAATGACTAAACTTTGTTTTCAACTTTCAAATTGTAATAAATAATAAACCGCTCAGTATGTTATAGCCTATTGTGTTAGTTTCCAGACAAATCACGTTCTTCAACACATACATACTAAAACCAATTAATCGTCACTGTGTTTTATCAACTTAGTCCATCTGGACTTCATTTGTTGCATTGTTAAAACACGTGATAAGCAATCAAAAAATATATAAAAACAAGCGACAAGATTTAAGTTTCAACTAATCGCTTTGTCCCGTTTTGTCCCACTTTTCCTTATTCGGCCTACTATAGAAAGTCAAGCCCCTCAGACAATTAAAAATAAAAATAGAAACGCCATTTCCACGCGTTCCCACACCATTACACCACTGCTCATAAGACTATAAGAAAAAGAAACTAAAATCTATCAAAGTATTGACAACTTAACTTTTTTAATAAGTTTCAGTCTTTCGTTGCCTTGTGCAATGCAAAAGTAAGATTGCTTATAATTTATTTTGGAATTTTGAAAAATTTTTAGCTGTTGAGTAAAACTAATGTTAATTAAAAAGTATTGAGCATTTAGCCAGTTTTAACAGTTTTTCAAAACGATTATTTTTGAATGAGTGCAAAATAGTTTGTTTTGTTAGCAAAAACATCCGAAGCTCTCTATTAAACAGCTCTTTCAAACAAAATAGAAAACCTGAAAAGAAAATTTGCAAATCCCCTCTTATGCACTCATAGAAAAACTGCGCCACATGTTTGCGTAAATCGTACAGCAAACTCGTTTGAGAAAAATTCAGTGTCTGGGACTAAAGCGACATATGGCTTGCGTAAACGGCCTGCACCGGCCCACTATACCGCCTGCAAACTTGCAAACTGGCCGTTTTAGATCCTGCAAGTAAGTATCACACATATTGTATGCTTTAAACTTTATTGCTTCATACAGTTGCTATAAGTTAATTGAAAGGAGGCTCAATGGGATCCGATAACGTTTTACCGGTTTGAACGGCAATTAAATTGATCCCACCACCAAGATTTTCAAAAATTTGCACATGAATGCAACTGTTATTTCCTTTTACAAGTATCTGAAAAAACAATGAAATTTAGATGAAACCAACTGATTTTCAACCGTTACGTTTTATAAAAGTTTTTTTTTTGTTGTCTTTTTTGCTTTAAAATTTATTTTGTGCTTTTTGCTAATGTCTGTTCATGAAACTTAAAAACTACAATCGATACGATATTGATAAAAAAGTACAATTGATATAAAAATTCACGAATTGATTCAATAAACAGTTTCCTAGTTATTTTGTTTTTTTTCAAACACCATATTCAAAATAAATAAATGCAAAAAAATGCAAATCTTAATATAATAATTCATCCCGGCAACAACTTGATCTCTGTAGCTGATTGCCTGGAATTTTTTGTACTTTTCTCTCGTCTTATGCTCGATTTCAAATTTTTTCTAAAAGAAAATCAATTTTTGTCACCAGTCCAGCTAAAATAATTTTCACTTCAAAATATTAACAGTTTAGCAAAAGCAGCTGTAGTAGAACGTACAAATTGTGTCTTATGTAATTAATTCTGTGCATTTCCAAACGTGTGCATTCCTGCATCGCCTCTAGCTTATATATGTGTGCTGCGCGCATTTTGCTTTTCGAGTTAACGACAAATACGCGCTCAATAAGAAAATAAAACAACTAAGCTGTCATGGTGTCAAAAGTGTTACCAGCGTAGAGTTTAATATCAACAGACTAAAAAGATATTATAATAATGCTTCAAGGTAGATTAATGTCGTTCTTTATTTATGCACCAGAAACCTTTAATTTTAATAACCCAGAGCAATGGCCTAACTCAGGGGTTCCCAAACTGGGGTACATTTAGGCTTCTCAAGGGGTACATTATTATGTGAGAGAATATCCTTATTTAAGTTAAATTCCGTGTTCGGAAGAAATAATAGACTCAAATGTCTAGAATTTTCGAATCCGGTCGATTGTTATATCGTCAAACAGGACAATTAAGAGGGAAGACTTTTTTACAGATCACCGTGATTTTGGGTTTGAATGGGGAAAATTTGTGGCTGCTGAAAAGTGAAGAGTTTTCATTTTTTAAAGATTACCTTGATTTTCGGCATGAATTGGGAAAATTTGTATCTGATTCAAAGTGAAGACCTTTTTTTTTCAGAGATCGCCTTGATTTTCGGCATGAATTGGGGGAAAATTAGTGGCTGATTCTAACTAAAAGCCTTTTTTTTTAGAGAAACGTTACAAAATTTTGGGGGTACATGCAAACCTGCTACAGTGTCCAAAGGGTACCGATGAACTAAAAGTTTGGGAAACCCTGGCCTAACTGGATTAAACATTTTGAGCGATATTGCTTGGCATCAAAACTATTAGAAAAAGATGTAAAAAATCAAGAAAATATCTGATACCCTAATGCACTTGCTAGGAAATACGGTGGATGATATATTGTCGTCATTTTAACTTAATAATGAGCAATATACGAATTATAATATAGTGAAGACCAGATTCGACGAATATTTTTCAGTCAAAAAAATGTTATATATGAACGAGCAGTATTTACAGTAATTAACGAGTCCAAATGCCAAATAAAGCTGTTGACAAGTTTATTTTAACATCGCAGTGTTTGGTCGAGCATTGCAGATTTGGAGCATTAAAAGAGAAGATGATACGAGATTGTTTGGTTGTGTGTCTAGTACATCTGGCGTTATACAAACGATTGCAGATGGACCCTAATTTGACATTGCAAAGAGCTATTGAAAGCGCAAGAAATTCGGAGCTCGAGAAAAGGCAACAGGGAACAATTGGAAGCACTGTAAAGAACTGCTAGATCAAAACTGTGAGACATGAAAGAAGCCGCTCATTTAAAGACAAAAATTGCCCATGTTTTGTGGGGGCTATAGAGCTCATAAGAGGAACAGATGCCCAGCTAACTATAGTTGTTGTTTTAAATGTGGTAAGCTGGGTCATTTTAAATGATATATGTTCACAAGTGATTAATTTGTATAATTCTTACAGAGCCATTGTTGCAATTCACTTTACCTCATCGCCCTTGACAAAAAGTGGCGTGTGATTTGTCTCATTTCAACAATTGTGTTTATTTACTAGTAATTGATTATTTTTCGCGATGGTAGAATTAGCGTGATTCACCCTTTAAGCCCTAAATTAATTTTAAACGATAAAAAATTTTTTTAATTATTTTTAATTTAAATGTTATCAAACAATAACAAAAACCTTAATTTAAAAAAATTATATTTTATAAAAAAAATTTCAGAGGACAAATTCGTCCGCTGAGGCCTACTAGCTGAAAATTTGCAATGATGAAAGTCAGGACTATCTGTAAAAAATACATTTTCAAATGAAAACACAATTGCATATGCATAAGCACACAAAAACTAGGCCTAATACAATAACTTTTTTTAAACAATCTATTGGGTGTGTACAAAGGTGTATGATCCGGGGGGAGTACAGGGCATTTCACCCCCAAGTCTTAAAATTTGGAAAATATTAGAATTTTTGTGCACTGACAAGGCAATATCTGAGTAAAATCAATAATTTTCAAGTAGCGACAGAATATATTTGGCCAAAATCAGAATTTTGTGGCAGCCACAAGAACGTATTTGAAAAAACAAAGTTTTTGTGGGTCGAAAATGATTAAGATTTTGGGTAAAAACCATTTTTTTTAGAGATCACCACTATTTTGGGATGAAAATTGAGAAATCGGAGACAGATTCACTCATTGAAGACTTTTTCTTTTTTAGTCTTCATCTAAATTTTGCAACAAGAGTGCAGGAATTAGGTAGAGTTTCAAACTGATAATTTTTTTTTGGTCTTCGCTTAAATTTTAGATAAAACTTTGTCTCATTTCTGTGAATTGCTAGAAAATCATGACCCGGGCAAACAAAATATTTAAAACTGTATCATTTTTTTGGATAATTCAGCTTGGCTATACAAAATTAAAAAACAATTTTGTTTGTTTGTTTGCAATACATTTATCGCAAGATCTGACGTCTTCTTTCTCGTCGTTTGGAAGAACTTTTACTCCGAGTCAAACACAAGCAGTACTGGGGCCAAGGGTTTATGCGTTTGCTACTCTAGGATGCTGTAATGCCTGAATCTTGAGCCAACATCTGGTTTCACCATCTAAACTTGTCAGACCTCGTGCTCCATGGCTGACCAGTATATGGGCCACACCGTAGCAACTTGGTCTGCAGTTTGTTTAGGGGCACCGCAGGTGCTATTTGGTGAAAGAGCGAGACCCCACTTGTGCATGGATGAATGAAATCGCTCAACACCAATCCGCAGCCAATTGAGCTTAACCCAAGATGTTGAGGGTAAGCTCAATCTAACAGGCTTAGTACTGGTTGTGGGTATGAAAGCATGGAATCTGGATGCATTTTCACAATACTCCGTGTCCCCTCTAGTTTTTCGCCTCTGGGCGGCGCGGATGCTTTGTCTGTAAAGTTATTAGGTATTTCCATGCAGGTGCCACAAACGAGCATTTCAATCTTAGTCTCAATTGGCAGCCCTCTGAAATCCACCCAAAAATATGAAGTAGAGTATATGGTCACGATCGAAAGTGGCATGGTTAGGCAAGATGAATATGTCTTTTGGTCGGCGAGCTCAGCTGGACGCCTGAAAGTATGAGCAAGCGGTCCGATGGAGTGAGACGCAGGAATTCAGTGACAATGCGCAATTTGTCAATTGGCAATACAGTAGGCGCCGCTTATTATGACCACGGATAATATGACCAGCCGGTTATTATGACCACTTTGGTACGCTCCGGAATTTCTCCATTTAAAATTCTCTGTTTAATATGACCAAATTTCGGATAATATGACCAATATTTTCTCCATCTCTCTTATTACAGTACAGTATTTTTTCCCGCCACGCACTTATAACTTCGCCTTTCAACATTCGTGTTTTCTGTACGCGTGCCGCGTGTGCGCTGTAGTGTGTGTGCTCTGTACCAGGTCTGAACTGTTATTTACTTTGTTATCTTTTTATACTGTACCACCGCTTGTGGATATTGTGACATACTGTACTTTGTTTTACTGCCAATGTCACACTGTTACTTCGGTTAAACGATGAATTTGACGGTGTTTGGACTTCTTGTGGCTTACGGCGTCGATTCAGATGCCGTTATGGCGGCTTCGGTTTTTATGACCATTCGGATATTATGACCAAAATGGTCTGGTCCCAAGGTGGTCATATTAAGCGGCGTCTACTGTAGTTATAAACATATGATGCAAAGATAATTTACTTTATCTTTGCAACCGGGCAATTCATACATTTTAAAATTTATACAACTTTCTCAAAAATTAGGCTTTTTATTTATTTTTATTAAGTAGATTGTAGTATATTCTTGCATTGAAAACCAATATGCATTGTAAATTTTAATGAAACATGTTCATTAATATTTTTAATTTTCTATTTAGAAACATAATTTTCTTAATTTATTAACTTTTTTTTGCATATAAAAATCAAAAAATTTTTTAATGCTACCTATAAATATTTTAACATAAATTTAAAAAGAAGTCATTTTTTCATGCCCTGGGCCCAGCAGGACGAATTCGTTCACTTAGGTTAATTACGTTTTATATTATTTGTATTTAAAATTAACAAAGTAATTGGTTTTCCATGCAAAAAAAATACTATAATCTACTTATTAAAAAAAATAAAATGCTTATCTTTTGAAGAAGTCGTATAAATTTAGCTTAAATATGACCTTCTCATCAGTTGCGTAAAAGTGCAAAATGAGTCACGTGGTAAACAAGAAAATAACCAATCTTTCGTCAAAGTTGCAAAAATTGTTTTTTCTAAACTTTGAAAAGACGCGAATCACCCTATTTAGCTTGGAAATGGAAATTTTGTCATATTACACCCGTAATAACGTGTTTTTTCTAACAGGACATATTTGTCTCCTCAGGCCTTAAAGGGTTTAAGCATGGGTAAACATGTTTGCTAGTTTGGTATTCCTGAGGTGCTTATGTCTGATGGGAGGTCCTCAGTTTATCCTTTCTATTTCAAAATTTTGCTTAGCATTATTGATTTTGTCATACATTAAGTAGTCCGAGATAAGCTCAAAGTAATGGGGAAGCGGAAAGAGCA
This sequence comes from Diplosoma virens, assembly GCA_963680785.1. Taxonomy (NCBI): domain Eukaryota; kingdom Metazoa; phylum Chordata; class Ascidiacea; order Aplousobranchia; family Didemnidae; genus Diplosoma; species Diplosoma virens. The sequence goes on along the minus strand of OY796880.1, from coordinate 23,586,489 downwards.
TCTGCAAACCGTGAAGAATATTTTGAAAAAACCACACGATCTATATCTCGTATCTCATTCTTTCGGCATACTGATCATCACCGTTAAGGTCTGGTTACAGTCCAGCTGAATTGCTAATGGCTAGGTTATCACGCACTAAAGTTCCTATTTTACCTGCTGCACTCGAACCGAATTGGTCGTTTCTACGCGACTTTCGAAAAAAAGCAGAGATAAAGCAGCGGGAAAGTTTAATCATGATCATCGCCATAATGTACGTAATTTGCCGCAGTTAAAAAATGATTCGCATGTGTTTATCGACGATGATTGTTATGAAACTTTGAGAGGCTGGGTTCTTAAATCAACTGATCATCCCAGGTCTTTTGTTGTTCATGTTCCTGATCGTGGTTCGGTTCATTAAAATCGTAAATTCCTAAAACCGTGTATTGAAAATAGTGCCGACCATCTTTTTAAAATTTCAACTTAGCAAAATGGTAACGCAGAAAACAATGAGGATGAAGCGTCAAGATATGTTACTCTTTCAGGCCGTGCGTCGGAACCGCCTCAACGTTTGAGTTACGATCAATTTTAAGATACGTATTTGTTTGTAATTACATATTTTTAATGTTTACTATAAAGGGGGATGTTGTACAACGTCAAACTGAATTAACTCTGTGCATTTCCAATCGTGTGCATTCCTGCATTGTCTCTAGCTTAAATGTGTGCTGCGCGCTTTTTGCTTTTCGAGTTTTTATTTTTTTATTTTATTTTTTATTTTTATCTCTATATTTATCCTCCTGACTCGTAGGAAAGCGACGGAGGCGCTATACATAGGGTAAGCAATTACCCCCACCTGCTTCCGGAGATGCCAAGATATTGTTGTCCGCCAGTAATTTAATAGAGATATTAACTTAACTACAAATACGCTCTCAATAAGAAAATAAAACAACTAATCGACAGCAGCAGTTAGTATCGATAACGTAAACCTAAATAAAACTGTCTGTCTATTTGTATTTAGGACAGAGCTTTATACACCAGTAAATTGTTCTTCGAACATTCCCATTAAGCAGGACCTCGCTATACATCCGACTCGAGAACTGCTCAGACAAAAACGCTCCTCAATTTCTTAAACGAAATGTGAATGTGAAGAATCACTCAAAAGTAATGCAGAAATTATACTCAGAAAAATACCAAAAAATATAACTATTATCATAGAATTATTTGAGATTTGGTGTTTATTTCGATCTCTGTAAAACCAAAAGGCCCACTTACCATTACGGAGTGGGATGCATGTTTGGTTGGACTTATATAAATATGCAGTAAGATGCTTAAAGCGGTGATGAAAACTAATGTAACATTGCTTCACTATAAATAACAATTTTCAAGAGTTAATATAGCTTGGTGAGGCATCTTCCCAGTAGGCCTATATCTAATACCGTACATGAAGAAAAATATGTCAAAAGACAAAGCTAAATAAAACTTGTTTTACACGTCCAAGTGTTTTCAACTGTACCGGCGATGTTGCAAGTGTGATGTGTGCAAAGCATTTAAAAAAATTTAAACCAATGTACCAATGTAAAACCAAGGTAACGTCGCTTCACTACGAACAACTATTGTCAAAAGCAGATACGGGCGACACCCCCTTGAAATTTTCAAAACTACAAAGTTAAAAATAATTTTTAGCAATCGTAATTAGCCTACTATATTGCAGAGTAAGCATTTCATTACGCTTTTTCTTGTCTAAATTAAGAGCAGATCAAAATTTAAATTTTTTTATTCTTACTCTGTTTACACTCAACCGCTGACCAAAGCACTTTTTTTCTGTTAATTTGAAGCACATTATGAGTATTTGTAATGATAAGAGATTAGAGGCAGTAGCTTTAGACAAGTGCCCACAATTCTTAAAGAATCCTGACATTTTAGGGAGGGCTGAATTCGAACGAAGAATTTTTTTTTATTCATTACTTGACTTCAAAAACGATAAGCAATTAAGCACATTTTGACGCGTCGTCGTCGTCGTCGTTTGAAGGGTATCCACTCCAGGTCAGACATTTTTTCTAATAAAAATCTCTTTTTAATCTTTAGTTGAATTTTTAAAGCAACCCTAAACCAAAACTTAAGTTTAATTTTGCAAATAAAAAGCTACATTCAGCGATTAATATAAAGCCAAAATTGTTTTTAATTCGCACTTCAAATTAAAGTCCAAAATGTGACCTGTCCAAATACTCGTCGTATTTTCGCTTGCTTATTTTTGAATCACTCAGATGATAAATATAAAAATACCATTTTACATAAAATCGGGGTCGGAGTCCCAAAGAAAAATACGAATCCGATACCGATTCCAGCACGTTTAAAAAGAAACTCTTCAGCGTATTTAAACACTATTTCGGCTCCGACTCCACTCAAAAACACAATACTGTGGGTTCCGACTCTGACTCCACAACCCTGACTTAAAATAAAGCAACTTATGTAAAGTCTCGTGTCTCATCTCGGTCTCACTACCGCAAAGTCTCGTTTCGTCTCGTCTCGATCTCAAAACTCCGTGTCTCGAGTCATATTCGCAAATTCAGAGAAAAATATACAATTTTACTACAAAAGTGACATATATAATCAGGGCTACCATACCGTCCTTATTTCAAAGATTTGTCCTTATTTGAAAAAGCAGTGTCTTAAAAAACTTTGCAGTACTTATTTCTAAAGAGTGTAATTGTTTTGCATTTGCATTCTTATTTTATCTTATTTTTAGCAAAGTTACAACAGAATTGACCAAAGTACAACTAGGCCTGCCCTCGGAGCCAGAAAACCACGTGAAAACAAAAAAAAGTTTTTTCTTGTATGACATTTTTTTTTTTCTGAACAATTTTTTCGTTCTTTTTTTTTTTATCTTTATCTGGTTTTCTGGCTCCGATTCTAGTTTTTATCGGAAACTTCTCAGTTATGCTTACTCAGTCCCTGCCAAATAGTAAAACTTATTGAAAATTTACTTATACGTCGGAAAAAATCAGAAAAAATGCGGGAGGCAAATGCCTCTATTGCCCCCGTGGGAGTGGGCCTGGTACAAAGGACGGAAAATCACTCAAATTACTAACAACCTTAAATAAACATCAAAAAAGATCTTTAGCCTACTTGACGTTTGACTCCAAAAATTTTTTGAATCTCAAGTAAAGACTTTTTTGTGCCAAAAAATGTTTTTTCTTTATTCGTCCTTATTTTTCAGTGCAAATCGATAGAAGTCGTGTATATTATTTTAACTTCCTGCTTCTTAAATTTATTCGGTACCACAATTGTAATTGAGTCTTACATTTTGTCATGGCTCTTTAAAAAATTTTAGGTTTTAAAACAGGGTTTCAAACTCGGTGAAGTACATAAACAAATAAACTCAATTCAAAAAAACTAGGTGAACGACAAAAGGTACAAAAACGCCCCACAAGTCTTAATCTTTTTTCGAAAAGTAAATTGTATTCCGAAAGTCAATGATGACTATTTTGGTCTTTACATATTTTTTAAAATAAATTTTATGTTTTAATTTCAAATAAAAACTTATTTTGGATAATACGCTTATCACTGACAAGTTCTTACGATATCATAAATGGTTCTTGAATCTTGATAAAGTAAAATGTAGATTGCAAATTACTACATTTGATGAAAAAATCCTATGAAACCCCTTGATAAGTCACTATAGATTTTTAACGGTTTATGTCCTTTAGTTAGTGAAATGGTGTAATCAAGTGTTTTTCAAAGTTTCATCAAAAAAAGTATGCTCAACATTAAATTAACACGATCAAATAAAAATCCAAATGGAGCTTAGTACTTTTTTTTTCCACAATTGTTAATGGTAATTTTTAGTTTATAAGAAGCTTAAATATTGAAGCCGCAATGTGACGAAAAAATATTTACATTTTCGCTATATCCTTATTATACCATCCATATGCTATTTTTTCTAGATTATTAAAGCTTGTAACTTCTACAACAAACGTAAAATTATTGTTGTAAAATTGTATTCAAAAAGTTTAAATTACAGAGGTAGAAAGAATCGATTTGCTTAATTAGATTAATTTATGATCTAAGACTCAGGAAATTAAGATATACAAGCATGCAGGTCTTGCCGTTATGCTTGTTAAACTATTGAAATATTTCAAAAACTTTTTTGGTTTTTTAACTAATTCTCACTAACCTCGTCGATCATTTCCTGTATCCTTTCCGTAGCTGGTTTGATTTCGCTAAGTCCACCACACATATTCGTTTCTATGTAAATTGCTTTAGAAAAGGAATAATGAGATCACAAATTAGTTAATTACAATTCAAAAATGCTTGGATTTAAGGTTATAGGCGCAACACATTTTCAGTATGGAATTGAACATTGGGCGAAAAATACGAAAAGCCTCCAACTAACTAAAAAATATAACTTCAATGGCTCACTAGTTGAACACGGTGCGGTGCTCCTTTAGCTCGTGATCTAAACCTACACGGTGCAAGCAAAATACAGCACGTACCTGGACTAAAAATCCTATAAAACGATCAGAAGCTTTTTTTGTCAGCATCACAATCTAAATAGCAATATATAGTGTAGATCCTATACCAAAGTAGATAGGTGACGTGACATGCAGAATGTAGATGACTGATCTGTGTTATAGGTCTACCAAACTAGGTTCGTGACATGCAGATAACAAGCCAAAGCAGCACTTTGCATATGTTTTTTATAAATTTTGAAAATACTTTTTGAACTGTTTTTTGACGCTTACCTGCTATACTTTTATTCAAATTATAGCGATAAAATCAACAACAAAGTTAGAGGAAAACGAGTCGAATTCAACAACTTCTTGCGTTTCTTGTTGTCTACTCTACTGAAACAACTTTGTTTGCGTGATTTGAGATTCGCCGCTATTTAACCGGTTCAGAAGAGAATAGAAACTTTTTTCTAAAACCGTACGCCGGTTCTCGCATGTTTTGTTGCTTGCTGCTTACAGATTAATTGAAAACTTTTTTTGATTTTGGTTGTCTGTAAGTGATGCCGTCGAGAATACATGCTTTGAGACCGAGACCAAGACCGGGTAATTTTTATAAGACCAAGATCCCAATATTTGATGTAAAATAAAGTGCGCTTTTAATACTTCCAAATGCAACAATTTTTCTTTTTCTAAGAATACAAAACATTTCAATAAACAATATCTACTGTATCTCTGACATATTGGAAAAAAGCCTTCCTCCGTGGGTTGCATCCAGTGGCGCGGGCAGGTGGGGCGATCGAGGCCTTTTCTTCCTCTCTTAAATTTTTCACACGGTGAATTGAAAAAAAATGTAATCACGATCTGCAGCGTATGCTGTGGCATACGTAACTGTTCATTAAGCAGTTATGCTCGTTTTGTTTGCACCCCCTCTCCTTACCTGTTATAAACTGCTGTTGTCAGCTCGTAACTTATGATGTATTTTCAAATATTATCAACTCGTGTTTCATACCGCTATAATTGCAAATTGCAAGAGACGGACTGCATCATTCAATTTACACTACGTCACAATTACGGTATATCAAAATTCCATTATTTCGACTTGTTGTCGCTGTAAATTTATCATAAGATGCTAATGTAGAAAAAAGTTTAATTGGTAGCAGTGGTGAATATTCAAAGTTAAGGGGTCATTATAATTTCATCGCAAGGTAATTTCATCGTCGGTTGTTTTTAATGTATAATAATTATATTGCAGTACATTACATCAGTGCAACAGTGCAGTGGGTCTCCTGTGGTAGGATGACGACTGCCTCAAACTGCAGAGCAAGATAGTGAAGAACGTTCATCTTGCTTGCAGAAAGGCCTTCAATGTTCAGCAGGAGAATATTGAGTCTTCGGGACTTTCTGGCAATGTGCCCTGAAAAGGGCAGTTTTTTTTACTCATTACCCCCTCCTGAAAAGGACGTTTGCCGATTAGCAGACACTCGCTGAACATTGAAATGGGTAGATACCCTTCCGTTTCGGCAGGTTTGGTTTCGGTCTGTCATGTTTAAAAGTAGTAACAGACTTACTCACGTCCCAGGCTGTGAGAAAGCACCTGCTATCTAAGATACCTTGCCGGACTTGGCACCTGCGGTTCTAAGTGGACAAACTATAAATGGAAAGTAGTATATGAAATGCCGTGTCCGATGCATTTTAACTCTGAACATTCTAAATGTTATTTTTAAAAAATCTTTTTCAAATTTTTATGTTTTGAAACTGGCATTTATAGAATTTTTAAAAATTTAACGACCTACATGTTTGTAAGTTTTTTTTATTAAATAAAGAAGCATTTAAAAACAAAGTAAATATAGACTTTAAATAAGCGACGACGTGGTTGAAATGAACCGTGGTTCCAGCTGGTCCGCATACTTTAGATGTTCATATCTTTGCTTTTTGTGGCCCGCGGTATTGCCTTAAAAAGATTGCAAAATTCTTCAGCGTAATACGCTTGAAAAATTTCACCTTTAACTTGCATGCTGTCAGATTACTTCAGATGTTGATATCCTTCAAAAGCTTCCAACGCATGACAAGCGTACCAAAAACGTGCTTGTCATGCTATCAGGTTACTTTACGACGTCCATCCTTGAAAAAAATTTTTTTAAGAATTCTAATTTTTTTAAATCTTCTCTCAAATTTTTATGTTTTGAAACCGGTATTTATAGAATTAAAAAAAATTAACTAAAAGCTGTTTTCGACTCCGAGATCTACACTTTTGTTTGAAGCTGATATTTTTATTTTCAATTCCATGTTAAACATAGGTTATAGATCCTCGTATAACAATATCATTTGAATACGCAATTTCATATTCTCCAATCTGTTAGCATCACGTCTTTTATTAATGTGTTTGATTTTCTCTCCTTCTTTTACTAAACCATGAAAACACTCCCAAATGAAACCATGGACATGTAAACACTGCCCCCAGTCATTTTCAACAGTGAATTTATAATATCCTTTTTCATTAATAATGCTAGTAGTATGTAATGGTTTTTTTGATGACCTCCTCAATCTGGCGCGCTGGCGCGATGGCGCACTGACGTTATCCGTGCGCGAACCTTAGACTCCATGAGTCAGCAAAAAATCGAAACCCTATCGTTTACTTTCTAATGCTTATATATTTCAAATCGATTTAGTTTTGAATTAATATTAATAATAAGATTAATAAGTTCTAAAAGAAAAAATAAGATTAACAAGTTCTATTGAAAACAATTTTATAAAGTTTTTACGCTAGATAGTTACGACGTATTTCCTGAAGCGTGAACGTCGTTTCCTGTTCTGAATCGTATTGATTTGACCTTAAGTAAACTCTAACTACGTCCAAAAAGTGATTTAATATTTTTTTTTTTCTAACTTTAATCTCAAAGGCAATACTTGTGCACGTTTAAGCGTTAATTTTTGTTAAACCTTTGTTTAATTTTTTCTTGAAAACCTTAATTTTTGTCATACCTAAACTCAATTTTTTCTCTAAAAAACCTTGATTTTTATTATATAACTTTGTTTAATTTTTTTTTGATCATTTTTAATTTTTTATAACTATCTTCAAATTTTTCTAGGCAAACTCGATTTTTGCTATGATTATATTCAATTTTTCAAAAATTTTTCTTAGTCAACATCGGTTTTTGTTACACCTATCTTTAATTTTTCTAGATAAATTCGATTTTTGTTATACCTTTGTTCAATTTTAAAACTTTTTCTCTAAGCAATTTTAACTTTTGTTATACTTATGCGCAATTTTTTAAAAAAGTTTTCTTACATAACTTTGTTTTTTTTTGTCATAACTATCTTAACCAAGAAAAAATTAGTCATAACCAAGAAAAAATTAAACCTAGATATAAGAAAATCAAGATCGCCGAGAAAAAAAATCGAAGATAATTATAAAAATTAAGGTTTCAAGAAAAAATTAAACAAAGTTATGACAAAAATCGAGGTTGTTAAGAAAAATCAAAGATAAGTGTGACAAAAATGGAGGTTGTCAAGAAATAACTAAACAAAGTTATGACAAAAATCAAGGTTACCAAGAAAAAATTAAACCTAGATATAAAAAAATCAAGATCACCGAGAAAAAAAATCGAAGATAGTTATAAAAAAATTAAGGTTTTCAAGAAAAAATTAAACAAAGTTATGACAAAATTCAAGGTTGTTATGAAAAATTAAAGATAAGAGTGACGAAAATCGAGGTTGTCAAGAAATAACTAAACAAAGGTATGAAAGAAATCAAGATCGCCGAGAAAAAATTGAAGATAGTTATAAAAATTAAGGTTTTCTAGAAAAAATTAAACAAAGATATGACAAAAAACCGAGATTGTTAAGAAAAAATTGAAGATAGTTATGAGAAAAATTAAGGTTACCAAGAAAAAATTAAACAAAGGCATAACAAAAATCGAGTTTGGTTAAGAAAAAATTGAAGATAGTTACGAGAAAAATCAAGGTTGTTAAGAAAAATTAAATAAAGGTATGACAAAAATCAAGGTTGATTAGAAAAAAATTGAAGAGAGTTATGACAAAAATCAAGGTTGCTTAGAGAAAAATTAAACAAAGATATGACAAAAACCATGATTGTTAAGAAAAATTAAACATAGGTATGACAAAAATAAAGGCTGACAAGAAAAGTTAAGGTTAGGTTTAACAAAAATCGAGGTTGTCAAGAAAAAATTGAAGATAGATATCTAAAAATCACGGTTGACTAAGAAAATGTTTGAAGAATTAAACAAATGTGTAAGAAAAATCAAGGTTGTCTAAAGAAAAACTTTTAAAAATTTCAACAAAGATATAATAAAAATCATGGTTGACAAAGAAAAATTTTGAAAAATTCAACAAGGGTGTAACAAAAATCAAGCTTGTATAGGAGAAAACTGAAGATAGGAATGACAAAAATCAAGATAAACTTTTAAAAATTCAACAAAAGTATAATAAAAATCATGGTTGACAAAGAAAAGTTTGGAAAAATTCAACAAGGGTATATCAAAAATCAAGCTTGTTTAGAAAAAAAAAAATTATAATAGGTATCCAAAAATCGCATTGTTTGAAGAATTAAACAAATGTGTAACAAAAATCAAGGTTGTTTAAAGAAAAACTTTTAAAATTTCAACAAAGGTATAATAAAAATCGAATTTGTCTAGAAAAAATTGAAGATAGTTATGACAAAAAAAACAAAGTTGTGTAAGAAAACTTTTTTAAAAAATTGCGCATAAGTATAACAAAAGTTAAAATTGCTTAGAGAAAAAGTTTTAAAATTGAACAAAGGTATAACAAAAATCGAATTTATCTAGAAAAATTAAAGATAGGTGTAACAAAAACCGATGTTGACTAAGAAAAATTTTTGAAAAATTGAATATAATCATAGCAAAAATCGAGTTTGCCTAGAAAAATTTGAAGATAGTTATAAAAAATTAAAAATGATCAAAAAAAATTAAACAAAGTTATATAATAAAAATCAAGGTTTTTTAGAGAAAAAATTGAGTTTAGGTATGACAAAAATTAAGGTTTTCAAGAAAAAATTAAACAAAGGTTTAACAAAAATTAACGCTTAAACGTGCACAAGTATTGCCTTTGAGATTAAAGTTAGAAAAAAAAAAAAATATTAAATCACTTTTTGGACGTAGTTAGAGTTTACTTAAGGTCAAATCAATACGATTCAGAACAGGAAACGACGTTCACGCTTCAGGAAATACGTCGTAACTATCTAGCGTAAAAACTTTATAAAATTGTTTTCAATAGAACTTGTTAATCTTATTTTTTCTTTTAGAACTTATTAATCTTATTATTAATATTAATTTAAAACTAAATCGATTTGAAACATATAAGCATTAGAAAGTAAACGATAGGGTTTCGATTTTTTGCTGACTCATGGAGTCTAAGGTTCGCGCACGGATAACGTCAGTGCGCCATCGCGCCAGCGCGCCAGATTGAGGAGGTCATCAAAAAAACCATTACATACTACTAATGCTTAAAGTGGGAATTGGAGTAATTGCATGAACAACATAACCATCTAGACTTCCAGCATATGCTATGTATGTTGGATGAAAATAAAATTCACGATTTTCAATTATTAAGAATTTGAGTCCCTTTTGTTTTTTTGGATCCGATTATAAAAGTTTAGAAAGCATTTAAAATCATATCCCATTTTGTACAGTCACAAATTTGCAGTTAACAACAGTTTAATTTTATTAAATATTAAGGTTGAAGAGTTATTTAATAAGAGAAAAAGAGTAAAAGTAAAAGTAGGCGTTAAATTCAATTTAGCGTTTGTCTAAATCAGGGATTCTTAAACTGGGGTCCGTGAAAGTCCAATAAAAGTGTTAAAAAACATTAAACTAGGTTTTAAAATACAACGATTTTGAAAAAGAAATTGCAACAACTCTAAAGTTTGCTTGCATACCTAGAAAACTTACAAATTGTCTTGAATTCAAAGCATTATATCGTTACATACAATTTTTTACGGTTTACAAATATTTTTAGACTAAGCCCACTGGGACAATCGAAGTAAAGTACGTGAAAACGAGGTACGTGAAAACCGAAATTATATTTTTATTGGTCCGCGGTAAAAAAAGTTTAAGAACCCCTGGTCTAAATGAACAGAATTTAAAGCGTGCGTTTGCCGAAAATTATTTTACGTTTACCAAACAAACGTACCCTTTATATAAAACGTTTTATAACTTGCTTTGAAGCACAGTAACTATGCCGCTGACAAGCTACGAGTTGAGTGAACACTAAAGGCCCGTTAGCACTACGAGCGTGGAAACGATTATTCTTTGTTTATTTTATTGATTTTTTTTGCTTTGCTTAGCGCTCGCTTCAATTTTAAGCGCGGAAAGATCAATAAAAGAAACAAAGAATGCTCTTTTCCACGCTCGTAGTGGAAACAGGCCTTTAGAAATCGCTCGATCTTGTGAGCAGGGCATATACAAAAAATTTGAGAGCCAATCAAATTTCTTCATAAGTTCACGTACACTTTAATCTTTAATTTTTAAAACTGATCTAAAATATTTCCTTCGTTTACACCAAAAACAAACATTTTTATTTTAAGGTATAATTTTGTTCTTAAAATATATCTTATATCTTGTTGAAAGTTTTCAACTTCGTTCGTTTTGTTGTAGACAATTCGACTTAAGGCCCGTTTCCACTACGAGCGTGGAAAAGAGCATTCTTTCTCTCTTTTATTGATCTTCGATTGAAGCGAGCGGTTAAAATTGAAGCGAGCGCAAAAAAAAATCAATAAAACAAACAAAGAATGCTTTTTTCCACGCTTGTAGTGGAAACGGGCCTTAAGTCGAATTGTCTACAACAAAACGAACAAAGTTGAAAACTTTCAACAGAATCACAGTGTTGATTTCTAGATTTTCAGTATGGTGAATCTATAGTAAAGCACGCAATTAAAGATAAAGAGTCCGTTTGATAACCGTGCCACATACGAATTTCGGGATGAATTTTTATTTCACACCCGTACGATTTAAACGACGATAGGCCACGCCCACAAACATCAAAACCAAAAAGCTTTAAGTCACTCCGCCAGCAGCAAACAACAAAGAATGTGAGAACCAACGAACGGTTTTTGAAAAAAAGTTTCGCTTCTCTTCTGAACTGCTTAAATAGCGAGGAATTTGAAACCATGCACAAAAGCTGTTTCGACAGACAACAAAAATCGTGAAGGATTGTCGGTTTGAAGATTTGTTTTTCTGTAACTTTCTTGTTGATTTGTTCGCTATAATTTCAATAAAATATGGCAGGTAAGTTGCGAAAAACAGTTTAAAAAGCTTTTTTTAATTTTGTAGAAACGCATGTTACAGGAGATTACTCTGTATTATAACATCAATATAGAAGTTATGTTTGGTTAGAAATTTTTGTAATTTTTGCCCAATATTCGGGCCCATACGAAAAATTTTCGTACTTAGATTTTTAAAACAATAAATATCCCAGGATTTTTAAATTGTAATTATCGAATTCGTCATCATATTACTGCCTTTCTAAACCATGTTACTTAAAATTAGAAGGACTAACTGGTGGACTTAGCGCTCTCAAACAAGCGACTGCTTTGCAACAAAAACTGATCGAGAAGGTCAGTGAGAATAAATTTGGAAAATGCAAAGATTTTCTTTCAAATAATTAAATAATTTTTTTTCTTTTAAAATTAAATAATTACAAAATAATAAAATAATTCAAATAATTCTTTCAAAAAATAATCAAATAATTTTAACAAATATTTTTCTTTTAAATAACAATAGTTTAACAAGCATAACAATAAGACCTGCATCTGCAAGCCTTTTTGTTTTTTATTTGACTTTGTTAATCTAATGTTGTGCATAATCTTTTCATTATACTTTAAAGAATACTTTGGCACTATCCAACTGATTTAAGCCTTAAGTCAGTGGTTCTCAAACTTTTTTTGCTTGCGGATCCCTTTTGCTTCTTCAAAATAACACGGACCCCAACAATTTTCAAAACAAAAATATTAAAAAAAGACAAATACAGAACACTTATTCCAGTACAACATTTACTGTAAGTTAGCTGTTACTGTTAGTGGGAAGGATGTGCTTGCAACTCAGCACATAGCTTTTTTATTCTTGGTTGTGTACGCGAAACTGCCAGTCTCATGTGATCTTGCACATCAAGTTTATTCCTCGCTTTCGTTTTGATTGGAACAAGTGTAGAAAACCCAAAATTGAGAGAGAGGTTTTTTCACGAAAAGATCATATGCAGAGGAATCAGTGGCGTACGCAGAAATTCGTGAAGGAGGGGTTTTGGAGCCGAAAACACGATTGCTCTAAGTGGTCCTGATAATGGGCAAAAACTTCCAAAATTAGGCCTACATTCAAAAATAAAATGTTTCGGTTTTAAGAACATCTTGCAGTGGCATGAATTTCTTTTTACCAAACCGTAAAACTAACTATTGAAAAGGCATGTGCAGGTAATTCAATCATGACAAAAAACTTTCCAAATTAAAAGCAACTCGCGTAAATGATGAGAACAATAGGTGGAAAATCAAACGAACAAAAAAATGACCTTACTTAACAAATATTTAAAGTTTTTTTAAAGGCTTATATTCAAACGCCTGTTTTTTTCACTTAATCTGTTAATTACGTCACCAGGGCAAGGGGTGTGGCTCCTATAAATGTTTAGTAATGCAGATCAATTCATTCGAGTGGTAGGCTACAACTTGTGTTTCGTAAGCACGTTTTTAGTCTGCGTAATCTGGAAAACTTTACGATTGTTCACTAGTGCATGTTGCCACTGGAAGAGTTAACAAAATGGTCATCAATGTAAATATGTTCGGAAAAGCATCGGAAGTGCATTCCTTGATGCTGCTCAACGCATCAGTTGGTCTTTCTGCTGCGTTCAATCGAAAAAGTTGTCTATACCATAATATCAGTTCAGGCACTAGTTCACCCGAAGATTTCGTTAAATCATTTTCGTAAAATTTCCCAAAACTTTTCCCAAAACTTGAATACTTTTAATTTGTTGAGGAGTTGGTCCACTAGTTGGATTAGAGGAAATTAAACACTAAAATTCACCAATAATTGATTTGTGGGCAGTAAATCTTGCTTCGAGAGTGACAATAAAATTATCAAGAAATGGAATAAGAATCCCTGCTCTAAAATGTTCTTCATCTGTTGCAGCAGCAATATTGCATCGATTGATCTGTTTTGAAGTAAGGCGTGGTGTTTTCAAAATAAAATCTTCGGTTTTGACCGTTTCTTGCGCAAAGATATAGCGCTGGTGAAATTCATATCCGGCTTTTTCTCTAAGACACTTCGATTCATTTGCAATATTATGTGCAATGTTGACGGCCTCAAAAAGGTTTATCAACTTTTTTTACTTAACTTTGCACAAAACAACACTATATCCAAAAATCTTTTTTAACTAATTCTGTTCTCTATTTAGGTTGAAAATAATTTTGTTTCGCTGCAAGTCTTGTTTTATAATGATGTTTTTGAGTTATACTTATAATAGTTTGGGATTCATTCTTTGCTAAACTTTTGTTAAAGCAAAACATTGTTTTTGCAAGTTCAAGTTTGACAATATCTTCAGTTTTAAGAAATTCAATTTTTGAAAAAGAGGATTTGTATGTGACAAAAAAAGAGGACTATTCTTAATAGTTCTTATTATGCATTGGTGTATTCTTACCAGTGGATCCAGGGCAGTAGTCGAAGCCAGTCCCCACGTTGAGAAACAATATTGAATATAAGAGTAAATTAAAGCATAATATACTGTTTTTAGCGTTGTAGTGTCAACGTAGTTCCTCAGTTTGAGCAGTGCCCAGGAACCACAAAAAAGCAGAATATTTGCTTATTCACTGCTTTAAAGAAAGTTCGATATTTTTCAAAAGGTTATCTATTCGCCTTGCCACTGTAAACTGAGACAATCAATCAATCAATCAACATACTTTTATTTGCGGGAAAAAAATAATACAAATAACGAAAATGAAACACTAAATGCTTCACTACACATTTCTTTTCTGAAAACATACGTCTAGTGAACAACTCCAAACAATCCTTAATGAATTCATCATCACTGTAAACTTTTTCTTTTTCTGTAATTATTTCAAATATCTCAAAGCTCAGTTCTGTAAAAAGTTTAGTGTCTTTTTCATATGCATAAAATGTCTTTTGCATGCTCAAAGACTTTTTAAACTGCTCTATTTTGCCTTCAATAATTGACCTTCAATACTATCAAATTTGGCAACATGTTTTGTGCCTTATTGTACTTTTTAATTACTGTTATAGTATTTCGGCGAATCATAATCAACTTTCCTTGTTTTTCTTGAAGACATTTTAAGCTTTTAGGCTAATTTCCAGAATAAATCCTTGTATTTAACTAGCAGTTCAACAAGCACTATGATGCAACAAGAACAAATTGCCAGGGTTCGTAGTCTGACTTTTATTATTGTGACGTAAAATGAAGATAAAAATAACAATAAGAATAGAAAAATGAAGCAGGTTTAAACAGTAATTGAATATGGTTTATTTATTCGACTTTAAAATTGTTTCTTATTTTGCAACAAAAATGCGGCCCGCGGTACCTCTTTTTATGGCCCGCTTCTAGTGAACTAAATACGAGTGAAGCACAAACGTTTAAAAAAATTTATTTTCTGTTCGAAATTTGCTTGCTCTGCCAAATGGTAATTTATTAAAAAAGAAAAAAAGGCATTAAGTCGATGAAAATAAAAAGGCAATATCAGCGGTGGCGATCCCGGCCAAAAACAATTTCAATAAACAAGACCAATAACAAAAGCAGTAGCAATGGATTTTGAACAGTTGGTAAGCTTGTAGAGCAGGCCTGCACAACATACGGTCCGCGAAGCCTTTTAATGCGGCTCTCGAAATGATTTCATGCGATCGTGTCATCTTAAGCAAAATTGCTTTTAAGCAATCCACATTTGCGTACTGTTTCTACATAACGCGCACAGTTAGTTGATGCTTTGATGCTTAGAGCCTAACGTGGTATCTGGTCTGCTGCTGATATTGTGTGTGTTTGACAAGTATTTTCAGTTTATTTGTCAGCAATCAGCATTTTGTGAAACATACTGCAATGATTGAAAACAAGAAAAGAAAGATTGAAAGTGAGGGCAGAGTGTTTAACTTAGAATGGACAAATAAATATTAATACTCATTTACAGTATTTATTTGTCCATTCTGACAACTCAAAAATACTGTGTTTAGTTTGCCGAAAAGTGGTTTCAGTTCCAAAAGAATATAATTTGAGACGTCATTTTAAAACCAAATACCCGAAACAAGCTGCATTAGATGCAAATGAAAAGAGCCTTAAGGGCAAGAAAAGAGCCCTAAAGGCAAGAAACAAGGCATATGAAAAACTATACAAAAAACTGGAAACAAAGAAGTTCAAAATAGCAAAACAGAGAAACAGACAAAGCAAGGATGTTCAACAAGTAAGAATAATCAAGAGTAAAACTGGGGAGATTCTGATGAAAGTAGAGAAAGTGAAACAGAGATGGAAGGAGTATTTTGATAACTTACTCAACCATGAAAACCCTAGAGAAAGAAGAGAAACGAGAACAGAAGGGAGAGAAAGGGACGTGGAAGAGGAGAAAGGAGTCATCATAGACAGGCTGACGGAGGAGATCAGGAAGGACGCACCATGAAATATGCTGTTTGCAGATGACATATTCCTGTCTAGACAAAATCATAGGGAGCTAAAGAAGGATCTGGAGATCTGGAGAAATGCACTGAAGAGAAGAGGCCTGAAAGTAAGCCGGAGCAAGTTTGGTGTGAAGGTTTTAACGGCAAAGGTGTGTGTTCCGTTCCTAAAAATCGCCCAAATTATGTAGATTCACAATCTCATAAAAAATATCTTTGATTTCGCTTTGGTCCGGCTCAAATAGCCGAAGAAATAACAGTTTTATGAGCAATTTAAATAATTTATTTTTATTTACAAGAAAAAATGGCAACACCGCTTATTTTTCACGAAATTTAAAGTAATTTCCAGAACTATCCGATTGACCTGTTTTGATTATGACGTAATAGTTGTTTGCTTTGGAGAATGTCAGAACATTCGAGTAATCTTACTGAATGGTATAAATACGATTCGCTGAAAAGCAGTATTATTATAAAATTGGATGTTTCGTTGTGGTAACTTAAAATTGGAAAATTGTTAACTGTGTGAAGTCATAGTTTTTGAACGCAAGTCTTTGGTGGTCTACGTGATTGTGAAGAATTAAGCTATTGAGTTTTAACCTGTTGATTTGATTTATACTATTCGGGCTCCTAAGTGGATTGGAGCATATTTCTTAATAAAGAAGATATTGTGGTAGTCTGAGCTGTGATTTAGCTAGACTATATTTTCGCTGTCGCTGGTTCGAAGGTCAGATCCAGCAAGAAGATTAAGAATTATCGTTTAGTAGACACCGAGATTGTGTTATTGGCGAGGCCTTCTTAGCAGGCGCCAAAAAAGGTAGACAATTAAACAACGTACTAAGTTACCAAATAAATTCTACAAAATTTCAAAAAACTTTTTAACATCGGAACAAAATTTAAAAAACTTTCCAAAATTTAGAAAACTAAAATTTGTGGAAGTAACAAAATTTCAAAAACTATTTACTAAATTTCTCCAGTGTGATAGAAACATTCAAAGCACTACCAGACTTGTTTCTTGCCAAAAGAAAACATTTAAATAAAATTTTTTCATTGTGCGATTAGCTTGTAACAGATGGCACTGATCACAATAAAAATCTTCATTGGAATAAAAGTAAGAAAGTTGCAAAATTAAAGATTAAAAAGTTTGATTCTAACCTATTTACCGCTTTAAATTGCGGCAAAGCTGGTCAATTGAGTGTTGTTTTTAAGCAAATTGCAAAACTCATCACAATAACATTAAGTAACAAAAATATAAAAAAGTACCCGGTCTCGAGACCAATTAAAAAACACGAAACCGAGACCATCAACACAAACTGAGACCGAGACGAGACCGCGACCGCAAAAAGTTGATCTCGAGACCTTCATCACTGGTTGTACGTATCACACATATTTTATATTTTAAACTTTATTGCTTCATGACATTGCGTCAAGTTACTCGAAATACTCGATCGGATCCAAAAAGGTTTTACCGCATTGAACAGAAGTTAAACTGGCCTCGCCATTAGGAGGTTGATAAATTCTTACATGAATGCAGTTGTTACTTCCTCCTATGAAAATCTGAAAAAACAATTGAAAAATAAATAAAATCTAATGTTTTTCAATTGCTATGTTTTGAAGATCGAATAAAAATGTACCGTTCTTACGTAGTTAATATAAGGTTCTTTTCTGTAGTTTTTTTTGTTTTTAAAATAAATTGATTTTTATATTTTTTTATTGTGTGTTCATAAAACTTGAAAGTAAAATCAATACGATATCGATAAAAACTACAATCGATACGGAAATTCACGATTTTATTTAACAAGCAGTGTCTAATTCAGGGGTGGCCAACCTGCGGCGGATTGCACTATGAAATTTGGAAGTCTTTCGTTTGTGTGGCGGATATGAACTGGACTTGAATAAAATTGGCGCTTGAGGAAAAAAGGTTGGCCACCCCTGGAATAATTCGTCTGTTTCCTTAAACCACCATATTAAAAATAAATGAATCACTGGATGAAAATGCAAACCTTAATAAAGAAATTTTCCCCGGCAACAACTTGTTCTTTGAAACTGACTACCTGAAATACTTCGTAGATTACTCCAGTACTGCTCTGGATTTTAGATTGAAGCTGAAAATAAAATCAATTTTTGTAACAAGTTGAACAACAATACTTTTGACTCAAAAATGTAATGCCTTTGCTCATCAGGTATTAATATTGCGAAAAAACTTTGAATGCTCTACCGTTGACAAAGATTGGAAGTTATTCGGTTTCTGCAATGATCGCTATGCCTTTTTTCTTTATTATCCAATTTTGTCGCGGCAGCGAGCAATGAAGTAACTTTTCCGCTGTTCGATGTTGGGTGTATTTTTACGATTAGTGATGACGAGCTTTTATTAGTTGTTACTGTGAACATTTTAATGTTTCTGAAGATTTTGGTTGATTTCTGACAGACGAAACGTCAGTTTAAATAAAAATACCTAGCTGATTTTTGGTTTGGTGATGTCACCGGTAGAGCGTTCGAAGTTTTTAGCAATATTTTTGACTTCTAAAATATAAGTTGTTTAGCAAAAGCAGCAGTTGGAGTAAACAGCGTAAATCTCTGAACACAACGAAACAGCTTTTGCAAGCCAGTTCTAGGTGCTTGAACAATTTAAAGGAAACTACTGTAAGCATTGATTTCTCTTTCTTTGCCTCTCAGTTTATTCATTACTATTGCTCCCCCCACAAAGTTAAAAATTGCTCAGTGACGCTTGAGTAGTTAATTAGGGCAAATGAATTCGTTACGCGATTTTCTTTTTTTTTCGTAAAAGTCGTTTATTTCGATTAGATATCGCCTTTATTTTCGCTCAAACAAATCCAGGGCTAGATTAGTGGAAGGCCACATAATATACTCTACAACAGGTTTGCACAACTCGATACAGTTTAAGGGCCATAACAGGACAAAACTATTTGTCGCGGGCCGCATGCTATTTCTGTTGTAACCGCAACCGTTTTTCGGCTATTTTTTTACAAATAGTAACCTTATCTCGGCAGGGACGAATATTGGCAAATCATCAAAATGTATACATTGCAAGCATTTACAATAAATCGACAGAAAACACAAATCTCAAAAATAAAATTTAATGAGAAATGTTACATCTTTTGTTAGCAACAAGCACGCCATAATCAGGTACGATGCTTGAACTTGATATTTTAATATATCTTCTAAATGCCCATCAATAAGCGAGGAAGGTTGTTTGTTTTTGTTGAAGTTCATCACTGAGAACGTTTGTTCACATATATAAGTGCTCCCAAATAAGCTGAACCTTTGTTTCGCCGAAGTAAGTAAATTTTGAAATTCTTCTTTGTACAAGCACTTGTAACTGCTTTCTTTATGTTTACTTTTGTTACAGATGAAGCCTGCAAATCGATAAGTTCCATTTGTAAATGAGAAGGTGCTTCTTCCGGATCAATTGAAAAGGGGTTTTCAACAATTTTTAGATCTAGTTTTTCTTCACTAGAATTTTATTTATTCATTTATTTATTTTATCTCTATATTTATCCTCCTGACTCGCAGGAGAGGAGTAGGCAATTACCCGGACCTGTTTCCGGAGATACCAAGATATTGCTGTCCGCTTGTAAGTTAATAAAGATACGACTGTAATTCAGAACTGCTTGCCAGGACCACCAAGCAGGGGAATGTGTCGTAAAGTGTCTTTCCCAAGACACAACAGAATGGCGCGAGTGGGTTTTGAACCGAGATTGTGTTGGTGACGAGTCCGACGCTTTAACCACTCGACCACGCTGCCGACGAGTAAGTCTAGAAAGAGTACGTCTGTTGTTGAATTCTTCAATAAGGAGTTCAATTTGTTCAGCGTATTTTATTCCTGCAGCAAAATGCCTTTCTAGCAAAATATGCTGTGAGCAGATAGGAAAATGTGTCAAGATTCCTTTTAAAAGTTGACTTTTGAAAAGTCTTATCTGTACTCTGAATCCGTTTACTGCATCGAGAAAATCGAAAACCAGTTTTCCTTTTCCTTGAAGCTTAATATTCAGGTCGTTTAAATGTGAAGTAATATCGCGGAAAAATAAATAAATATATATATCTAATAATATCGCGGAAAAAAAAAAAAAAAAAAAAAAAAGGAAAAATAAATCTTCATTCCAAAAAGAATCGTTTAGCTCAGAAAAGTCTTGGGGCTCTGTTTCCAAAAATTTTGTTACCGTATCTCATCTTTCAAAGCTGTGAACCGTTTTAGTACTTTTGCACGACTTAGAAATCTTACATCGGTGTGGTACACTACGTCACCATATCCTAAATTAGCTTCTCAAGAAATGGTTTAAATAAGCTTTAGTTTCCTGGTTCGGAGGTAGTTGACAATCTAAACAACGACCGACATCACATGATCAAATTCTAAAACCTTGCTGCATAAAACTTGTTGGTGTAAAATGCAGTGGTGAGTGATAATCTTTCTTCCAATGTGCTCCTGTAGCAAAGCCACTGCTCCGTTTCTTTTCCCGCACATAGCTGGAGCACCGTCAGTGCACATTCCAACCAAATTTTTTAAATCACAGGATAGTTTTTTCGTAACACAATCTATAATAGCGCTGCAGATGTTTTTT
This sequence comes from Diplosoma virens, assembly GCA_963680785.1. Classification (NCBI taxonomy): domain Eukaryota; kingdom Metazoa; phylum Chordata; class Ascidiacea; order Aplousobranchia; family Didemnidae; genus Diplosoma; species Diplosoma virens. Next base: position 23,565,861 of record OY796880.1, on the reverse strand, counting down.
CCAGTAGTCCGACCTTGCATAGACTGCATATCAGCAAGCTCCTCAGATACGTTAAAATTATCGTTTATACCTCTTACAAACACTAAAACCTGTGCTGTATCAGTAGAATCCGTACTTTTATCAATAGCCAAAGAATAATAAGAAAATTCGATTGCTTTTTGACGTAACTGTTCGGTTATGTTATTGGCAATATCTTCAATTATTCGTTGTCTAGTTGTGCGTGAAAGGCTTACGTTTTGAAATTTTTTAATCTTACTTGGGCAGATTAAAGAAACTGCACTTAACATGCATTTTTTAATAAACTCTCCCTCAGTAAAACTCTTTCCCGCAGCAGCAATTTTTCTTGAAATTTCGAAGCTAACTCTGGCAGCAATAGCACTTTCATTGTTCGGAAGCTTAAAAAAGTTTTGGTCGGAGCAAAGATTGGTACGTAAACTCTCTACTTTAAGGCTCTTTTCTTCTTCTTTCGGCTTCTCCCAACTGGGGGTCACCACAGCGCGACAGTATTCTCCATTTCACTCAATCTACTTCGTCTCCTTCCCTAGCTCCAACCCTTTCCATGTCTTCTCTCAACAAATCCATCCACCTTCTCCTTGGCCTTCCTCTTTTCCTTCTGCCTGGCACCGCCATCTCCATCATACTTTTCCCCACGTAGTCTTCTTTTCTTCTTTTTACGTGTCCATACCAACGTAGCCTTGCATTCCGAAGTTTGTCTCCCAGCTTTGCAATTTTCGCGGTCCCTCTCACGTATTCGTTTCTTATCTTATCCTTTCTTGTCACTCCCAGTGCCCACCTCACCATTTCCAACTCTGCAACTTCCATTTTTCCCACCTGTCTTTCCGTCACTGCCATCGTTTCCATCCCATAAAGCATGGTTGGTCTAACAACACTCTTATACATTTTACCCTTAACCTTTGCTGATAACTTTCAGTCGCACAGAACTCCAGACACCTTTCTCCAACTCATCCATTCTTCTTGGATCCTTCTCTTTACTTTTTCTTCACATCTTCCATCGCTACTAACTGTTGAACCCAGATATTTAAAGTTTTTTGCTCTCTTTACCTTTTCTCCTTGTAGCTTGAACTCTTCTCCATTATGCACACCCCCAACCCTCAAATATTCGGTCTTGCTCCGGCTTACTTTCAGGCCTCTTCTCTTCAGTGCATTTCTCCAGATCTCCAGATCCTCCTTTAGCTCCCTATGATTTTGTCTAGACAGGAATATGTCATCTGCAAACAGCATATTTCATGGTGCGTCCTTCCTGATCTCCTCCGTCAGCCTGTCTATGATGACTCCTTTCTCCTCTTCCACGTCCCTTTCTCTCCCTTCTGTTCTCGTTTCTCTTCTTTCTCTAGGGTTTTCATGGTTGAGTAAGTTATCAAAATACTCCTTCCATCTCTGTTTCACTTTCTCTACTTTCATCAGAATCTCCCCAGTTTTACTCTTGATTATTCTTACTTGTTGAACATCCTTGCTTTGTCTGTTTCTCTGTTTTGCTATTTTGAACTTCTTTGTTTCCAGTTTTTTGTATAGTTTTTCATATGCCTTGTTTCTTGCCTTTAGGGCTCTTTTCTTGCCCTTAAGGCTCTTTTCATTTGCATCTAATGCAGCTTGTTTCGGGTATTTGGTTTTAAAATGACGTCTCAAATTATATTCTTTTGGAACTGAAACCACTTTTCGGCAAACTAAACACAGTATTTTTGAGTTGTCAGAATGGACAAATAAATACTGTAAATGAGTATTAATATTTATTTGTCCATTCTAAGTTAAACACTCTGCCCTCACTTTCAATCTTTCTTTTCTTGTTTTCAGTCATTGCAGTATGTTTCACAAAATGCTGATTGCTGACAAATAAACTGAAAATACTTGTCAAACACACACAATATCAGCAGCAGACCAGATACCACGTTAGGCTCTAAGCATCAAAGCATCAACTAACTGTGCGCGTTATGTAGAAACAGTACGCAAATGTGGATTGCTTAAAAGCAATTTTGCTTAAGATGACACGATCGCATGAAATCATTTCGAGAGCCGCATTAAAAGGCTTCGCGGACCGTATGTTGTGCAGGCCTGCTCTACAAGCTTACCAACTGTTCAAAATCCATTGCTACTGCTTTTGTTATTGGTCTTGTTTATTGAAATTGTTTTTGGCCGGGATCGCCACCGCTGATATTGCCTTTTTATTTTCATCGACTTAATGCCTTTTTTTCTTTTTTAATAAATTACCATTTGGCAGAGCAAGCAAATTTCGAACAGAAAATAAATTTTTTTAAACGTTTGTGCTTCACTCGTATTTAGTTCACTAGAAGCGGGCCATAAAAAGAGGTACCGCGGGCCGCATTTTTGTTGCAAAATAAGAAACAATTTTAAAGTCGAATAAATAAACCATATTCAATTACTGTTTAAACCTGCTTCATTTTTCTATTCTTATTGTTATTTTTATCTTCATTTTACGTCACAATAATAAAAGTCAGACTACGAACCCTGGCAATTTGTTCTTGTTGCATCATAGTGCTTGTTGAACTGCTAGTTAAATACAAGGATTTATTCTGGAAATTAGCCTAAAAGCTTAAAATGTCTTCAAGAAAAACAAGGAAAGTTGATTATGATTCGCCGAAATACTATAACAGTAATTAAAAAGTACAATAAGGCACAAAACATGTTGCCAAATTTGATGGTATTGAAGGTCAATTATTGAAGGCAAAATAGAGCAGTTTAAAAAGTCTTTGAGCATGCAAAAGACATTTTATGCATATGAAAAAGACACTAAACTTTTTACAGAACTGAGCTTTGAGATATTTGAAATAATTACAGAAAAAGAAAAAGTTTACAGTGATGATGAATTCATTAAGGATTGTTTGGAGTTGTTCACTAGACGTATGTTTTCAGAAAAGAAATGTGTAGTGAAGCATTTAGTGTTTCATTTTCGTTATTTGTATTATTTTTTTCCCGCAAATAAAAGTATGTTGATTGATTGATTGATTGTCTCAGTTTACAGTGGCAAGGCGAATAGATAACCTTTTGAAAAATATCGAACTTTCTTTAAAGCAGTGAATAAGCAAATATTCTGCTTTTTTGTGGTTCCTGGGCACTGCTCAAACTGAGGAACTACGTTGACACTACAACGCTAAAAACAGTATATTATGCTTTAATTTACTCTTATATTCAATATTGTTTCTCAACGTGGGGACTGGCTTCGACTACTGCCCTGGATCCACTGGTAAGAATACACCAATGCATAATAAGAACTATTAAGAATAGTCCTCTTTTTTTGTCACATATAAATCCTCTTTTTCAAAAATTGAATTTCTTAAAACTGAAGATATTGTCAAACTTGAACTTGCAAAAACAATGTTTTGCTTTAACAAAAGTTTAGCAAAGAATGAATCCCAAACTATTATAAGTATAACTCAAAAACATCATTATAAAACAAGACTTGCAGCGAAACAAAATTATTTTCAACCTAAATAGAGAACAGAATTAGTTAAAAAAGATTTTTGGATATAGTGTTGTTTTGTGCAAAGTTAAGTAAAAAAAGTTGATAAACCTTTTTGAGGCCGTCAACATTGCACATAATATTGCAAATGAATCGAAGTGTCTTAGAGAAAAAGCCGGATATGAATTTCACCAGCGCTATATCTTTGCGCAAGAAACGGTCAAAACCGAAGATTTTATTTTGAAAACACCACGCCTTACTTCAAAACAGATCAATCGATGCAATATTGCTGCTGCAACAGATGAAGAACATTTTAGAGCAGGGATTCTTATTCCATTTCTTGATAATTTTATTGTCACTCTCGAAGCAAGATTTACTGCCCACAAATCAATTATTGGTGAATTTTAGTGTTTAATTTCCTCTAATCCAACTAGTGGACCAACTCCTCAACAAATTAAAAGTATTCAAGTTTTGGGAAAAGTTTTGGGAAATTTTACGAAAATGATTTAACGAAATCTTCGGGTGAACTAGTGCCTGAACTGATATTATGGTATAGACAACTTTTTCGATTGAACGCAGCAGAAAGACCAACTGATGCGTTGAGCAGCATCAAGGAATGCACTTCCGATGCTTTTCCGAACATATTTACATTGATGACCATTTTGTTAACTCTTCCAGTGGCAACATGCACTAGTGAACAATCGTAAAGTTTTCCAGATTACGCAGACTAAAAACGTGCTTACGAAACACAAGTTGTAGCCTACCACTCGAATGAATTGATCTGCATTACTAAACATTTATAGGAGCCACACGCCTTGCCCTGGTGACGTAATTAACAGATTAAGTGAAAAAAACAGGCGTTTGAATATAAGCCTTTAAAAAAACTTTAAATATTTGTTAAGTAAGGTCATTTTTTTGTTCGTTTGATTTTCCACCTATTGTTCTCATCATTTACGCGAGTTGCTTTTAATTTGGAAAGTTTTTTGTCATGATTGAATTACCTGCACATACCTTTTCAATAGTTAGTTTTACGGTTTGGTAAAAAGAAATTCATGCCACTGCAAGATGTTCTTAAAACCGAAACATTTTATTTTTGAATGTAGGCCTAATTTTGGAAGTTTTTGCCCATTATCAGGACCACTTAGAGCAATCGTGTTTTCGGCTCCAAAACCCCTCCTTCACGAATTTCTGCGTACGCCACTGATTCCTCTGCATATGATCTTTTCGTGAAAAAACCTCTCTCTCAATTTTGGGTTTTCTACACTTGTTCCAATCAAAACGAAAGCGAGGAATAAACTTGATGTGCAAGATCACATGAGACTGGCAGTTTCGCGTACACAACCAAGAATAAAAAAGCTATGTGCTGAGTTGCAAGCACATCCTTCCCACTAACAGTAACAGCTAACTTACAGTAAATGTTGTACTGGAATAAGTGTTCTGTATTTGTCTTTTTTTAATATTTTTGTTTTGAAAATTGTTGGGGTCCGTGTTATTTTGAAGAAGCAAAAGGGATCCGCAAGCAAAAAAAGTTTGAGAACCACTGACTTAAGGCTTAAATCAGTTGGATAGTGCCAAAGTATTCTTTAAAGTATAATGAAAAGATTATGCACAACATTAGATTAACAAAGTCAAATAAAAAACAAAAAGGCTTGCAGATGCAGGTCTTATTGTTATGCTTGTTAAACTATTGTTATTTAAAAGAAAAATATTTGTTAAAATTATTTGATTATTTTTTGAAAGAATTATTTGAATTATTTTATTATTTTGTAATTATTTAATTTTAAAAGAAAAAAAATTATTTAATTATTTGAAAGAAAATCTTTGCATTTTCCAAATTTATTCTCACTGACCTTCTCGATCAGTTTTTGTTGCAAAGCAGTCGCTTGTTTGAGAGCGCTAAGTCCACCAGTTAGTCCTTCTAATTTTAAGTAACATGGTTTAGAAAGGCAGTAATATGATGACGAATTCGATAATTACAATTTAAAAATCCTGGGATATTTATTGTTTTAAAAATCTAAGTACGAAAATTTTTCGTATGGGCCCGAATATTGGGCAAAAATTACAAAAATTTCTAACCAAACATAACTTCTATATTGATGTTATAATACAGAGTAATCTCCTGTAACATGCGTTTCTACAAAATTAAAAAAAGCTTTTTAAACTGTTTTTCGCAACTTACCTGCCATATTTTATTGAAATTATAGCGAACAAATCAACAAGAAAGTTACAGAAAAACAAATCTTCAAACCGACAATCCTTCACGATTTTTGTTGTCTGTCGAAACAGCTTTTGTGCATGGTTTCAAATTCCTCGCTATTTAAGCAGTTCAGAAGAGAAGCGAAACTTTTTTTCAAAAACCGTTCGTTGGTTCTCACATTCTTTGTTGTTTGCTGCTGGCGGAGTGACTTAAAGCTTTTTGGTTTTGATGTTTGTGGGCGTGGCCTATCGTCGTTTAAATCGTACGGGTGTGAAATAAAAATTCATCCCGAAATTCGTATGTGGCACGGTTATCAAACGGACTCTTTATCTTTAATTGCGTGCTTTACTATAGATTCACCATACTGAAAATCTAGAAATCAACACTGTGATTCTGTTGAAAGTTTTCAACTTTGTTCGTTTTGTTGTAGACAATTCGACTTAAGGCCCGTTTCCACTACAAGCGTGGAAAAAAGCATTCTTTGTTTGTTTTATTGATTTTTTTTTGCGCTCGCTTCAATTTTAACCGCTCGCTTCAATCGAAGATCAATAAAAGAGAGAAAGAATGCTCTTTTCCACGCTCGTAGTGGAAACGGGCCTTAAGTCGAATTGTCTACAACAAAACGAACGAAGTTGAAAACTTTCAACAAGATATAAGATATATTTTAAGAACAAAATTATACCTTAAAATAAAAATGTTTGTTTTTGGTGTAAACGAAGGAAATATTTTAGATCAGTTTTAAAAATTAAAGATTAAAGTGTACGTGAACTTATGAAGAAATTTGATTGGCTCTCAAATTTTTTGTATATGCCCTGCTCACAAGATCGAGCGATTTCTAAAGGCCTGTTTTCACTACGAGCGTGGAAAAGAGCATTCTTTGTTTCTTTTATTGATCTTTCCGCGCTTAAAATTGAAGCGAGCGCTAAGCAAAGCAAAAAAAATCAATAAAATAAACAAAGAATAATCGTTTCCACGCTCGTAGTGCTAACGGGCCTTTAGTGTTCACTCAACTCGTAGCTTGTCAGCGGCATAGTTACTGTGCTTCAAAGCAAGTTATAAAACGTTTTATATAAAGGGTACGTTTGTTTGGTAAACGTAAAATAATTTTCGGCAAACGCACGCTTTAAATTCTGTTCATTTAGACCAGGGGTTCTTAAACTTTTTTTACCGCGGACCAATAAAAATATAATTTCGGTTTTCACGTACCTCGTTTTCACGTACTTTACTTCGATTGTCCCAGTGGGCTTAGTCTAAAAATATTTGTAAACCGTAAAAAATTGTATGTAACGATATAATGCTTTGAATTCAAGACAATTTGTAAGTTTTCTAGGTATGCAAGCAAACTTTAGAGTTGTTGCAATTTCTTTTTCAAAATCGTTGTATTTTAAAACCTAGTTTAATGTTTTTTAACACTTTTATTGGATTTTCACGGACCCCAGTTTAAGAATCCCTGATTTAGACAAACGCTAAATTGAATTTAACGCCTACTTTTACTTTTACTCTTTTTCTCTTATTAAATAACTCTATTCTAAAAAATTGTTTGTCTTGGTTGCGTGTCTTAATTCGTCATTTGTTTTGGATGGAAATTCAACTAAAAATCAAAATAACGACTGAATTTTGACGTATGCTTGCATGTGGCGGTTGACCTCAGCAGATAGTCTGTCCAATATAGGTAGATAGGTATACGAGCAAGTCAACAGCCCGTAGAATTCTATAAGAATAAGAGATAGGTCGGGCAATAAATGCGCACTAAAGTAGCCTACTAGCTCTCCCTAGACACACCAGCCACCTGATCTACCAGGGAGAATTATAATTTGAAATAAAAGGCAGTAAAATCACGGAATTAAATTATATACACACAAATTATTCCAAGTTACCAAAAGGCTACTAAAATAGCGATTTAACAAAAAGGTAGACCGATCTATACAAATAGAATCCAAAAGTTAAATGTAATCCAAAAGTAAAAATAGAAGATAAACTGGGAAATACAAAAAGAAAACCAGCAAGTTGTTAAACAGTTTTTACTCGTTTGCATAATTTGTCATAATTTTTAATAATTTTTTAGGTGATTCATTAAACTAATGCTATTCTATGTAAGCCAACACATTGCCAATAAATCCAACAAATACAACACGCAGACACAAATAACCGAGCTGATCAAATATTTGGATGAAGTTTAAATCATTCCGTGATGAGCGTGCCTTCAGCATTTTTGAGTTTTAAAAAAAAACTTTTAATGAATATTCATTAAAAGTTTTTTGATGGCTGCCTTCAACGTTGTTAACAAGTGTGCCTTTCGGCTTTCTTCTGCTCCAGTTGAACGAGTTTTAAGTTGGTTGTATTATGATGCAGCCACTCTGAGTAAAGTTCTTTTCAACATGAAGGAGATGTTTGTTTAATTGAAATGTAATCTTAGATTATTTAAAAAATAGAAATATGGTCTCGGTCTCGACATTTGTTGTCTCGACTACATCACTGCGTACAACACGCATTCCACAGTATGCAGGATTTTCTTTATTGTTGCAGGTGACTACCTAGGCCTTTGCCGGTTGAACGCCAGATACTGAATTGCTCCTGAACGAATTTGCTGTACGGTTTTCGAAATTGTTTGACGCAGATTTTTTGCGAGTGTTTTTCGGGAAGATAAGGAAAAATTTCTTTTTAGACTTTACAGTTATTCAAAGGAAAAGTTTGTTTTTTTATATCTTTTTCTTTGTGAAACAAACTATTTTGTCCCCATTCAAAAACTCTTACTTTTAAAAAGCTGTAAAATTGGATAAATTCTAAATGCTTTTCATTTAAAGTTAGCTTTACTCAGCAGTAATGCTCAAAATTCCAAAATAAATTCTAAGCATCGTTACTTTTTATTACAAAAGTCAACGACGACGTTGTAAAAAATTTTAGATTAAAACTTATTTTAATAAATTGGTCGTCAACATTTTAATAGTCTTTAGTTTCTTTTTTGTCTGGCCGTATTGGGCAGGTTGCTGCTGTGAGGATTAGGAGTTTTGGTTTTAATAGTAATCCTAACACAATATTACAAGCAATTTATTTAAACAGAATTTATTTAATTAATTACAAAAACACATCTCTGTCCCAGAACAGCGGCGTAACGTTCCTTATAATTTTTGTTTCCTCTCCGAAATCGTATACAGCCACGTCAGTATACTGTATATAGCAAGCATCACCGAATCTCCTAATCATTTACCATGGAACAAAGAAACGCTGTCACAAAATTTCAAACAATAAGCATTATGGGAAGCGGAGCATGATTGATAAAATGGCATAGGCTCGAACAATAAGACAAGCACGCTGCAACCACGCATTAAGCATACACGAATCACGACACTGCTTTCCGTTTTAAGCGAAGTCACCGTTCTAGGTAAGCAGCGTAACCCGTCCAGGAATTCGTCATAACTGCTTTTTACAAGAGTTTTATTTGGTGAGTACTCAGTAACTCCGGTACAATGAGCATAGAATTTACATCCTTCCGCTCGCAAGTCAGATTGTCATCGCACTAAATTACCCCCACCCAAAGCAAGTTTTTGATGCTATAATAAATGTTTGATTAATATTTAAACTATCTTCTAAATTTGTTAAAATGACTGCTGTGGTCTTTTTCCCTTATTTATGGAAATACGTCAATAGTGTGTTAATCGAGAGATTTTTTCCAATACAGTATATTAAATAAGATAAATGTAAATCTACTTTAAACATTGCAAAAAACATGCACAAATGGGGATATTTATTGAAAAAATTTGTTTACCGTACTTTTTCGCAGATAATCTACATTCCGTGTTGAGACATGGTATGGACTGTGGTAAAAACTATGGTAAAAACTTATCTCCGTGTATAATACGCTCTTCTAGCTTTGAAACCATAACAGTTAATTCATGTCAACGTAAATCTGCGAACAAAACCGCCGCTATGATTGTTTGCTGTGAAGCAATCAACAAAGCGGATCATGAAACGCGCAAAAGGAAATCGTTTTTTCTGTGTTCGTTCGTAATCATGCTGGTTGAGTGCTGGTGAAGGAAGCCAATAAATTTAATTTGTTCAATATTCCAGCGTTCAAGGCATGGCTTCAGCGATCTTTTTTTCTCTATTCTGCTTTTATGTTTTCAGTTTTTAAAAAGATTTTTTGTGGCACAAAATTTTAAAATAGCCTGAAATGTCGCTATAGACGTGGCCATCTATATAGACAAAACTCTTTGATAAAGAGAGGGGGTAGCCTTGAAAAAGGCTGTTTAAGAAAACTCAAACGTTTTCGTGTAGCTCTCATCAGGAGAAATCGCTACAATTAGTAAAGAACTGAAATGTCGAAATTATATTGAATAAGATTGTCGTTTCGCCGAGTAAGAAATTATACTGAAGCGCAGTTGATTAGAAGCATCAGCCACCAAGCGGTCGAAAAATGAAAAATTTTGTCGTTTCGTCGAGTTAGAAATGGAACAATTTTTATTGGACGGAATTTGAATGTTTAACTTGGCAAAATTATAGTTGTAATTTGAAGTCTGAAAAAGAATAAAATAAAACCAATATAATTATGTTGATAATTTAAGCCTATAAACGAACTCTTTTTGACGGCACAATGCAGGTTTGCTTGAGGTTATGTGGATGGATTCTAATACAGCAAGATGAAAATCAGATCTGGCTTTGGATAGAATTGAAAATTGATTATCATTGTAGTGAAGGGCGCAATTTGGATGTTTCAGAAGATGAGTGCCAATAGCCGAATCACAATTAGGTGTGGAAGAATTTATTTTACTTTTTCGCGTTGGCTGAATTCTTTCTTGATTGGTTTTGTTGCGGATAGTTTTCGGGACATGTTGGCGGATTCTGTCCTGCAGACGTTGAGAAGTTCTGCCCACGTACCGGCATTCGCAGCGGCACACGTATTGGTATACGACCATGCTTAGTTGAGAAGCAGGCAGAACGTCTTTGTGAATTGCAGGAAGAATTCGTCTGGTGGTGAAAATAACTCGCGGTTGAACTGTTGAAAAACAATTTAGAATACTACTCTTAATTTTCTTTTCAAATATAACAGAAGTTTCACCAATCCACGGTAACTTCAAGTAAACGGGGCATCGTTGAGGACC